>ML681991.1:46202713-46259948 GCA_007922195.1 Podocnemis expansa
TCTGATCTGCCATTTCCTGAGCTGCAGCCAGAGCTGGCTGGACCAATAAACAAATGAGGCCCTGGCTCAGGGCATCAATTACTTAGGGGCAGCTCAGGCCAGCCAATGGGGCAGGCTCCACTCTCTCGTCCCACCTCTGGGCCAGTCCCCCCCACCTCTAGGGAGGAACAGCTGGTCCAGGGAAAGGGTGAGAGAGCAAAGCCTGGCCTCTGGGTTGACCCACTCCGCCCCTGGGCTGGCTGTTCCCCGCCCTGGGGTAGGGCTCAGCCAGCCTGGAGTGGAGGTAGGCTTCTGTCCCTGTCCCCCCTCCACATCATGCAGGAAGGAGGGAGGTGCAAAATTTAAAGCTGGTTCGGGGCATAAAAGCCCCTTGAGCAAGCCCTGGCTGCAGCAAAGAGCCTTCACCAGTCTTTCAATCACACAGAAGCACACTATGCCACGGTCCTTATGCAGCAGCTCCCTCCTGCAGCAAGCAGGAGGGGAGGCACTGGTCACTTTGAAAGCCCCTGAGGGCCACTTTTAGCTCACGGGCCACAGGTTGGGAACCAGTGGTCTAGATGATCCTAACTGCCCATTTTGACCTTCTACTCTGAGTCTGTGCATTATGAGTAGAAGTGATTCTCAAAGGCATAGCAGACTTTTACCATCAATGTGGCACTTTTCTGTCATGGGGTCTGTTTCCAAAGGCAGTCGAGAGACAGTCCACAGTGAAAGAAGCTCTGTGGCTATCCATTCTGAGACTCTCAGAGGCATGGATTTGGAACATCCCATCCTGTCTGTCTCCAAAAGAGGCCATGCTCATGGCATCCCTGGACTGCAGGCTCGGGCAAAGGAGAATTAGCACAGGTGCAGTAGTCCTGGCCCCTTCTGGAGGCCACAGGTGTCTACATCATCTCTAGCCCAGGAGAAGGCAAGCAAACACTCTCTAGTCCCAAGCCCTCAACAGGACAGAGTGAATTAGCCATTTCTAGGCCTTGGTAGGGTGGGGCTTTTAAGTAATCTCTAGCCCTTTGGTAGATGACTCAGCAGTTTTTTGGTCTAAATGAGGCAAACACACAGTCTATGGATGTTCAAGGCTTTTTAGGATGAAATGTGGTGACCACTGCAGGATATTGTGTGAAAGAGAAAGGGGAATGCAGAAACTCCCAACTGCACTGTGTCCGAGCCCAGATCCCTATCAGTGTCAGAGTGGTCTGCCACTGCTGCTGTAGGGCTCCAGCTGCAACTTGCTGATGCTGTTACAGGTGACCTGATGGCTGGACTATCATCCAGATACCCTTGATCGCTTCCTTCCGGGTACATGGTCCTTTAGATCAGATTTGGCCTACTTGGGGTACTCTACCAGGGACAGGTTGCATGGCCCTTCAGTGTTGTCAGCTGCTTGCAGGTCTGGAAACACCTTGGGGTCATCAGAGGATGGCAGCTCCTTCTGGTTGCACCCAACCGGGGACTATTCCCTGTCACAGGCACCTGGCAGCTCCTCTAGGAGCTTGCAGTGGGCAACATTTCAAGTCGTCAGCAGCAGGCAACCCCAGGAGTTCCTTGGGGACCCAGGCCATCAGCAGCAGCTAGCAGCAAAGGGGTTAGGCTCTGGACAAAGAGCAGATGTCCTTCTCCACAGCAGCTTGGTCCAGACTGAGCTCCAGGGCTCTCCTTTTATACTTCCTGCTCTGCCCTACTGCTTCCAGTGGAGATGGAGAGGATGGTTCTGGCTCTGCCCACCTAGGAGAGGACTGCCTGGCCCTGTCTGTGTTTGAGGGAGGTCACCCACCATTGTCACTGGGAGTTAAGCATCCATTTCCTGTTTGCTGATGCCCAATTACTTTAGATCACTTAAGAAATCTTTTCTGTGATCTTGGAGCCCCACAGTTCTCACTGGTGCCCAGCTCCCCAATCCCTGCCATGTTCACCATGATGGAGCCATCACTATCTCGTTTGACACCAAAGGTTCCCTTCCAGTTGTAGATAGAAGTAGTTTCAACTCACTGTAGGTTACTTGTTACCCTGAGGAGTTGGTCCTGTGTGAAGCAAAGCTGCCTGAGAACTCCAGGATTGGTTGGGCATTTGTTCCTGTAGAACTAGCCCTTTCAGGACATATCCTTGTTTCAGTTTTGTGGATACTCATTGCTACAAATCCCTACCCTATGAACTACATAGATGAGTTAGAGATAGCAGGGTGGTTTCTGTTCTGCAGGTCAATGTGTGGGGCCCTTCCACGGTGACCATTTGAAATGCCTGCCCCAGGAATGACCTCAGTTCCACGTGTATCCTGACAACCCCATCGCTGTGTCTAGACACTTCAAATGCCCCTGGCTTGTGACTGGATCTGTTTGCCCATCCTTGCTGCCTGAAAGGGGTTGATGCTGAAACCAGCTTAGTGTAGCCCTGAGCAGAGCTATACAGCTGTTCCAGGGGAAGTGTCAAAAGATCACTGCTGGTGCTTAGCTGTTTGCCTCCAGCCTCTGTGAGCAGACCAGAGATGGTTGGTTTGCTGAGGGATATAGACTCAGAGAGTTGAAGGATAGATGGTGTTCTCTGGGGTTCTGGCAACCCCATGGTAACTTTAATTTGTGGTGGGTGCTGTCAGGACAGGACCCTATGGAGACATAGTCATCCAGCTATTAGATGGATTGAAAGAAACAGTTTAACACAAGTGCTCTAACTACTAAGAAGTCATTTGGCACTTAAAGACTAACAAATGTATTTATTGCATGCGCTTTTGTGGGAGAAAATCCTACTTCACCAGACACTTTGAAAACAGTGCAACTTACAGAATGGGAGGAAATAAATGCAGGAAAATTTAAGCAGTAGGATCAGGTCACACTGTAACGGCAAATCAAAACAGTTGTAAAGATTTAAACACTGGGGAACAGCATACAGAGAAAGATGAGGCCAAATCACCTGTTGTAATGAAAAATCCAAAGTCCCTGTTCAGCCCTGAAGCAGTGAAATAAAATTTGCAAATAAATTTGCTATTAGGAGCTTCTCTTTGGGTATGTTCACACACAGTTCTTATTTCGAAACAACAGGGGTTGTTTTGAAATAAGAACTGCCATGGCCACACGACGTACAGCCATTTCGAAACAAGCAAAGTGCTTGTTTTGAAATGCAGCCGTTCTGTCGAAACAGCTTAAACCTGCTTTTGTTCCCAAAGGGAGTTGTTTTGAAACAACTCCTTTTGAAACAATGCCAGCGGGACATGCTGTTTCAAAACAACAGTTGTTTCAAAACAGCATTTGACCCTTCCTCAGCACCCTGGCCAGCGTGCTGAGGGGTAACCCCTGGCCAGCAGAGGGGGACTGCAGGCACCCCCGCCTGAAGCAGCCCAGCTCTTCAGGCAGGGGTGCCTGCAAGGGCTGCAGACACCGGCGGGGTAAAGCGCGGCTGGGCGCTTTACCCTGCCAGTGCCTGCAGCCCTCTGCAGGCACCCATGGGGTGCAGCGCCCCTCTGCGCTGCACCCTGTGAGTGCCTGCAGTCCCCTCCCCAAGTGAAATAGCAGGTCCACACTGTGGACCTGCTATTTCACTCCCTTATTTCGAGGACAAGGTTTTTGTTCTTCAACACAGGGTGTTTTGAAATAACACGTTCTTTCAAAACAGCTTGTTTTGAAACGTCTTGTTTCAAAACAAGCCTGCCCTGTGTGAACATAGCCTTTGAAGCCTTGATCTGGTATTGATCTGTCTGAGCACCACAATTAGTAAATCATCAAAGGAGTGATCAGGAAGATTGAAATGTTGATCTACTGGTTTTAGAATGTTGTGATTTCTGATGTCAGATTTGTGCCCATTTATTCTCTTGTGCAGAGACTGTCCTGTTTGTCCAATTTATAAGGCAGAGGGGCATTTCTGTCACAGGATGGCATAAATCACATTGGTAGATGAGCAGGTGACTGAGCCTTTGATGGAATAGCTGGCTTGGTTAGGTCCTATTAAGATGTGACCTTATCCCATTATTTATACTTCCCTGCATTTTTTCCCTCCCATTCTGTAAATTCCCCATCTTCAAAGCCTCTGAAGAAGTGAGATTTTCTCCCATGAAACTCATGCAATAAATAAATGTGTTATCTTTTAATGTTATGTCTACACTTAGAAGGTTAGTTTGAATTAACTTAATTAAAACTAATTAATTTGAACTAATAATGATTTGTTTGAATTAAGTTAATTCAAAGTAACATGGCCCCACTAGAAATTCAGATCAAACTAGCATGTCCATGGACAGGACTTGCTAGTTCAGATTAGGAGAGGGGCACTGTGGGAGATGTATCAAGATGCCCCACAAGAAGGGCCATGCCCCCAGCCAATATATAGAAAGAAGAAGATACCCTGGCAGGAAGAAGGCAAAAAATTGTTAATTTGAACGGTTAGTTCAAATTAACCTAGCTACACTGAGTTAATTTGAACTAATAAGATTGAATTAACCTTTACTTTGAAGTTAAGCGAGGTTTTATGACTTCAAAGTAAGTTTTCATTAATTCAAACTAAGGAATTCCTTAGTCTGAATTAATGAAAACCAGTGTGTAGCCATGCATTAAATTAATTTGAAATAATTCTCATTAATTCAAATTAAATTGTAAGTGTAGTCATACCCTAAGTGCCACAGGACTCGTTGTTTGCTGTACTGAACTAGACTAACATGGCTGCCCCTTTGGAACTTATTACCAATGAAGACTTTACTAAAGCTCCAGCACTCACATGTCTGCAACAGGTTAGTAAAACTCCCCAACCCTCAACCCTCCATAATTACTGGAATTTGGAGTGGCCTTCACCTGAAAATGGCAATGGCTTCCAAATGGCCAGATCTTCTAGCTGTCATAGGAGGATAAGAAGATATGTCCAAAATGACGTCCCTAAAGAGTACAAGCTTCTCTCCCCCATCCCTTTATTCATGATAGTAGACACCAACATTTCAAGAAGAAAAACAAAACAAAACAAAACAAAACATTTCCCAGCATGACAGCCTGTTATTCTGTTCACCTTTAGTGCACTGGTACTCAACTGCTGTGCTGTGACACAGGCAGTTTTCTTTGAGTGACAGGAGTCACTTGAACTTTACCTGCTGCTGAAGGGGTGGTGGAGTCTTGGTGTTTTGTGCATGGTTTGTAGCTATGTTGCTGCATGTCACAGTGTCATGACAGCTGTCATGACCCTTGAGGGGTTGAGACCCCCTGCTCTAGTGAATTCCTCTTGCAATAGATGCTTCTTTCCCCTTCTGGGCTCCTAGGTCACTGTGGAGCCTGCTTCTTTCCCCTTCTGGGCTCCTAGGTCACTCCTAGGCCATTATTTAGGATAACAGCCCATATCTCACTTCTTGCCACTTGCTACTATATATATATAGTTCCTTACATAGGACAGAGAGTTTCTCTCCTCCCCCATGCTTTGTGTCACCATTTACACACCCTCACACAGCTTTACCCCCTTTTCCATTCCCTCTGTTGCTCACTTGGTAACGTAACCTCCCCTTTATTGCCCTTCCACTTTGGTGGCTATCTATTGGTTGGCTTCACTGAATCTTTCCTGTTCCTCTGCCCTCTTGTGATCATAAATAACATAACTGCATCTTTCTTCTCTTCCTACCTACAGCTCAATGTGTGCTAAGTTAGATGATAGATATCGGGAAACAAAGCTTACTACAGACTGATTGTTACCTTAGTATTTACAACAGGATTCTTTCCAGGCGTCTGGCTGGTGAGTCTTGTCCACTTGCTTAGGTTCAGGAGGGAATTTTTTCCAAAGGGAGCTTGGCAGAGGGCCTGGGAGTCCTCTGTCTCATGGAGCATGGGACACTGGCTGATGGATTCTGTACCTTGGAGTCTTTAAATCTTCATTTGTAAACTTCAGCAGTTCAGTTTTAGGTTAGGGGGTCTGTTACAAGAGTGGGTGGTTGAGGTTCTGTGGCCTGCAATGTGCAGGTCAGAATAGGTGATCATAATGGTCACTTCTGACCTTATAATCTGAGTTTGAGTTTTTGAGCAGCAGAGACTTTCAAAAGCATAGTATAGTTTTCCCATTAATCCAGTGCTTTTCTATCTATGTGGGTGTTTGTTTCCAAAAGCAATGCAGAGATTTAGCCCACAGTAAGAGAAGCTTATTGGCTATTATGGTTGCAAATCTCAAAGGTGATGGAGGGAGTCTAGGGCATTGCTCTGTCCCTTTATGTCTGTCTCAAAGGGAGGTCAGCCCCATGGTGATCCTGTGACTGCAGGCTCAATCAAAGGAGAATTAGTGGGGACAGAGAGGCCATGGCCCCCTTTTGAATGTCACAGGTGCCCACATCATGTCTAGCCTTAGGAAGGATGAGCAAACAATCTATAGTTCCAAGCAGAAGCATAACCAGAACTGATTTTTTGGTAGGGCCTATGGCTGACATGGGTGAGCACAAGCCTTGTGTCATAAGTGAAATTGAGGCTGATAGACATGCAGAATAAGTTGCTTAAAATCTGACTGGGGGTACCTGCTTTCCAAATGGGTGGGCCATGGCCCAGTGAGGCCCACCCAAAGCTACTGACCTACTCCCATGCGGCAGGCAGGATAGGGTGAGTTAACTGCTTCTAGCCCTCTGATACGTGAGCTGGCAGTCTACAGGCGGCAGCCTTCATACAAGTTCCAAGGTTTCTAACCAGTTGTAAAATTACAGACAATTCTTAAAAAAACATAAAAATAAAAATAAAAATAATAAAAAAAGCATTTACTGATGTCCATAATTCAAGACAAATATCCATATAAGTCTATCCCTCAGTTACCAGTATGAAGCCTGATGCAAAGAGCAGAGCCTGCGGCCGAAAGGGCTGTTGCCATAGTAAGAGTTACAGCTGACATTGCCCTTTTAGAAGTCATTGAAAGCCTGGAGCAGCTGCTGCTCTGTCTTTTAAGCCTCCTGCTGCTGAATTTTCCTGTGATGACAGGTTTCCTTCAATGGTGGGGGCCACTTTCATTTAATCTGCCACCAGAAGACCTTGGGGTCAGGAGAAACTTGGTAGTGTGGGGAGCCTGGGTGCCAGGGTGGGGTGAGGGAACCTACTTTTAGTGCTGTCTGTAAAAGATTAGTCTTTCCACAAAAATCCTCAACCTCCTCAGTAAATACTAAAATGGAATGTTAGCAACCCTGCAGGGCAGTTAAATAGTCCCTAGCACTGTGCAACGCAAGTTGGCAGTCTCTGGGCAAGAGCTAGGCAAACAAACAGGCTCTATCCATTCAAGGCTTTACAGACAGTGTTGAGGCAACCATCCCGGGGCAGTGTGGGAAAGGGGAGGGGGACACAGGTCTTCCCAAATTCAGTGCATCCCAGCTCAGGTCGCTATCGGTGACAGAGTGGTTTACCACTGGATCTGTGGCATTGCAGAGGCAACTTGATGACACAGCTGCAGGCTGCTGTACTGCTGTCCATCATCCCCGGGCTATTTACCCCCCCATACACTTTCCCTGGAGTATGTGGTCCCTGGTCAGTTCTGGCCTCCTTGGGGTACTCTGCCAGGTTGTACGGCTCTTCTCCTTCATGATTTTGTGACAGGTCCAGAAAATCCTTGAGGTCCTCTGTGGATGGCATCTTCTCCAGGTCGAATCCAGCAGGGGTTTCTTCCCCATTATAGGCAGCTGGCAGCTCCTCTAGAACTTGGCAGTGGGCAGCACGTCCAGATCACAAGAATCAGGCAGTTTTGGCAGTTCCTTGGGGCTCTGGGCACCTACCCCTCCTCAGCAAGATAATAATCAGTCTGGGACCCCAGAGGGAAGAGAGGTCCTTTCCTCTGGCAGTTCAGCCCAGACTGAGCAACAATGTTCTCCTTTCATACTTCCTGCCCTGCCCTCCCACTTCTGGTGAGAGGAATAGGAAGGTTTCCTGGCCCCTTTGCCAGGGCCTCCCCGGCCCCGCCATCCTCCCATTGCCAGGGTTCCTGGCCCTGCCACCAGCCTTTTTGGGGACTCCCCAGCCCTGCCATGGGCCCCGCTGGGGTCCCTGGCCTAGCCATGGTCACTGAGGCGTCCCCAGCCCTGCAGAAGTCCCTGCTGTCCCCCTTGCAGGGGCTTCCCTGGCCCTCCTGTAGTCCCCACTACTGGCCCTGCTGCCAGCCTTGCCGGGGCCTCCCCAGCCTCGGAGAGGCTCCTGCTGCCTTTTCAGCCAGGGCCCCCAGCCCAGCTGCCAGCCCCGCCATGCCCTGTGAGGGCCCCTGACCCCAGGGCAGGTGGCAGTCACTGGTGTTCTTAGTAGGTGGAACAAACCTGCAGCAGCCAGGTTCATTGCAGGGCCTCACTCCTGTTGGGTCTGGGCAGCTGCCCACGCTGCCCACCCACTCAGTCCGCCTATGTCCATTTCCCATTTGAAAGGGATTCTGGTGTCCAGTTCCATTAGGTCACTTGGCAAATCCTTTCTGAGGTCTTGGAACCCAAGAGTTCGCACAGCGCCCACCTTCCCAGACCCTCTCCAAGCCCTGATGTGTCCCTGATGATGGTGCAAGCATTACCATGTTTGACACCGCAGGTGTTGTGGCAGTTGCTAGCTGGTAGCTGCTTCATTTTGCTTTAGGCTACCTAGTGTCCTGTGTAGCCATATGTGCATGCAGGAGAGCCGTCTGAGGCCCCTGGGCCAGGATGGGCACCTGTGCCCTGAGAACTAGCCCTCTTGCAATGCACCCTGCTGCAGTGAGTTTGAAGACCCTCATTCTGGCAGGCCCCTCCCTTTGAACTGCTAATTGCAGCTGCAGGTAAGAGAGTGTGTTCTGCCATGCAGGGCTAAGTGCAGGGTCCCTCACTGGTAACCACTGACTAGGCCTGGCCTCTGTTCTACGTGTGCCTTGGAAAATGCCCATTTGGACCCAGACAGTCCAAGTGCCTCTGTGCCATTACTCAGTCTCTGTTTGCCCAGCCTTCCTGACTCTAAGGGCATGTAACTTTGCCAGTGCTGGACTGAGCTAGATGTCCTGAGAAGAGAGAGAAATCTGTTCTCGGACAAATGTTCAGAGGTCACGGCTACTGCTTGACTGTTTCCTTTGGTATGTGTGAGCTCAACAGAGGTGTCTAGTTTGCAAAGTGATATAGACTCCTAGGCTATGTCCACACTGCCACAGATATTGTGAAATAGTTATTTTGAAATAACTATTTTGAATTTTTTGAAAAACTTATTTTGAATTTATTATTTCCAAATAAGAGTCTAGAGATGACTCTATTTCAGAATAAGGTAGGAGTTCTTATTTTGAAATAGAAAGTCTTTGCTAGACTTTCTGTGTCAAAAAAAGAAAAAAAAAAGCAATGTAAAGTATAGGTCTATTAGTTTGAAAAAAAAAAAAAAAAGCCAATGCCATGGCTTGGAATGGCTTTGTTTTTCAAAATACGTATTTTGAAAGAATCAATATTTCAAAATAAATCCAGGTTTTAGTATTTCAAACTAGTGCTTTGTTATCTGCTTAATATGCAGAAGGTCCCGGGTTCAATTCCCAGGGGGTTGGACTCAATGATCTCATGAGGTCCCTTCCAACCCTATGATTCTATTCTATTCTATTTTGAAATAACAAAGCACTTTATTTCATAATACCAAAATGTCTGCATGGACAGGCATAAAACTTTTTCAGAATAAGCCTCATTCTTTTGAAAGAACTTTGCAGTGTAGACATGCCGCTTGACTTGAAGGGCAGGAGGTGTTACATGGGGTCCTGCCAACTCAAAGCTCATGGTGACTTTAATGTGTGGTAGGTGATGTTAGAATATAAGCCCTATAGAGAAACAGCCATCCAGCTAATAGATGGACTGACAGAAACAGTATAACATGAGTTCAAAAGGGGTAACTTTCTTGTCCAGTCCAGCAAAACAAACAAGGAGGCTGATGGCACCTGAAAGACTAACAGGACTTCAAGCATCTGATAAAAGCTCAGGCAGTTAATAAATTTGTTAGTCTTTTAAGGACCACCAGTCTCCTTGTTTTTTTTTTTGTTTGTTTGTTTTTTTTAGTATAATTCAAATTTTCTTACCACACAGCTAGACTTAGGCTCAAGCACACACTCACCCACAACAGATTAGTAAAATACCCCAACTATCTGTAATTACTGAAATCTGAGGTGTCTTTCAAGCGAAAACAGTGATGGCTTTCTGATTGGCCTGATATTCTAACTGTTGCTTGAGGATCCAGAAGATGTGTGCAAGGGGAGATCCCTGGAGTGTCCAAGATTCTCCCCCCAGCCCCTTTATTACTTGTTAGTAGACAGTTACATGTCAAGAAGAAAATAAAATGAAACATTTGTTGAGCTAAGATTATCAAGCTAAACCCAGGGGCACCAAAGGTTTTTTTTTAATGACTAAATGTGTTCCTACTGCATGTTTGAAGCCTCAGAAAAAAATATCCCACAAGAGAAGCAAAAGATTGTTTATTGGTATTTTCCTGAAACAGATCCCAGCACAACCACCACAATACAGCATCTGGGAAGGTAAGCAGGGTCAAGCAAAGGTTGAGCAAGATGTTTCCTCCCTTCCTTTCTTTGTCATGCCAAGGCTGTGGGGGCCTGCAGAAAGGCCTGCCAAGTTTGGCTAATGTTAGAAAGAAGTATGATAATGAGCATTATGCTATCAAGGGGTCACTGGTTCTTTTAATGGCCTGTGAACATCTCCCTATAAAGAGGAGCTGTCATGATTCATCTGACTTCCTGCACACTGCAGACCAGAGATTCTCACTTACCCACTTTTGCCACAGACCCCTGACCTCTGGCTGAGTTATGGACATCCTCGAATCATGGTTGAATTACTCTGAGTTACAAAGAATTCACCATTTACACTAGTTTAAGTCAGCAAATGACCCATGCCAAGTGCTGCCTAGGAAGGCAAAAAAGCACACTGAAGTCTCTGCCAGTCTCGCTTGTGGAGAAATGTTTCCCTATCCCAAATAAGATGGTTAGACTGTGAGGATATGGGCAAAATCTACCAGTCAGACACCTGAAAAAGGGTTCTCTGTAGTAATTCAGAGCCCAACCTAGCTAGTGCCTCATTATTGGCCATTGAAGATATTTATCATTGCAAGTCACAGCTCAGCTACATGCCAGTTTATATGCATAAAATAGCAATAAGCACAATGTGAAAGATGGAAGATTACACAGACTTATGTCCCCATCCTTCCTACCCCAGGAGTTAATTTTCCATTGCCCAAACATTTATTTTGATCAAAAATGGATTTTTAATGGATAGAAAAAAACCTGGTTACAAGTTTTTCTCCTCTCTACCAGGTGACCAGCCAAGCATTCCATTATGGGAACATTGTTATGGCCACTCCTTCCCTTCTCCTTCCATTTGGATGGGCAACACTGACCCATTCTCTGCCTGGATGCTCTGCTGTGTCCATAGGATCATAAGAAACTATGGAAAGAAACATGACAACACCTCTTGGGTATGTCTACACGGTACTTTTATTTCGAAATAACACTCGTTATTTCGAAATAAAAGAAATTAGGTCTACACGACGTTTTCTTATTTCAAAAGGACGGATCCCATCCTTTCAAAATAAGAATCGTCGTTCCGAAAAAGTAAAACCTTGATGTTTTCGAAATGGCCGTTATTTCGGAAGGGATATTTCGAAATAACGCCATTAGACCTGTTGTTTCAAAACAACACCATTGTTTCGAAACAACTGTTTGAAACAGCGGTCCAATTGGTGTTATTTCAAAATATCCCTTTCGAAATAATGGCTGTTTTGATTGCACAGTTTTCCTTATTTTGAAATGAGCCCTTTCAAAATAAGGGTTTTATTTCGAAATAAGCCATTTTGAAAGGACTGATTTTGAAATAAAACTGTGTGTGTAGACATAGCCCTTGAGTTTAACTGTGTCAGACTATCAGATTACAAGCCTTGCTTATGTAACATCTAAAAACAATGGGCAAGGGATACACACAGAGATTTACCTCATTAGTTAGTGCATTTTGTGCCTCAGAGGAGAACAGTGCTGTACATGTTCATATGCTGTACACCATCCTCACACTGGGTGAAAGTTTAACCAATACATTTGAGAAAAATACTATAACACTTTGTGTACTGGCCATGAGTATGGGCACTGATGGAGCTGTCCTCAACCTCATCATCCTGGATCTTATTTTTCATGGACATAGCATGTAACTGTAAACTTTCTCAGTCATTCTCTATAGATTTTCTGTGTATTTTTCACAGTAAAGAATGGATGTATGTTCAATTTCACTTTAATGAGGCTGATTGGGTAAATCACCTGGCAGCTTTGAAAACCTCAGGTTAAGTGATTATTTCAGAGGCCCTGCATGGCTTTGTGAAAACCACACTTAATGCATGCTTTGCTCATTGCTCCCTTGACCTCTCTGTTTCTCAGGCTGTAGATTAGGGGATTGACCAAGGGAGTCAGGACCGTGTAGCAAAGAGACAACACTTTGTCCAAGTATTGCAGTGTGTCACTTTTCGGTAGCAGGTGGACAATTATGATGCCTCCATAGAAAACTGTCACTATGATAAGGTGAGAGGAGCAGGTGGAAAAAGCCTTTTGTCTTCCGGTGGTGGAAGGGATTCTCAGGATGGTGGTGATGATACACACATAGGATGTGAGGGTTAGCAGGAATGGAGGCAGTGTGAATACAGAGACTAGGATGAAATCCAGCAATATGATCAAGTGAGTGTCACTGCAGGAGAGTTCCAGTACTGGGGTGGATTCACAATAGAATTCATCAATCTCATTTGGCCCACAGAATATTAACTGTGATAGAAATAAGAAATAGATGGCAGTAGCCAAGCAACCATTTAACCAGGACCCAGCAGCTAATTGCAGACAAAACCTCTTTTTCATAAAAGTTGAATAGTGCAGAGGTTTACATATTGCTAAATAACGATCATAAGACATCACTGCTAGGAGACAGCATTCAGTAGATGCTAGCAAACCAAAGAAGTACATTTGCGTGAGGCAGCCACTGAATGAGATGGTTCTGTCCCCAGTTAGGAGATTGGCCAGCATCTTGGGCAGGATTGTGCATGTATAGCACATCTCCAAACAGGATAAGTTCCCAAGGAAGAAGTACATGGGAGTGTGGAGGTGTTGATCGGTCACAATCAGCATCACGATGAGAATGTTCGTGGACATGGTTGCAAAGTAGATGACCAGGAGCACAAGGAAGAGAAGAATTTGCAGGTTACAGAGATTTCCAAATCCCAGAAGAATGAATTCTCTGATGGCCGTTAAGTTTCTCCAGTCTGCTTCTGCCATGAACTGAGTCTAGGAACCTGAAAAGAAACTGTGCCATAGAATCAGAATAACATACTGTAACCCTCCTACCAGGGGAAAATGGCAGAACAAGGGCTGGGGTTTTAATGTAGGAGTTTCCAAATAATGTTACAGAACCAACTGACTCGAGCCCCCACCCAGTCTTCTGGGAAATCATGCACTACTCCCTGGGCACCCCAAAGGGGTAATGCTGCCCCTCCCTTAAGCACAAGTCTGAGTGTGGTATACAGAACTTTTAATAGTAATAAAAACAGAATGTAAAGATCCAATAGCATAATTCAGCACTGATCTGGACAATCGGTATAGAACAAGGTTCTCAACAAAACCAACACAGCATAACAAAACGTATGAACTCAATTGCCAAAACCCCAACTGATCTGGAGAATTAGTGCAGAAGAGGTTCCCAACAGGATCCCACACAGCATAATGGAACATGTGAACTCAATAGCCAAACCAGCACTGGTCTGGAGAATGAGTGCAAAACAGATTCCCCACAAATCCCAGGGTATGTAGGGAATGTCTTTCACACCAGCTGTCTGCCGGCGGCACCCACTGCTCACTCACTCAATCCACTGGCTCTGCCCGCTGTCCGCAGGCTCCGCCCACTGGTCACATGGTGTCCAGCCCGTCACTGGCCGTTTTCACCATCTACTGTCTCGGCCTGCTGTCCACCAGCTCCAACTGCTGGGCACTTCTGCTGTCCAGCCATCTGCTGGCTGTTCTTCAGTAATTTCAGCTTGGGGAGAGAGGGTCTCCTCTCTCAGTGATTTCAGTTCTTAAAATCAAACTAACTGTAAACAGCTTCTTCCATTAAAATAACAAAGAAAAGCTACACAGAAAGCCTGGTTGCCCACCTACCCTTTTACAGTAGGGTGGGGTGAGGCAGTGCCTCACCCATACCTAGGATGAGCAAATGATACTTCCTCACCCATTTCTTCTTCTCTCAGGTTGAAAGAAGGGGGATGGCCCCCCTTTCATTTTTTTTTTTTTTTTGCTAATGGCAACTTTTACCCTTTATCTAACCTACACAGAGTTTGAACAAGTAAGAGAGTAGCATCTTACAAAAGACAGTATGTCATGATTCCCTACAGTAGAATTACAGATATTGACAGACTTGTGATCAAATCTATCCAAATACCGTCACCCATTTTGACCTGAACCCATAGTGAGGCTATGCTAATATGCGTTTTGTGCTCATGCAAATACAAAACACATGCAGATCAGTCCCCTCCCCCCTTAGAAGATTTTAGGCACAGCTTGTATACCTGCCTTACAATACAGTTAAAAGTGAAATCAAGACTTGTGAATAAATTCTTAAATATTCAGAAATCCACTTCCTTCCCTGATGAAAGGCTGAAATTTTAAGGCAAAATGTTGATTTCAGAGCAATGTACTAGGAGGCCCAATTTAAGAATAGGACTGTAGACCTCTGCAGCACAGGAGTCAGCTGAGAAGCATCTTCTGCAACAATTACAGGAAATTGCTCAAGTGGTCTGCCTGGTGGTCCATGCTTGCTCTCTCTCATAGTTTGCAATCTCTTTTCAAGATCTCAGACCTCTAGCTGAGTCACTTCCAAGTCTACTTCTTTCCAGTTGTAATCAAGTGCAGCTCCAGCTGGCCCACTTGTATCAGTGGCAACCATCTTGCATTGTTCACCTGCATTTTCACACCCACTGGCAGTCTGGAGGAAGCATGTGGGACTCAAGCCTGCCCACTTATTGAGGCCCTGGTACAGGGACCCAAACGGCTCAGTGGAGCACTGCCTGTATCCCCTCACTCCTTCTCAGACTGCCCTTGTCAGTTCCCCTAGGTCATACACACTTTCCTCCAGGTACCTACGCCCTTGTATCAAGGCTGTGCAGTGCTGAAGCATGGCACTGTCCTTGGCTATGTCTACATCTGACATTTTAGTTCAGACTAGCAAGTCCAAATTAAAGAAGCCTAAGGTTTGTCCAAATTAGCCTCAGGCCAGTTCAAGTAACAGTGGCTTTTTAGTTTGAACTAGCCACGTGTTCTAGTTCAAAGTACAGTTTTAGTTTGAACTAGAACACATGGCTAGTTTAAACTAATGTTTTAATTCAAATGTTTTAAGTTTGAACTAGCCATTACTTTGAGTCTTGCCCATGCTTAGTTCAATCAAACTAAGCACAGAAGTCCGAATTAACCACCGAACTATTTCTTAGTTCAAACTAGGCAAACCCTAGTGTGGCCAAGGGCCATATGCATCCAGACGAACCTGGCAGTGTAGACATAGCCCTTGAGAGCTGTCCAGGGTCCTCTCTCGCACAACCCTGCTCACACACAACCTTCTGCCTTGAATTTCAGAGGCAAAGTACCCCAAGCAGGAGCCGCAGTCCTGACTTTATCCTGGCACCTCAGCCTGATTGGTCCTGCAGCCCTCTGCTCCCATTGGCTTATCACTCCCTGCAGAGCTTGTAATCCCTTCCAGGTCAAACCGAGGAAACTACCCTGCTACAAGGAAAGGACCATGTCAGACCAATTACTACAGTAACAAGAGTCCATTTCTCTAGTAGCTGAGAACTGATATAACCAGTTACAGGTTTTATTTATTTATTGTTATATTGTAGGATTCAGAGTCAATAAATACATAAACCTATATTTTCCAATAGTATTTCCAATGCAGGATAGAGGCACCAATCTCATGAAATCATGGAAATAAATCCCATATATATATCCTGGCATGGTCAGCAATTCAGCAATCAGTAGAAAAATGAACAATAATTATGTCCTCAAACAAGATGTGTTTATTCCATTAAGGAAGAAGTGGACTAAATTCTTCCATAGTTCAGGGTTGGTGACAGTGACATACTGACGGACTGGAAATGCCTTTTCTACTTCCCGACCTTCACTTTGTAACAGTAATTAAAAGCTTTCTCTGCAGGGTGGATTTTTGTATGAGCGCAGAGCCATGTTAAAATTCAGCCCTTACTAAGGGATGACCCTCTACACTTAGCAGTGATTGTGGGATGATGATACAAAAACAAGACATTTTGGGGAAAAAAAAATTCTGTTCTGAACTCAGAGTATAGAAAGAACATGTCATATGTGTTCAGGGCTAGTAACACTATCCACGCTGCCACTCAGCTGGGATATTACTGAACCTGACCGTGAGCTGGTATAAATCAAGCATACCTTTGTGTGTCAGGGGTAAAATCTCCAACTTTGGACCAGTCAGAAGTCCTGGCTCTCAAGCTCCATCTCTGGTCAGTATTTCCAAGAAGGCCGACTGGCACTGATGTGGGAAGCTGAGGCTAAAGCTGTAAGCATCCTGAAAAGTTGCCCAGAATAGCTCAAAAGGTGCTCCAGGTCACCCACAGCAGTTGTTCTAAGGAAAGATAACACCTCCCATGCCTTGTCTCTCTAATCCTCCCAAAAGAACATTCAGGCCCCTATCTGGAAGTGGGAATAGAAATGTTGACAGAAAGTCATTGCTTACCTGTAAACCCAGGGTCAGCTCAGCTTGAAGCAACGAGTTCTTACTTCCCTAGGTTTAGCACCAGGACTCAGGTTCCTCACCAGAGGTTCCTGTCACTCCTCTAGCTGCAGAAGCTGGCTTTGCTCATTGCAGAGATGTGCAGTACCTAAAGAGGTGGGCAGGTGCCTTGATCTTCATTTAAAAAGTGGCTGCCCTAGGATTTACAAAATGTCATTACTGTTTCAAAATCAGTGTTTGGTCCTCATGCTTTTTTAATATGGTCCCATTTCGGCCATTCTCCCACTTGGTTAATTTAGCATTTCTGGTTTTTGTAGCTAACAACACCGGTGAGACTTGTACAATGGAACTTGTGTAAATGTGTCTTTTTTTAAAGCTTAATGATGCAATATGAAAAATATATGAGATCATCATTAAACACTGGCTTAAAAGTTTGAGACATGCCTGTCCAACATGATAGCTTCCTATAATACAATTGTATTGCCCCCTTATTGGTATTCAATAGATTCTGCCACCTCATGGGCATTTCTGAAAATAGATGCCTGTATCTCAGCCCATTAATATGTTTCCAGCCATAGTAATGGTACAGTGTGCTTTCCCATTGCTGTACTTGCTACTAAAATCTGTTTGTCACTGCTCACTATTTTGGACCCTCATCTGTACCACTACTCTGCTGTCATGTAGTGTAGAAGGTGAAGGTTGGAAGGGACCTCAGAAGTTCATGCCTTCTCAAACAGGATCAACCCCAACCAAATCATTGCAGGCATAACTTGATCAGGCTGGGCCTTAAACACCTCTAAGTATGGCGATTCCACCGTCTCCCTTGGCAACCCATTCCAGTGCTTCACCACCTACCTAGGAGAAAAACTTTCCAAACATACCCAGTAAATCTCCACTATTGCAAGTTGAGACCATTGTGCCCAATTTTTTCATCTGCCACACTGAGAAGAGCCGAGTCTATCTGCTTCAATCCCCCTTTCAGTTAGCTGAACACTGCTATGAAATTCCAGATCTTTTTCTGCAGAATTGCTGCTTGGTCAGTTGATCCCTTCTCTGTAGCAGACTTCTGTTCTAAGCACAGGAATCTGCATTTCTCTTTGCTGCACCTCATCACATTTCTTTTGGCTCACTCTGTTCTGGAAAAATTATTCCCAGAGAGGGATCGGCATACCTTGTGCAATAACAACCCCCTCGAGTGTCAATCAACTTGATGTTAGCTTGTTGGAATAATCACCAGGAGACAAGGCTTTCCAAAACAAACACAGTTTATTAGTTGCCCACACCCCACTAATACTAAACACAAGTCTAAGGATACTAAAGAAAACACAGCCACAGGGAAGTAACCCCTCCTAAAACTAACTAACTACCCACCCCAAAAGGAAAAGGAATTAGAGAACCTATGCCTGCACCCTGATCTAAGCCGGTCTATTTACAATCTTTCTTCACCCAAGCGGGGTGTTGGCCTATGATTCCTGCGTTGTCTTTGGGCCTCCAGGCACAGGCCAATTCAGGGATAGCCATGTTAGTCTAGTCCAGCAAAAACCCAAGGAGTCGTGTGGCACTTTAAGACTAAGGTCATGTCCACACGTCTCTTTTATTTCAAAATAACACTGCTTATTTTGAAATAAAAAAGATTAGGTCCACACAACTTTTTCTTATTTTGAAATGACAGGCTCTGACATTTTGAAATAAGAATCGTCCTTTCAAAACAGCTTAAACCCCATTCATTTCGAAATGGCTGTTATTTCTAAATGGTTATTTCGAAATAATGCTGTTTGGACATGTTGTTTTGAAACAACACCATTGTTTCAAAACAACTGTTTCAAAACAACATATCCAAATGGTGTTATTTTGAAATAACCATTTCGAAAAAACAGCTGTTTCGATAGCAGTCTTTCCCTTAAGTCGAATTAACATTTTCTTAAGTCAAATTAATTTATTTCGAAATAAGGACCTTATTTCGAAATAACTCATTTCGAAATAACTTATTTCAAAATAACAATGTATGTGTGGACATAGCCTAACAGATTTAACATAACTGTTACATACTGGATTGCACAACTCTGTTGGTTAACATAACTAGGCCTCAACTGCTGGTTAGGAGCACTTCTTATTTACAACTTACCACTATAACAAATACATATAGTGGTTTTAACACAAAATTATCCCAACAACTCCTCCAATTTGTCTAGGTCTCTCTGTATCCTGTTGCTATGTGCCAGCATGTCTAGCCCTCCTGCCAACTTAGTGTCAACTACAAACTTGCTGAGGGACCAATCTACCTTTTCTTCCAGAATTTCCCAGCATAACAGCCTGCTGCTTTGCTCTCTTCTAGCTTCTTGCTATAACTGCCCTTTCCCCTTTCTGGGCTCCTAGGTCATTTGTTGGTCATTATTTAGTATAAGAGCCTGTTTCTCACTCCTTGACATCTGCTAATACATGCACAGAGCTCTTTACATAGCACAGAGGTTCTCCCCTCTCGAGTGCTCTGTGTCCCCTTTACACACCATTATGTAACTTCACCCCCCCCACACACACTTTCTATGTCCCTCTTTTGGTCATTTAGCAATACAATATATCTTTTCTTGCCCTTGCAGTTTGGCAGCTATCCATTAATTGGGTCTGTTGCATCTTTCCCATTCCTGTGTGTTGTATCTTGGGTTGCCACAGTAATAGACTTAGATCATTTGGGTAGGTTGCCACAGTAATAGCACTTGACCCTTAGGATGCTAGGTAAAACCAGTTTGGTTGTTTTTTTGATTCTTCCCTGTAATAAAGCCACACATTTTGCACTCCTTGTTGTGTGTCCGTTTCTAACATCTTTTCGGATACAAGGACCCTACATAGCACTCTGCCCTCCCCTGACCCTAGATAGCAAAACTTCATCTTTCCTCTCTTCCTACCTACTGCTCAGTGTGCACTGTTCCAGATAATATCCGCTGGGAAAGAAATTGTACAGCAGATGTATTGGTACATTAATGCCCCCAACAGCAGTATTCTTTCCAGGTGGCTCACTAATAAGTCTTTCTCAATTGTTCAGGGTTTAAATGATGGCCATAATTAGGGGCAGAAGAGAATTTTCCCCTCAGGGATGTTGGGAGACGTGCTTGGGTGTTTTTACCTTCATCTATAGCCATGGGACATGGGTCATCTGTCACTGGATTCTCTGTATCTTATCATTCAAATCATTATTAGTGGACTAATTATTAGTGGACTGAGACTAAATTCAGTCTTTGATTGGGGTCTGTTAGAGGAGTTGGTGGGTGAGATTCTGTGGCCTGAGCTGTGCAGGTCAGACTAGATGATCATAACAATTTCTTCCAGCCTTAAAGTCTGAGTCTGTGGGTTTATGAGTAGCAGTTCCTCTCAAAGTTATAATCGGGTATTCCCCTCAATCCAGCATTTTTCTGTCAACTTTTCTGTGGGGTCTGTTTCCAAAGGCAATCCAGGACTGTGTCCACAATGAGAGAAGATGGTGTCTATCCAGGCGTAGACTCTCAGAGTTATCTGAGGGAATATAGAGCATATAGCACATTGTGCTGTCCGTCACTGTTTTTCTCCAAAGGAGGCAATGTCCACAGTGCTTCTGTGAGAGCAGGCTCAGTTATGGGTACGGCAGTGCTGGCCTCATCTGCAGGTCACAGGGGTGCCTACACTGTCTTTAGTCCTAGAAAGTACAAGTAAACACTCTGTAGTCCAAAGCACTCTGGCAGGATTGGGTGAAATAGCTATTTCTAGGCCTCGACAGAGTGGGGCTGTTAAGTAGTCTTTAGCCCTTTGCCAGCCAAGATGGCAGTTCATAGGTCCAAGCAGGAAAAATACACAATCTATAGTGTTCAAAGCTTTACAGGATGGGATCTGGTGACCACATCATGGTACCACAGGGATGGGGAAGGAGGATGCAGACCCCCCCCTGCTCCACTGCATTGCAACCCAAGTGTCTATTAGTGGCAGAGCTATCTACCACTTGCTCAGCTGGGCTCCAGCTGGTCCTCTGAGTCAGCTTTGGCCTCCTTGAGGTACTTTGCCAGGTGCAAATAGCACAGCCCTTCAATGTCATCAGTTGATGGAAGGTCTGGAAACTCCTTGGGGTCATCAGCAAATTTCAGGTGCTTCAAGTCACATCTGGGCAGAGATTCTTCCACGTTCTAGGTAGCTGGCAGCTCCTCTGGGAACTGGCAGTTGGCAGCACTTCCAGGTCACTGGCGGTAGGAAGCTCTGGCAGTTCCTTGGGGCTCCAAGCAACCAGCAATTCCTCAATAGCATAGTGATCACACAGGGGCTCAAGAGGAAGAGAATACATCCTTCTCTCCAGAAGCTTGGTCTGGATTGAGCTCCAAGCTCTCCTTTTACACCTCTGATCCATCCTCCTAGTTCTGGTGAAACAAAGAGGATGGTTCTGGCTCTGTCCCCCTGGGAGCAGGCTGCCTGATCTTGTCTGTCTCCACAGGAGGCCATGCCCCCTCACTACAGGGAGTTAAATGTCCATCTCCCATTTCTTGGTGTTTAATTATTTTGGGCCATTTGGAAAATCCCTTCTGTGATCTTGGAACCTGCCCGTTGTCACTGGTGCCCAGCTCCCCAACCCCTGTCCAAACACTGATGTGTTCTCCAGGAGAGAGACAGCACTACCATGTTTGGCATTACAGACTTCCTGCCGGTTGGCAGCTGGTAGCTGCTTCCTCTCACTGTAGGTAACCTAGTACACTGGGGAGATGGCACTATGTGAAGCAGAGCTGTCTGAGACTTCTGGGGCTCTGGGGTTGGCTGGTCTCTGCCCTTGAGGACAAGCCCTCTCACAGCAAGCCCTTCTTGCAGTCAGTTTTGGGGACACTCATTCTGACAGGTCTCCTCCTTTTGAACTGTTCAGTGCAACTGGTGATTGCAGGGTGATTTCTTCTCTTCAGAAGTATGTATGAGGTCCCCCTTCCTTGGACACTGGACAGGCCTAGCTCTAGGAATGGCCTCAGTTCTACATTTGGCTTGGCAAATGCCCACTGGCTCAAGACAGTTTCCGTGCTCCTGGCTTGTGACTCAACCTGCATTTGCCCAACCTCCCTGCATAAAAAGGTTCTAGTGCTGGTCCTAGCTGTTTATAGCCCTGAAAAGAGCTATAAATCTGTTCCTGGTAAGTGTCCAGAAGTCACTGCTGGTCCTTGGCTGTTTGCCTCTAGCATGTATGAGCTTAAGCGAGATAGTTGGTTTGCAGGGGGATACAGAATCATAGACTTGAAGGTGAGGAGGTGTGATCTGGGATAACTGCCAACCAAAAGTTCATGGCAGCTTTAATTTGTGATAGGTGCTTTCAGGAAATTAGCCCAATGGATACACGATAGACCAACTGATAGAAACAGTATAAGACAAGTGCTTTTACTACAAAGCTAGATTTCCCTTAGGCTCAAAAGCACTCATGTAAGCAGGGGAATGGGCCCGCTATTGTGAGGAACTTTTCTGCCTTGTGCAACACCCTGGTGAAGCTGGGTAGGAACAGAACCTTAGTCTTTGTTCCCAGAGAGGCCTGCTTGATCTCAAGGGCACCCCTCACACTCTCCTGCATAGCAAGAGCCCCTGCAATCCCGACAAGACTAGCCTCAGAGTTCCTATGTGGCTGAAACCCAAATCTTGTCATGGTCACTTAGGGAGGGTCTTGAATGTCCCCACTCCTGGGTGCTGACTGCATTGGTCACTTCCCTGGCTTTCCAATCACTGTATGTAGGGGGATACAGAATCATAGACTTGAAGGTCAGGGTATGCACCAAGAAGCTTATTGGTCTTTTCCTGGAGCACATGCCAGCGTATCCACTAGACCAGAGCACTGGGAAGGTGGGACAGGATCAGGTGAAATTTGAGGAGGAGTTTTGGCTCCCTTACTGTCTTAGTCATGACAAGGTTGCCAACGTCTTTGGAAAGGCTTATGAAGGTTGGCTAATGTTAGGAACAAGTATGATAATCAATATTACACTATCAAATGGTCATTTATACTTTTAATGGTTTATCAGTACCTCCCTGTACAGAGACCATCATGATTCATCTGATCTCCTGCACATTGCAGACCAAAGATCCTCACCCACCCACCCCTGTCACAGATTCCTAACCTCTGGTTGAGTTACTGACATCTTCAAATCATGGTTGAATGTCTTATAATTACAGAGAATTCACCCTTTATACTAATTTAACCCTGCAAGTGATCCATGCCCAGTGCTACCTAGGAAGACAAAGCCCACTGAGCTTTCTGCCAATGTCACCTGGGGAAAAAACTCCTTTCCTATACTAAATAAGGTAATTAGTTTAGACCCTGAAGACCTGGGCAAGCCCCACCAGCCAGGCACTTGGCAAAGAATTCTCTGTAGTAACTTAGATCCCACCCCAGCTAGTGCCGTACCAACAGCCATTGGAGATAGTTGCTGCTAGCTGTCACAGGTCACCTACATACCATGGTAGATGCATACGATAGCAATTGGTACAAGTTGAAGTTAGCAGATTTTCCAGTCTTATGTTCCCACATATCCTGCACCAGAAGCTTGTATTTTCATTATCCAAACTTTTATTTTGATCAAAGATTTTTTTAACGGATAGAAGAAAAGCTATGTAGACTTTTGTGCCCCGTCTGCCTGGTGCCCAGGTAAATATTTCATGATGGGAACATTGTTATGTCCACTCCCTCCCTGCCCCTTCCACTGGATGGATAATGCTGATTCACTCTCCATGTGGATTCTCTGCTGTGTCGTCAGGGTCATAAGAAACAGTTGCAACAAACATGATTTTTTCCCACTGTGTTTCAGTTGTGCAAGACTGTCTGATTACAATGGTTAATTATCTAACTGTTAGATAATATTCTAACATAAAGAAATAATGGACACAGGATAAACACAATGATTAACTTTACTAATTCTTGGATTTTGTGTCTTACAGGAGAACAGTTATCCATGTTATATGCTATACTCCCTCTTCAGACATGGTGATTAGCCAAGACCAAAGGAGAAAAATATTATGATACTCTGTGTATTGTTGAGAAATATGGAGAGAGACAGAGCTGTCCTGAGACTCATTTTCCTTTGTGTTGTGTTACTTGGACACAGCATGGTACACTAATGTCTGTCATTCCCTCTCTGTGGACTGTATATGTATTTTTTTACACCAGATCTGGGATTTCCAATGGGAGTTTTCAACTTTTCTTTAATGGTGACTGATTGCTTAAATCACAGGGCAGTTTTGAAAACTTCAGGTAAGTTATTGTCTCAGGCTATGTTCACACACAAATGCTTGTTTTGAAACAAGCTGTTTCGAAACAAGCCCTGTTTCGAAATAAAGCCTTATTTCGAAACACCTAATTTTGAAATAACGAAAAAGTGTTTTCAAAATAAGGGAAAAGAAGGGAATCGAAATAGCATGTCCAGTGTGACATGCTATTTCGAAATAGGAGAGGGGAGGGGGAGAGAGGCCCTGTGCTGGGCCAGGGAAGCCCTACCCCGGGATTCCCCTGCCCCCTGCAGCTCCGGCCAGGGACGAAGGGGGGCTCCCCCGCCCCCACTGCCGCCTCTGCCGGCGGCAGGGAGGCTCCCCCTGCCCTCCCCCGTGGCCCCTGCCTGGTGCAGGGGCGCTTTCTCTGCCCCCCCCGCGTGGCTTCTGCCTGGTGCGAGAGGGCTTCCAGGGGCTGCGCAGGGGGGCAGAGGAAGCCCGGGGGGACGGGGCGCCACGGGCTTGGGGGCAGCCCCAGCTGGCTTACCCCCTTCCCTTGCCGGGGGTAGGGGGGTAAAGGGGGCTGAGGCTCCCGTCCCCCCCTGCTCCCAGCAAGGGGAAGCGGAGGGAAGCTGGCTGGGGCACCCTCTTACCCCCCCTGCGCCTCACTCAGCACCCCAGGGTACCGATCCCTAGCCACGGTGCTGAGGGGGTGGGACCTTCCCGCCAGGGTGCTATGCACCCTGGGAGGAAGGTCCTTGTTATTTCAAAACAAGGGTTGTTTCGAAATAACATGTCCAAACGGCTTATTTTGAAACCACTGGTTTCGAAATAAGCCTCCTTTCGACAGCAAAGTGTGTTTAAGCTGTTTTGAAAGGAGGGCTCTTGTTTTGAAACAAGGAGCTCCCTCCTTTCGAAACAAGAAAACGTCATTTGGACATAGGGACTTTTATTTCAAAACAACCAGTGTTGTTTCGAAATAAAAGCCCTGTGTGAACACACCCTCAGAGTTTCCATATGATTTTGTGAAAGCCGCGTTTACTGACTACCTTGTTCAAGGCTCCCTACATCTCTCTGTTTCTCAGGCTGTAGATGAGGGAGTTGACCAGAGGAGTCAGGACTGTGTAGCAAAGAAAAAGCACTTTGTTCAGGTCTTGTAGTATATCATGTTGCAGTAGCAGGTAGACAATCATTATAGTTCCATAGAAAACTGTCACCACAATGAGGTGGGAGGAGCAAGTGGAAAAGGTCTTTTGTCTCCTGGTGGTGGGAGGGCATCTCAGGATGAGGGAGATGATACACACATTAAGATATCAAGGTTAGCAGGAATGGAGGCAGGCTGAATACACAGGCTAGGATGAAGTCCACCAATATGATCAGCTGTGTGTCACTATAGGTGAGTTTTATCAGCGGGGTGGATTCACAGTAGAAATGGTCAATTTCATGTGTTCCACAGAATATTAACTGTGATAGGAATAAGACAAAGATCACAACAATTTAAAAAACATTTAACCAGGACCCTGCAGCCAACTGAAAACAAAACCTGGTATTCATCACTATATACCGATCATAAGCCGTGGCTGCTAGGAGATAGCATTCAGTAGCTGCCAGAAAACCAGAGAAATATAGTTGTGTGAGGCAGCCACTGGCAGAAATAGTTCTGTCCTCAGTCAGGAGACTGGCCAGCATTCTGGGCAGGATAGCAGAGGTGTAGCAGGTCTCCAAACAAGAAAAGATTTTGAGTAAGAAATACATGGGGATGTGAAGGTGCCGGTCAGTCACAACAAGCACCACAGTCGAGGTGTTTCTGACAACAGTTGTCATGTAGATCACTAGGAACACCAAAAAAAGAAGAATTTTCAGGTCATGGAGACCCCAGAATCCCAGGAGGATGAATTCCATGATGGTTGTTTGGTTTCCACACTCCGTGTCTGCCATGGATTGAGTTTAGGAACAATAAAACAAACCAAATTGCAAGAACACAGGGTTGAAAGTTAATTATGTCTTGCAAATTATTTCTGTAAGTGTTAAGAAAAGCTCTCCTTGACTACAAGCTGTAATTTGTATGCTAAATGTAGGCTTCAGAGCAAAGCTCCTATAATTTCAGTCCAGACAAGGAACATTAGTACCCCCCCATGCATAACATTATCTGACATACCAGAACAGAAATGACATCTTTAAGGAGTAAGAATCAATAAATACTTGTAAAATTTTGCACTCATATTTCCAGTGCCATCTAGCATCCTTAGGCACCAATCCTCTGTTAGAATATAATGTACAGTAATCTATCCATATATCCTGGTAAAGTTAGCAGTGCCGTGTCCTATTGGAAAAGCAATAATTTTTGCCACTCTCAAAAGAGATGCATTTGTTTCTTAAATTATGAAATGGAGGAAATTATTCTGTATTTGATGGGGAGATGATGGTGACGTGGTGAGGGACATCTTAAATCTAATGCAGCATGGGCGTTGCTGGTGCTAGGCACCCGAGGCATGTGCCCCGAATCCCAGCGCTGGTGCCCCGGGTCTGGCGGCCCCCCTCATCTCTGGCCTGATTGGGCTGGAGATCCAGGGCCCCGCTGCCCGCAGCCGCGGCAGCCCCGTCCCTGGTGGGGGATCCGGGGCTCAGTCACCCATGACCATGGCAGCCCCATCCCTAGCCGGCTACTTCTGGCCCTGGCCCTGGCCAGGGGCGCAGCCTGTTGTCTGGGGGCATGGCCTGCAGGCTGGGGGTGGGGCCTGGGGCCGTGCCTCCGGATCCCTCCCCGGGGCAGCGACGCTCCTGTAATGCAGTATCAATACTATGCAGAGACTTATTCTACTCAGTAATCTTTAATCATGTCAGCTGTTCTATTGCCTGTAATAATGAAACTGTGACATGGGTAACAAGAACTGCAGTAAGTCAGGCCTGTCAGACTGGATGTTGAAGCTGCTCTGTTTAAAGATACACTGAAGAGGGAAAGTAAAATAAATTTAATCCATAGTTTACAAATGAAAGATTTGGCTGAAAAGAAATCTTTCACTCCACCACACCCCCAATGAAAATATCTCTTCTAACAAATTTTGTTATTGTTAATTACCATATGTTTGTTCTAGAATCCTCTCAGCCTTCTACTAAGAAATACAGAACTTTCTATGTTCTGGATTGGTGTCCCACTGAAGAAGAATCCAGTGATGTGAAGTGTGTCTAATTCTTAGCAGAACCTGTTTGTTTTTATACTATATATACCAGTCCTGGAACAGAGGTGGCCACAGACAACATGCTAGGATTGCTCCTTTTAGGATCTCTGTTCATACGCCAAGAGAAGTCACATGCAAGGTCCTTCATTCATATGACACTTTCAACCGAGGGCACAAAGAATGAACGTTGTAGCTTGATTCTTTATCATTTCAAATTTTAAGACAGTTATCAATGGGCCATACAAAGGGTTTAGTGTTCTTGTCCAAATCTGACAACAGAAAATTGGAACAGGGGCCCCTGGAATGCGCAACAGCATTTCCAAAGGTGTGGTCATGGTGAACCTAATTTAGGGAAAAACAAAACAAAACAAAACCAAAAAGTCCTGTGGCACTTTTAAAGACTAACAAATTTATTTGCTACATGAGTTTTTGTGGTAGAATATCCAACTTTATCAAACTCTTGAAGCTCGTATGATAAATAAATGTGTTAGGCTTTAAGGCTATGTCCACACTTAGGCAGTTAAATTGATTTAAGTTAAATAGATTTAATAAAATCGCTATAAAAATCATTAAATCAATTTAAGCTAAATATGCCCCTGCTAGAAGCTCAAATCAAACTAGCATGTCCATGGACAGGACTTACTAGTTCAATTTAGGAGAGGGGCACCATGGGAGATGTGGCAAGATGGTCCCCTAGAAGGGCCATGACCCCACCCAAAATATAGAAAAAGGACAACACCTTGGTAAGAAGAAGGGCAAAAGTGTTAAATTGAAATAACAGTTAAATTGAAATAACAGATCCACACTGCATTATTTCAAAATAACAGTTTTGATTTAACTCTCATTTCCAATAATATAAGGTTTTATTATATTGAAATGACTTTCCTAATTTTGAAATGAGGGAGCTCCTTATTTCGAAATAAGGAAACATAGTGTGGATGTGCAGTCTTTTAAATTGAAATAATCAACATTATTTTGATTTAGAGACTAAGTGTGCACATACCCTAAAAGTTTCAAAGGAATCTTTGTTTGTACAATGGGAGCTGTTACAGGGATACTTAAAATTATTTATTTATAAAATACTTTATTGCAATAAGCATAAATGATAAAAAGAATGAAAATCATATGAACAGATGAGTAATAGCCAAATGGCAGTCAATTCTACTCTAATAGATACCGGAAATAATAAGCAGTATGATTTACACTATTCTAAGATTTGTGCTATATACATTGGGTTAATATAGTCACACCCATTTCAAATGGTTTGGTGGAGGAGATTCCGATTCTTTGACTTGAAGGAGGGGTGGAGAGCTTGACAATACTAAACAGCTACTGTTGAGGTATACTGAAAAATTAAAACAACTCAATTGCAAGTAAGAAGAGGTAGCACTGGCACTGCTGCTGAGCTACAAAGGTGAAGCTTGAGCTGTAGCTGAAAGCTAAAGCTTCAAAAAGCTATGAGCTGAAAAATCTATGAAGCCAAGAATCAACAAGGTCACACCCTGTATGCCCTATATAGCATAAATAAGGTTGAGTACTCCTTCTACTCCTAAATATGGATTCTTTACCACTAAAATTGTAGTGATACATTTATTCTATTGGTTGATAGCTTTGTGCATATGACTGATGCACACCATCCTTCCAGAACTTCTTCTATCTGCCCATTTATTATTTTCAGACATTTTTGTGGGTTTTCCTATATACTTTTAAAGATATTTTAGGATGCATACTAGATAAGTCCATTCCTGTTTTGATGTTTCCTGACTTGCCTCAGACAGAGCTCATTATCAAAATATAGGCCCTGGATTTTCACATTCCTGCCCAATGCACAAACAAGTCTGACTTATGCCCATTTATAACTACTATGCCTTTAGCTGTCTCATACAGGCCTAAGATGATCTCCACATATGACTGCAAGGTACCTTGCATTACAGTATTTAATATAAAATATATATGCTATCTTATAAATCTATAATCTACAATAATACGATCTCTTAAGTCTATAGGAACCTTAGGGAAAAAGGTGTTAACACCATGGTCATTGGGTCCCAGGATATCCAATAGAAACAAAGTACAGGATTTTGATTTGATTTGATTTAGCTGTTTCCTGTTTAGTGACAAGAGGCTCCTGGAAAGATCAGAAGGAGGCCAGATAGAGAGGCCTGAATGATCCAGCAACATCCATGCCATGCAAAAATTTGGAATTTTATTAATTACTGTACAAGACAGAAAGCATTTTGAATCAGGAACTGAGTGGTTCTACAAAACAGTCTCAATGAAATCTTATCTAAATGTTTTGGGGTTTTTTTAGAGACAGACTATTGGTTTGAATCTCTTCTTTTGGAAGAACACTCAGTAGGGAAGATGGAGTTAGTTATGTTCTTAGATTTTTATTCAGAAGTTAATTTTGTGGTCACTTTGGCTATGTGCACACACAGGGGTTATTTCAATACAAGTTGTTTCGAAACAACTTGTATCTAAATAATGCCTTATTTCGAAATAACAAAAAGTTAGTTTGAAATAAGGAAAAAAGCGAGAATCGAAATAGCATGTTCACACTGTGGGCTTGCTATTTCGATTCAGGGGCAGGGCACCATGGGAGGTGTGGCAACATGTCCACCTCACTGGGCCATGTTGGCAGCCATGTTGCCAGCCAGGCACGCCCAGGCAAGAACTTCCTGTTCCTCGGGGTGCTGAGCACCCTGGGAGGAAGGTCAGACAGCTGTTTCGAAACAATGGTTGTTTAGAAACAACATGTTCCAACGGGATTGTTTCAAAACAACTCATTTTGAAACAACGTTGTTTCATAACCAAATGGGGTTTAAGTTGTTTCGAAACAATGGAACCCATTGTTTCAAAACAACGGTACGTCGTGTGAACATGGCGTTTCTTATTTCGAAACAACCTCTGTTGTTTTGAACTAAGACTGCTGTGTGAACACACTCTTTTACTATTTGTGACAAAACAGACACAATGGGGGAAAAGAGAGATGATAGCAAAGATGTGGGAATATGGGTTTTTACTTGGACAACTTGGACATTGGCTTTCAACTGAAGTTCATGAGATTGGAACAGCTGGTTCATCATGTTCTTATTTCAGTTGCACTCGGGAGATCTTTTCATGCCTTCTTTCATAAATGTGAAACCTAGAAACTTGGCTTTAAATGGAAGCCAAGATTCTGCTGTAACCACATGAAATCAGGCCTTTGCTAGTTGTTAGCTCTAGGTTAATTCCTCAGGAGGGAAGGAGAGTTCAAGGTTGTGGTCTGAAGAGATTGAAATAAAGGATGAATCCCTCTGTTCCTCACCTTCCAGACAGTCAAGGGGGATGGATGGATAATCTGTGCATTTAGGCCTGCACTCTCAGATTAGGATAGAAAGGCAAAGCACAGGAAGAAAGAGAAAGAGAGCAGCCAGCTAGGTCCAGCAAAGTGATGGTGATAGGCAAATAGAGGGCAAAAATAAGGGCTTTATTTCTAAAACAACTTCACATGGAGGGCAATGAACTCTGTCAAAAATCAGATACTAAGTGCCACTCAGCCATTGCTGGTAGAGGGCCTTTTTGAAAACCTAGCTCTTTTCATTGCCTAAATGGGAGGTGAGTTTCTTTTAGAAAATTCTGTCCTTAATTTTGGGTGCCAGTCCATTGGAAGTCTGATCCTTGGATTTGGATTTTCAAAAACACTTGATTGATTTAGCAGAATAACTTTCATTGCTGGCATCACTGGGACTTGGAACTTTTATTCTATCTAACCAGCTCTATGTGAGACCTTAGAACCTATATCACAGGAACAAATGGCGTGCAGAGCGCTTTCTCTGTATAAGTGCCCTTGACTCTGTACCATCTGAGCACCTCCAAAATATTAGTGGTGTTTATCCATGTAACCCCCTTGTGAAGTAGGGATCTTATCCCTATTTTCCAGTTGAGAAGCTAGACCACAGGATGGACTGAGCTCAGAAATCTTCAGAATTTCCATTTAATAAAATGACTCCTTGATCAGAATTGGACACCTTGTGTCTGGACTGACACTACAGAATGACACCAAATCTCTTCTATTTTCAAAGGGGCAGCCATGTCAATCTAGTTCAGCAAAACAAACAAGCAGATGCTTGTAGCACTTTTAAAGGTAGATGCATTATTTTATCACATGAGCTTTCATGGGAGAAAATCCCACTTCTTCATATCCTTGAAGATGGAGAACTTACAGAATGGGACAAAAATAAATGCAGGGAAGTGTAAATCACAGGAGCAGGTCAGACTGTTTCAGCAAATCAAAGCAGTTGTTTAGATTCAGACAGTGTGAAACAACACGAGAAGGAGGGGAGGCAGAGAGAAAGCAAAATCTTTTCTATATTACACTAGTCGAATCAAATAAATATAGATTTTTGTGTAGATATTTATATGTAGGAATAAATGTGGATTTACTCTCAAGTCGTAGATTTTAATATCAGAAAGGGTCATTGTTATCATCTAGTCTGACCTCTGGCATGATGCAAGCCAGGGAACTCTCCCCCCATGCACTTCATAGAGCATGTTATTTAGAAAATACCCAATCTTCATTTAAGAATTATTAGTGATGAAGAATCCACCATAACCCTTGGAAACTACTTCAATGGTTAATTACTCTCACCCTTGAAAACATATGCTTTATTTCCAGTCTGGTTTGTCTAGGTCAGGGGTCTCAATCTCAAATCACCACAAGGGCTGCATGAGGACTAGTATGTTAGCTAGAGTGCTGTACCACTGACACCTTTTCATACAACAACATTGCAAATATTGGTAATGATAGTGTCATTGCGGGCCCCAGGAAACAGATTTAGTGGCCACATGCAGCCCATGGGCTGCGTGTTTGAGACACCTGGTCTGTGTCGAAGCAAGAATTCTTCCACCTGCCTTGTTACCACCTCTTATCAATAGACTTGCCTTTAGTCTGTGTAACCCATTATTTTAAATTCAGCTCAATGTGACCACTACTGTCATCTTGACTAGAGGAGACCTATCTTTTTCTGCTAGGCTAAAGCAGTTTGTGAGACTGAACAGAACAAAGGATTTGTAGTAAGCAGAATGAGTTTCTTTCACCTTGAACTTTATTCCACTAATCTCAATGGATAGTTTTGGATTATTTCATATAATTATGTGAGCGTGAAAAGATTAAAAAAAAAAAAACAGCAAACTAAAAACTGTTCCTCTTTTTTGTGCTTGTGTTTTTCTGCAGGCCATTCTTTTAGTTTTTTATTTTCCTTTAATTTTTTCATATATGATTTGTGTAATAGAGAATTTGGCTGAAAATGGATGAAAAATGTATTTCAGTGTTCCAGGGCAATTACTCCATACAGGAAGTATAAAACAATAATTATGTCCAGTGGGTTTTGGAAGCTGACTGCTTCAGCTGTTGTTGTTTATTCTGCTCATGAAGACATGAGATTCAGTAATTAAAAATACTATTAAGTGGGATTGGGGAGATCTAGCTTTCTCCTGTAACACCATCAGTTATGAGGAAGCATCTGCAGTTCACAGAGGGAAAAGAGAATGTTCCATCTGAGTATGAGGTATTTGTATGTCCTGTCAGGAAGATACAGGTTTTTGTACTCATAGAACCTAGAAACTTCAAGAAAGATGAGAAGAAGAACTTAGACGTACCAACCAAATCCTGGAGAAAGAAGTTATCATTCTTTCTGGTCTGAAGTTTTCTGCAGTTCCAGGTAAACATCATCCCATCCCTACCCCAGTACAGCTTTGGATTGAGATGGTTCCTAGCTTCATTGTGTACAGTGCTGTGGAAGCCCTGTTGATCACAGGTTATTAAAGACAAAAGGTGGGAGAGGTAATATCTTTATTGGACTGACTTCTGTTGGAGGACAAGGCAAGTTGACCCAATGAGCTCTGTGTAAACTCAAAAGTTTGTCTCTTTCATGAGCAGAAAAGTCGGTCCAATATCAGATGTTGCCTTACCCACCTTGTCTCTTTTTAGTTTCTAATTCATATTCAAATGCAAAATATTAATGACAATCCCAGCAATGTTAAAGCAGTTCGGAGTAATAGTCAGATGTGTCGCTACACTAGCTCACTGTTGACAGAGTGAGAGTTCATTGAAGCTGGGGTACATGTTGTTTGTCAGTATCTGTTGGTGAGAAGAATGGAAGCCTCATGGAGTGGTGGAGTGTATTATTCACAGTGTTGTATGCTGTATAATAATCTATATAGTCACTTTTGATACAGATTTGTACAACACCTCCATCTCTATAAAATCTAAGAATCTTTCAGTCAGAAATTAAGTAATAAGTGGAGTGCCCAGGGTTCAATGTTGAGGGCTGTTTAGTTTATTATTTTCATTAATGACCTGGAGGATGGGTTGTACTACACCCCGAGCAAATTTTCAGATGACACTAAGCTGGGGGAAGTGGTAGATATGCTGAAGGGCAGGAAAAGGATACAAAGTGAGCTAGACAAACTGGAGGATTGGGCCAAAAAAATCTGATGATCTTTAACAACAAGAAGTGCAAAGTCCTAAATTTAGGATGGAAGAATCCTATGCACTGCCACAGACTGGGGATCATTTGGCTAGGCAGAAGTTCTGCACAAAAGACCTGTGGGTCACAGTGAACAAGAAGTTAGACATAAATTAATACTGTGCCTGTATTGCCAAGAAGGCTGATGGCATTTTGGGGTACATTAGTAGGAACATTGAGTACAGATCAAGAGAAGTGATTATTCTCCTCTAGTTGGCTACCTTTGGAGTATTTAGCCAAGTTCCAAAAGGGTAGCTGTGTTAGTCTAGTAAAGCAAAAAAAGCAAGGAGTATTGTAGCACTTACAGAGTAATAGATTTATTTATCACATGAACTTTTGTGGGAGAATATCCCACTTCCTCAGACGCTTTAAAGACTCTTTGCTTCCTTTGGAGTATTGTAGTCAGATTTGGGCTTCTGCTACAGAAAAATGGTTGATAAATTGGAAAGAGTCCAGTAGAGGACAACAGAAATGATTCCAGGCCTGGGGCACATGATTTACGAGATGAAGCTGAGAGAACTAGGTGGGGGAGGGGGATTTGATAGCATCCTTTAACTACCAAAAAGGGGGTTCCAGGAAAGACAGAACTAAGCTATTTTTAATGGTGGCACATAACAGAACGAGGAGCAATGATCTCAAGTTGCAGTAGTGGATGGCTAAATTGGAGATTAGGAAGACATTTTCAGCAGCAGGATGATGAAGCACTGGGCAGAGTTATCTAGGGAGGTGGTAGAATCTCGATTCTTAGATCCAAAGGGGCAGCCACGTTAGTCTAGTTCAGTAAAATAAACAAACAAGGAGTTCTGTGGCACTTAAACACTAACAAATTTATTTTTGCATTAGCTTTCATGGGAGAAAATCCCTTTTCATCTTCAAAGCATCTGACGAAGTGGGATTTTCTCCCACGAAAGTCGATGCAAAAAATATTTGTAGTCTTTAAGTGCCACAGGACTCCTTGTTTGTCCATTCTTAGAGTTTATTAAGGCCTGGATTGACAGAACCCTGGAGGGATGATTTTGTTGGGGATGGCTCTACTTTGAGAAGGGGGTTGAATGAGATGACCTACTGAGCTTCTTTCCAGTCCTAACCATCAGTGATTCTATGAAGTGATGTATATAATGTTTATATTATGGGCCATCCTCTTCCCAGACAGAGGACTGAACACAGTGTAATGTGGTTTGTCAGGGTTTTGCTTTGGGAGATTTCTTTTTAAATGTAAACACTGTTCTGTTTTTGTGTTGGAGAAGTCAGGCCAAAGAAATGCACCTTGCACTTGGAGCAGAAGATAGTAAGGTTTGTGGTGGTCCTGAGACTGGGCTTCCTGAAAGATTTTCCCCAAGAACTCACTCTTGTGACAGCTTTGTCTGCTGCACAGATGAGCTTTACCATGGCAGTGGAGACTTCCAGTGTGCCAATGGAGCAGAGCTGTCATTCATAGTTTTCACATCAAGATATTTGGTGACCTCCAGGCAAAACTCCAGAACCACAGTGAGAGCTAAACCTTCCTACTAACTTCATCAATCTAGTGTGACAACATAGAATTAAAACAAGACAAAAAGTGAGCACACAGATAAAGATATGCCACCTCTGATTGCTGAAGGTGTTGGTTACGCTATTCACTTTCAGATACTCTGTTCCTAGATCACTGAGCACATTAAACAAAAGGAGTGAGACTTTGAAGTTGGCTCATTATTCTGTGGGAAGTCATGTAGAGAGCCAAGGACAGGTCTGAGAAGGTTAAAACAGTGGCTAGGGATGGAGGAGATGTTTCCATTCACTGCTCATCTCCATGTTTTTAAAGTTTTCGGTGGGTTGGGTGTGTTCCAAAATAAAATTAACTGCCAATAAACTAAGTTTCCTTTTGGGTTCATTCGTCATTTATTCTTCCCAGGTAAAAACCCCTCGATGAACCCAGAATGGGAAACCAAACAGCTATCAGAGAATTCATCCTCTCGGGGTTTGGAGCTCTTCCAGAATTGCAAATTCTTTTCTTCCTACTGTTTCTAGTGACCTATGTTTTGACCATGTCTGGGAATATCCTCATACTTGCACTAGTTGCAAGTGATCAGCGGCTTCATACCCCTATGTACTTCTTCTTAGGGAACTTGTCTGGCTTGGACACTTGCTATACAACCAACATCCTGCCTAGGATGCTGGTCAGTTTCCTGACTGGAGACAGAACGATTTCATTTAATGGATGTGTCACACAATATTATTTCTTTGGAAGTTTAGCTGCTGCAGAATGTTATCTCTTAGCAGTGATGTCTTATGATCGGTATCTAGCGATATGCAAACCCCTGCACTATGCAGCCCTCATGAATGGTAGGCTCTCCCTCCATCTAGCTATTGTGGCTTGGCTAAGTGGCTTTCTGGCTAACACAATATTAACATTTTTTATCTCAGACTTAAATTTCTGTGGTCCCAATGAAATTGACCACTTTTTCTGTGATTCCTTCCCAATGATAAAACTCTCCTGCAGCAACACTCATCTGACTGGACTTTTAACATCTATTGTGGCTTGTATGTGCTCATTACCTCCATTTCTTTTAACTGTGACATCCTATATTTATATCATCACCTCCATTTTGAGAATTCCTTCAACCTCAGGGAGGAAGAAAGCATTTTCCACCTGCTCTTCTCACCTTATTGTGGTTACAATTTTCTATGGATCAATACTGATTGTGTATGTGCTTCCACATAACAGTGGACTGAAAGAATTCAATAAAGTCTTCTCTGTCTTTTATACCATCCTGACTCCCTTGCTCAACCCTCTTATCTATAGCCTGAGAAACAAAGAGGTAAAGGAAGCCTTTAAAAAGCTTTCAGTCAATGCAAGGATTTTAAGACACTGAAGAAAATTCAGATTGCTTCAAGTTAGTGAGGGATTATTGATAACTTTGATATTCTCCAGAGTCAGTGAGATACAGCTACCATTGGAAAAAATCTTCCAGCAGTAACATCTATAAATATCCATACAATGTGAAAGAAAGAGTACACGAGACTGCAGAATCTATTGATCCAATTGTATAAATGGTTTGCACGTGCAGGAAGATATGTTTGCAACAAAATCAATGGTTTGCACATGCAGGAAGATATGTTTGCAACAAAATCAATGAAGTAAAATAAATAAATTTAGCTTACTATAGGTCACTTCTGTTATTTCACCTTTCTTCCTTCCTTAATCTGAGCTAATGTGGGTACCAGTATATCCACTTGAATGAAACTAAACTGCATTATCCAATTCCAGTTTAGACATATATTTGGTGCTTGTAGGGTGGAGTGAAGCATGTGTAATACAGGGCTGAATCTGAAATGCAAGCAATGTTCAAGTACTGGAATTTATCACTGAATGAAAATTAAATTCACTAATAAACTGGTCTGTCTATGGGATTTTTGAAATTTTATATTTTTAGTATAACTATATCATTAATACATTTTTTGGACTCTTTTAATTTTTTCCCTTCACCTCAACTTTCCAGCCTAAGGGGGGAATTCTAGGACCAGGTTTGGGACACCCCTGGGCTCTTCATACATAGCTGTGATGATGCCTGACCTGTAGCCCCTTGACTTAGCACTACACTGGTCTCCTTAAACAGCTTAACTGTTACACTTGAATTTCTGGCATTTCAGTCCTGGGCCCCATCTCTCCCCTGAGTGCTGCTCATACTACTTACTCCTGACCTATAGTCAGCCCTTAATTTGTAATGGAAAAGGTGCTGAGGATCAAGAAGGCCTTTTTTTTTTTTTTTTAACTTTTACACCCAAAGCTGCCAGGGCTATGAACTGCCACACCTAGAGGTGCAAATGGTCAGCCCTGGCACAAGTTAAGCATCACTATTCCAAACTTCGACTCCAAAACCAGGCATTTTTGAGGATGCCGCCATTCCAGATGAGAATCCAGAGTGCTCCACATTGAGCAATGTTGTTTTCTTTGCATCACAACCTGCAGCTCCCTTGCTATTTCAGTAGTAGGAGCTGCAGCCCAAGGTCCGCTGATGGCACAGACCCTGACACGCAATACTTCTCCCCTCAGCATGTCCATGGACAGTTATATCAGATTTTGCATATCAGGGCTTTGGTTATCAATTTGGTGAAAAGCTTTATAAAGTCTATGCCCCCTTTCAGTCTCAGACAAATTGCACTGCAGGCTACTGATAACTGGAAAAAATTGTACAGATCATTCAGCTTCATACACACTAACGGCAGATTTATACTGCCTGCTGGTTTTGGAGGCAGTCAAAGGGAGACATGCAAGTTACTTAAAAGAACTTTTGTATCTCACTTTGATTTCTTTCTCCTGCCACTGTGTTGAGTTGAAAAGAGGAATATCCCTTGGACTCAGTGCAACTCCAGCTGCTAGGGTGGTCTTCAGCAATTGACTGCTCAATTGATTAAGTGGGTCTTCACAGATCAGTCGTTCACAGATCAGTTGATCAGCCTTCACAAATCAGTTGATTGGGAAAGCCAATCTGACAGTGGCAGATTTGCTGCCATCACTGAAGACTTGCCTTCTCTTATGTCAACTACATATTAGGGGGGTTCTGTACCAGCTATATATTGCAGTTTTTAAATAGCCATCACCAATGCTGATTGGAATCAATGAAAAAAAAAACAACAAGGAGCTGTGTGGCACTTTAAGACTAACAGATTTATTTTTTGCATGAGCTTTCATGGGACGAGATCCCACTTCCTCAGATGCTTCAAAGATGGGTGAACTTACAGAAAGGAATGAAACTAAATGCAAGGGGGTGTAAAAAATAGGATCAGGTCATAAAGTAACAGCAAATCAGAGCAGTTTACAAGCTTAAACCATGGGAAGCCTGAAGTCAAATTATCCTTTGTAATGGGAAAAGAACCCATAGTCTCGATTGAGTCCTGCTTTCACAGAATTTAGCTTGCATATTAATTCGAGTTCAGCTGTTTCTCTTTGAAGTCTTGATGTCCCAGGTACATCTCTAATGACAGTCATTAACAAATCCATCATCGAGTGATTAGGAAGATGGAAGTGCTCAGCAACTGGTTTCTTTGTTCTTTGATTTCTGATATCAGCTCTGTGCTCATTCAGTCTCTTACGAATCAATGGGCAAGCTCCCACTGACCTTCATGGTCTTTGAATCAAGCCTAAATAACAATGATTGAGATAACTGAGGCATTGCAGCTCATGGGATTTCCCAAAAGTGGCATTAGGACATATACCCTCTCCCCTGCTGTGGCATAGCACTATTCCAGACAATTTCACTGTCTCTGGATTTTAGAGCTGACTGAAAATTAAAAAGATGCTCATAGTGAAGAGGGCTGCACAGTGGGAACTCCTCAATCAAATTACTTCAAATTTTGTACCACAAACTCAATCTTAGCACTTGTTGCAAATTACCAGCTTTAAATTAAAAAACAAACAAACAAACAAACAAACAAAAACAAAAACACCATACACAGAAGTATAGGATTGGAAGGGACCTCCAGAGGCCTTCTAAACCAGCCCCCTTCCTTCATGCCCAGCTTGGTCTTCTCTTTTCTATTCTTAAAAAACAAAACAAAACAAAACCACCATTTTTTTCTCAGTCTCCCCTGATAGATCATATTTTCTAAACTTGCAAGTCGCTTTCAGGGCAGTATTAATATAAAAAAAGCTCAGCATTGCCTTCTTAAGGGTATCTAAGGGTACCTGAAGTATGAATCTGATGAACCTCCTTGACTAAATGACTCCCCTTGGAATTACGAACTTTACCTCTAAACCTCATGTAGCATGGCACTCCGTTGGTGAGGAGGTTGAGCTACTGCTATTAGTAATGGATTGTGACCTAGTGTTTACATTAACTAGGAAATTTTAAAGAGAATTCCACATGAAGAGGATAAATGCAAAGTACTCCTCTTAGGAAGGAACAATCAGTTGCACATATACAAAATGGGAAATAACTACCTAGGAAGGAGTACTGAGGAAAAGGATCTGGGTATCATAGTAGACCACAAGCTAAATATGAGTCAACAGTGTATCACTTTTGCAAAACAAAGCAAACTTCATTCTGGGATGTATGAAAAGACATATTGTAAGTAATACATGAGAATTAATTCTTCCACTCTACTCCACACTGATTAAGCCTCTGTTGAAGTATTGTGTTCAGTTCTGGGCGTCTCATTTCAGGAAAGATGCAGACAAATTGGAGAAAGTCCATAGAAGAGCAAAAATTATTTCCATCTTCCTTTATAAGGCAAGTATTCCAGAACATTAATCATTTTTTTGCTCTTCTATGGACTTTCTCCAATTTGTTCACACCTTTCCTGAAATGAGACACCCAGAACTAGACACAATACTGCAAGTGAGGAGCTCCCTCATTTCAATATAAGGAAAGTCATACTGATATAATAAAACCTAGTACTATATTGATATGACAGTTAATTTGAAATTATTTCAAAATAACACAGTGTGAACATGTTATTTCGATTTAGCTGTTAAATCGATTTAACAATTTTTGCCCTTCTCCTTCCCAGGTGATTTCCTTTTTCTATATATTGGGTGGGGGCATGGCCATTTGAGGGGGCCATGTTGCCACACCTCCAGTGGTGCCTCTCTCATAAATCAAAATAGCAAGTCCTGTCCATGGACATGCTGTTTCGGTTTGAGTTTCTAGTGGGAACCTGTTAACTTGATTTAACTTAAATTGATTTAATGATTTTTATATTGATTTTATTAAATCAATGTAAGTTAAATTGATTTAACTGTGTAAGTGTGGATGTAGCATGAGAGTCAGAGACTTCAAGGACAGAAGGGACCATCATGATTATCTTGTCTGAACTCCTGCTCACTGCAGGCTAGAAAGTTCCACCCACCAATTCTAGTAACAGACCCCCTAACTTTTGGCTGTGTTACTAATGTTCTCAAACCATGATTTAAGGATTATTAAAGATTCAAAATTTTACAGAGAATCTACTATTTGCACTAGTTTAAACCTGCAAGTTGTTAGATGTTAAATAAACAAACAGGTTGTCCCAGAGGCGGATTGGGTGGAACATTACCCTTTATTGTATGCTCCATCCTCTTGACATTACAAGTGAGTGAAGAGGATCTGCCTTACAATTTTTTTATTCAAAACAGTATGGAAATATATACTCAACACACAACTTTTCATGGACAATTATATGGCCACATTAACATCTATACAATGAATTACGATATGATTATATGGTGCATATAATTATCCCTGCCTCTGTTTACTGTTTGCACATATTGCACAGACTCTTTACCTTCAAACTCATTGTTTTCTACAACAGAAGTTACTTCATGGTTCTTAAAAAAACAGTGAGGAGAGGGAAGAGAGGTGATAAGCAATGTTCCCATCCAGGATCTTATGCAGGAGAGGAAGATAAAGACTAAAAAAAAGATAACAAAACTTTTGACTAGAATCTCATTTACAGGACAGCAGCGCTTGCCCATAGTAACCCCATTACCATAGCAGCTATCATTTAGGCCAGGTGTTCAGTTTAACTCTTCCTTACACTTCCACACTCTTTTTCAAAGACAGGTCCAGGTACCCATTCTTCCTGTACCCTGGCCAGACGGGCATCTGTCCAGGAGGCCCTGGGTCCAGTTGGTCCAATATTTTGGTCCACTGGCCATGCTACAAGGAGATGGGGGAGTTGGGTCTTTGAACTGAACACTGTCAGTGAATGTATAGATATTGTTTTTGGAGGGAGTCTACTCCACCTACTCCTCTCACCTCATAGTCATCACTCTATTCTATGGCTCCACCAGTGCTATGTATCTACGGCCGCGGTCTAACTATTCTTCTGAGAGTGACAAATTCCTGGCTCTGTTCTACTCTGTTGTGACACCCACATTAAACCCCATTATCTATAGCCTGAGGAGCCAAGATATCAATAAATCCCTGAGGAGAGTGATAACCTCAAATATTTTTTTTTCAAGAGGTGAACAGAGCCAGAACTTCTCCTCTTTTTCTCTGCTTTAATGGCAGCATGATTCCATGGTCCTTTATGGAGTTGTGATGGTTTTGGGGTAACCAGGACTGTGGGTAACCTGGTTATCACCTGCCTTCAGTGAAAGGGACTCTTTCATGAGATATCTGGGTGCCAGCTGGCTAATACCATCTGGCTTTCAGTCACTCAAGTGTTCTCCTCTCAGCTATACCACTCCTGACTTTTTCTTGAGGGTTACCATCAAATGAACCCCAGTCCTCAACTCTTTTGAATTGTTCCCCTGACATGAGCCTGTGATGGTGTGCACATCTGTGCACCCTGGGTTATGATCTTCCTGTTCACTTGTACACTGGAATTGTAAGATTTGCTGCCAATTGCACCATGCAATGTTTGTGTGGATGCTAATAACCTATTCTGTATGATTTCTATAATGATATGTTTCCTACAGCTTCATACATGTGAACAAATATGTAACATGCTTTCTATGGCTCAGGGATAAGGGAACAGCCAGAGGTCTCTCTCAGCAGCAGTGAGCCTGAAAGGGTGTGTTCACACAGCAGTCTTATTTCGAAACAACAGACATTGTTTGGAAATAGGAAAGGCCATGTTCACACGACACACCGTTGTTTCGAAACAACTTAAACCCCATGTGGGGATGAAATAATGTTGTTTTGCAATGATTGTTTCGAAACAATGCCGTCTGAACATGTTGTTTCAAAACAACAGTGACTCGTTTCAAAATAACTGTTGTCTGAACATGCTATTTTGAGTCCTGCTTTTTTCCTTAATTCGAATTAACAAACTGTTAATTCGAATTAACTTATTTTGAAATAAGGTGTTATTTCGATACAACTTGTTTCGAAGCAACTTGTATCAAAATAACACCCTGTGTGTGAACATAGCCAAAGGTATGCCAATGGAGGTGTCTGTGAAGAGAGGAAAGAATAACCTCAGAACTGAAAGTGAGGGGCTGAGAGGTTTGGACACAAAGACTGAGACCTGGAGTTTTAAGAGGCTTTTGAGCTGGGACTCTCCATCTTGAAACAACTCCAAGCAAGATATGTGCCCTCCCCGGCCTCAGGCAGAGACTGGCTGTGCAAACATATAACAGCCAAACACCTTGAGCATGAAATTGTTCGGACTATGAGGTTAGTTTAAGTATAAGTATTAGGTTAGCATGCACATTTTGCCTTTTATTTTCCTGTGGTCTCTCCTGACTTACTTTTACTGTAATTCTGCCATGCTTGGCCATATTCTTGCTTAGAATCATAATCTGATCAATAAACTAGTAGATGTTTTACCTAAAGCTGTGTGATCTTTAGTGGGTGTGAGTGAAGGAGGCTGGGCACAATCAATTTCTTTGCTAAATGGACAGACTTGAGTGTGTAGTGGTTGGGAGTAGTTCCCAAGATCTTTAGACAGTGGCTCCTGGTTAAGTAACTGGGGCCGGGGGTGCTTGCTGGGGGACTGTCCCTTGAGTAGCCAGGGGGCATATACCTACTGCCTGGGATACACACATGAGACTGGAGTGGGCTGACTCAGGAGTGTGTGTTCACTTGGCGAATCAGGGTTCAGGGGTGGGAATTGGGAGGTCATAGGAGCACACTGGATGGGATTTGGGACTCTGTCTTTCAGGGGGTAGAGTCCCCAGCAGTGGGTTGTCATGTTGACCAGATAAGGGGGCCCTGGGAGGGTTTTTGGGTACAGGAGACTCAGCCTGGTGGGAAAAGAACGTGGGTGAGTGGGTAAGCCCAGGGCAACAGGGAAAGACAATGCAGCATGATATGGGGTTGGGAAAGGGTGGAGGACCACTGACGACACAGGGGATTCAGGAGGGGATTGCTGAAAGTTTTGGGAGACCAGTGGTGAGATGGGGAATGGGGGCAGTAGCTGGTGTGGGGAGAGGCATGTGGGGGGCAGTAGTTGTGGTAGGGGGCAGGCATTTAGGCAGCAGTAGCTGGGGTGGGTAAAGGGGGTCCACTGGCAGGTGGGGGGTCTGGACTGGCCTGTAAATTTAGGAGGGTTCCAGGGCCCTCCAAATTATACTTTAACCCCTGGTTGCAGCCTACGCTAACAGAAAGGGATAGCACTTGGGGTCCTGTAAGCCCTTGTCAGTCACTGGAGGCTGTTCACTAACACTTTGTGGGCTGGCTAGGGAAGGTACACAATGCCTATGCTGCAGAACTCCAGCCTGCACCAGTAGATGCAGAAAGACACCTCCTTCCCTGAGCACAATATTGTCCTCAGGGACTTTCAGATGCCCATCATCATCATGGGGGATGCCACCTATCTCTTGCTGCATTGGTTCATGAAGCCCTAAATGGGCAACCTGGATGCTGGGAGGGACCTCTTCAATCAGAGGCTCAAGAGGTGGCACACAGTCATCAAGCATGCCTTTGGCATTCTGAAGGCATGCTGGAGGGCCATCCTCACTGACCTACAGCTCAGTGACATGATCATTCCAGGGGTCGTCAGCCCATGCTATGTGCTGTACAACCTGTGTGAGCTGTGAGGGAAAAGTCCACCCCACAACTGGGATGCCGAGGCCAAACAGCTTGCTGTGGAGTTCCAGCAGCCGAACAACACCGTGCCAAGGATACAGCGTCCCAGCAGCGAGCTGTTCTGTTCTGGGATGCATTGAAGGCCCACTCCCTCAGCAAGCAGTGCTAAGGGGTGAGCCCCCCTAGGCTCTCTCATCACCTCTATCGGTCCATGCCTGCCTCCCACCCCCGCTCATCTGTCTCCCCTATCCCCAAAACAATAAAATGCACAACACATTAAATAACAGTGTACACTGCATTTATTGATAGGGAATGGGGGGGGAGTGCTCAGAAGGCTGAGCTGGTGGGAGCTGGAGGGTTTGGGGGGCATGAGTGGGTTTGGGGGGAGTGCAGAGGGTCAGGGTGGGGGGCAAGTGCTACTGTCCTGGAGTAGGCAGGTTCCGGGCCTGCAGCCATCCAACCTGTGTCCTGGACCACTGGCAACACGGGCTGTTGGGGTCTGAGGCAAGGGGCCCCTCAGGCCGCTGAGGGTCTGGCTCCATCACAAGGCACCTGAGAGGATGGGTCTGCAGATCTATGAGGTTGAGCAGGCACTGGAGCAACCCCTGCTTTTTGTTCCAGTGGGTGTCCTCCCACTCATGACAGGCCCTCAGGTCTGTGTCATTCTGCTCTGTGAGATGGAGCTGCTCCTTAAGGAGCTAGTCCCACAAGCAATGCCCCCTTCTCCTTGTCTTGGCTGGCTGCATCCCAGGAATGCCACATGTCACAGGCACAGGGTCTGCAGGAGAAAAGCAAAGAAGTGTTGCTCCCATTATGTAGTGCACTGCACAGCCTGAGAGCAGGTGCTGTCCCATGACCATCTCCCTGACTCCCACTCCCTGTCCTCTGGGACAGGGACCTCTTGGTACATGCCACCATGCTCTGCTGCACAGGTCAGGTGCCTAGAGTGGTGAGCCTCAAAAAGCCATGCCCTCCCACTCTCTCCTGAGGCCACATGCCAACGGTGTCAGGTGCATGATGTCTAATCTTAGCGCTCTCAGTGACGGTCCCTCACACCGCATCTCAAGACACACCCCCACTCAGCTCCGGGTCCCCCCCGGCACATGGTTTCCTGCTCCTCTGCCTCCATGGGAAGGCCTCTGACTGTACCCCCCAGGACCCTGCCTGTACTTGGGCCATGTCCCCCCACAGTCCCTGATCCACATGCCTGCACCACCATGCCCACAGGGAGAGAGCACTCACCAGCAGAGGCACTGGGGGTCTGGCACAACGTCCCCTCGCGTGGGTCATCCTTGGTGGAGGGAGCCTCCTCCTGTGTCCGCGGCTGCAGCATCAGGCAGGGATGAGCTCCAAGGGGTTAGTATCCAGATACTGCAAGGGAGTTAATCTTAGAAGGAACAGAGCCCTCCACTTGGTGATTGTCAAAAGAGGGGAGCTCCACGGATTCAATGATGTGGGCTAGCAGGCTGTTGCTGTCCCACCCAAGGCTCCATACTAGGGCCCACTTCCAGTACTGGGTCTGACTCTGCATGTTGGCAGATGGCAGGCCTGACCATCTCTGGGGAGCATTGAGGCCAGGGTTTCTCCTGCCATCTGATTGGTCAGGGCAGGCTCTTCCTGGTGGCCAGGAACTGTGGGAGGGGCCCTGGAGGCCAGTTAAGTCAATTTAACATTAAGCCACATCTACACTGGCTTAAGTTGATTTAATAAGGTTGACTTAATGCTTAAGTTCCAAAGGAGCAGCTGTGTTAGTCTTGTCCAGCAAAAAAAGCCAAGTGAGTCCAGTGGCACTTAAAGACTAACAGATTTATTTTTTGCATGAGCTTTCGTGGGAGAAAATCCCACTTTGTCAGATGCTTTGAAGATAGGGGAGCCTTCAAAGTATCTGATGAAGTGGGGTTTTCTCCCACAAAAGTTCATGCAAAAAATAAACCTGTTGATCTTTACGTCCCACAGGACTCCTTGCATTTTTAAATGCTTAAGTATGCCTTCCAAGGCAGCATTATTAAGTTGACTTAAGGAAGCTCTTAAGCTGACTTAATAAATTCCCAAAGTGGCTGAAGCATTCCTAATTTCAACATAGGGAAGGTTATGTCAAATTTGGGTAATGATAGGATCTGAATTCAAGCCCAAGCTGCTAGCCACTGGCTGGCAGTAGCTAGAGCTGGATTGGGTCCACCTGGGTCACGTGCTGCTGGCCAGCATCAGCAGGAGCTGGATTGGGCCCCAGGCAGTATCAGGCCCTGGGGCCAGGCTCTGTACCAGGGGTTGGGCCTACGCCTGGGCACCAACCCCTTTTCTAGGGCAGCAATGCCCCTGACTCTGACTAATAATTCCCCACGTAGAACTATAGCAAATTCCTTAATGAAATCTAGGTAAATTAGATCCACTACATCCCCTTTTTCAAAAAAAAAAAAAAAATCTCAGATGGGGAGATCAGATCAGTCTGGCATGATCTAACTTTTCAAAACCAACAAATTTCTCTCAAATCCCATTAAACTCAATGTTCTTAATTATTTTCATTTTATTTTTTCCACTAAAGATCTTGCATACTTCTTAGATCAAAATAACAGGCTCATAGTTACCCAGATTTTTTTTTCTTTTCTTAAAAACAGGAGTCATGTTAGCAATTCTCACTTATGGGGGTGACACTACAGAAACAAGAATCACAATGTCGGGGAGATGAAAGATGATAGAGTCTAAAAAGCATACACAAGGTGTGATGAAGACTGGCAACAGAATGTCACCATTCACTATTTGATTGGTTACACCCTGAGCCAAACCCTCAGATCATGTAAATCAAAGTAACTGTTTTGAGGGGCAAACCTACAACTGTAAGAACCTGCCAAAGACCTGGATCTCAATCTCCATCTCTGTTCAATGGTGCTATAAACACTGACTTACAAAGCTATGGTAAGATGAGGCTAAAATTGTTATTATTCACCTGAAGAAGAATTCAAAAGCTTCCTTCGTGTACAAAAATTGGTCCAGTAAATGATATTACCTCACCAACCTCATTCTTCAATTCCTCACAAAGGACATTTACATCCCAAACTGGAAGGTGAGATAGAAATGCTGTCAGGAAGTCGGTGTTCACCTGTAGTCCTAGGGCAGTCCCAGCTTGAAGGGCTGAATGCTTACTTTTGCATGAGGACTGAGCTTCCTAAGCTGAGGTTCTTGTTTCTCCTCTTCCTGAACTCTTCTCAGTGCAGAAAATTGCATTTAATTGAAGAGATGACCATGTGCCTTGTTCTATGTTTAGAAAAGGGGCTGCCCTTCAATTTTTAAAGTGTTGTGTGTTCTCTAGCTCAATATTTGATTATTGTGCTTTTTAATACCACGCCACTTCAACCTTTTCTCCTCTTGTTTAATTTTGTCTCCAAAGCTTTCCAGTTAACAAGACTCAGTGGGACTTGTACCACGTGACTTTAGTAATTGTCTCTTTCTTTGTCATTGTTTTAGATGGTAAAAAAATGTTTTAGCTCAGCTTGAACTTTTGGTTGAATGCTGTCTAGGGTGCTGACCTGTTGTAAGACAATTGCACAACCCTGTTGTATTATAATTGCACCAGTAGATGCTGCCACCTTATGGGCATTTCTGAAATAATTTCCAGTTTATCAAACTTTTCAATATGCTTCCAGCCATGGCCATTGTTCAGTATTGGTTTCCCATTACTGAATTGGCTATTGACATCTGTTGGTCTCTGGTCTGTATTTCTGACCTTCTCCCCACATCGTTTCTTCTGTTCTGCTCCCATCCAGTGTTGATTTCATATATTCATATAGTCATAGAAAATTAGGGTAGGAACAGACTTCAGGAGGACTTCTACTCCAACTCCCTACTGAAAGCAGGGTCAGTGCTATCTAAACCATCCGAACTAGAACACAGTGGTTAGTTCGTACTAATGGCTTAGTTCAAACTTCTTTAGTTCAAAGTAAGCCTTAGTCTGGGTCTTGCCCATGCATAGTTCAAACTAACGTTCAAACTAAGCACAGAAGTCTGGTCTAGTGCTGAGTCTTACTCATTTGCACTAAGCTTTGCCTAGTCCAAAGTAAGAAATTTAGGCATGGTCTAAATTAGTCTGGACTAACCTTCCTTAGTCTGGACTAAGTTGCCAATGTAGACATCGACTTTGACAATAAGGACACATGGTTGACTTATACCCAGCTGCTTGTCTCCTCTTACACCCAGGTCATCATCTGCAGAACTGCTGTCTAGCCAGTCAGTCCTCATTCTGTAGCAGTGCATGGAATTTGTCCACCCTAAATGCAGGACTCCCTAATTATTTGTCTTTATCTTCATGAGATTTCTTTTGGTCAGGCCTCTAATTTGTCTAATTCATTTTGTGTCCTAGCCTTTGTCTCCAGCATATCTACCAGGATACCCAGCTTAGTGTCATCTGCAAACCTGTTGAGGGTGCAATCACCTCCATCCTTCCGACCATTAATGAAGTTGTTGAACAAAATGAGCCTCAGCACCCATCTCTGGGCACTCTGCTTGTTACTAACAGCCAGCTAGATATCGAGCATTGACCACTACTGTTTGAGCCCAATGAATGAGCTACCTTCCTACCCTTATTAGAGTGCATTCACCCAAATCATACTTCTTTTACTTGCTGATAATAATACATGGGATAGTGTATCAAAAGATTTGCTAAAGTCAAGGTATATCACATCCACTACTTTCCCCATATCCCATATCCCAGAGCTAGTCGTCTCATCAGAGAAAGTAATCAGCTTGGTCAGGAATGACTGGTCCTTCTTGAACCCATGTCAACTGTCCCTGATCACTGTCCGCTTTTCCAAGTTTCTCAGAATGGAATCCTGTAGGTCTGGCTTCATGAGGTGAGGGTGACCACCTTGTAGTTTCCTGGTTCCTCCAGGTTCCTCGTTCTAAAGATGAGCACTGTATTTGCCTTTTTCAAATCATCTGGCACATCTCCAAGTTGCTACAATTTTTCAAAGGTGATGGCCAATGACTTTACAATCACACCAGCCAGCTTCCTCAGCATACTCCGATGGATTGCGTCTGTCCCTGTGGACTTGTTTATGTCCAGCTTTTCTAAATAATCCTGTATCTGTTTTTTCAGCAGTGGGGCTGCTTACGTCCACCCCATTCTGTCTTGCCCAGTGAGGTATTTTGGGAGGTGACCTTGTTTGTGAAGGCAGAGACAGAAAACTCTATGAGTATTTCAGCTTTTTCCACCTCATCCATGACTAAAATCCCTCCCCCATTTTGTAAGAGGCCCACACTTTCTTTGAGCTTCTTGTTACTAACCAGCTTGTAGAAACTCTTCTTATTACCCTTCATCTCCATTGCTATCTGCAACTCCACTTGTGATTTGGACTTTGTGATTTCACTTCTGGATGCTTGAGCTGTATTTTTACACTCTTCCCTAGACATTTCACCAAGTATTCTTTGCTTGTAAGCTTTCTTTTTGTGTTTAAGCTTACAAAAGACTTCTTTCTTAGTCCAAGCTAGTTGCCTGTCATATTTGTTATTCCTTCTGCACATTGGGATGGTTTGTTGTTTAAAATCACACCCAGCTCTCTTAGCCACTTCTCCCCCTTCATACTATTCTCTCTGGGAATCCTGCTCATCACCTCTCTGATGGAATCAACGTTTGTTTTTCTTAAATTTAGGGACTATATCCTACTCTTCTACTTTCTTCGATTTCTCAGGATTCTGAGCTTGACCATCTCTTGTCACTGCTGCTGAGGTTTCCAGCCAGTCCTACTTCTCCTACCAATTCTTCCCTGTTTGAGAGCTAGAGCTGAGGTTAATAGCAAGATGAACCCTAGTAGCTTCCTTGACCACTTACACCAGGAAGTTCTCTGCAACACTCTACAAAAAACTTCCTGGATTGCTGGTGCTCTGCTGTACGTCTCTCCAAACAGATGTCAATTACTCATGTCCTTACATCATGGATTAAAGATGTCAAGTAAAAGAGAATGCACCATTTGCACTAGGTTAAGCCTTCAAATTAACCATGCCCCATGCTTTAGTGAAAGGCAAAAAATGCCAGGGTTTTTGCCAATCTGACTGGGTGGAGTCATTCTTGACACCATGTCATGGGATGCACATCTGTGCACCCTGGGTTATGATCTATATGTTTTTCCTGTTCACTTATACACTGTGACTGTATGATTTGTTGCCAATTACACCCTGCAAGGTTTCTTTATGTATACTCATTACCTATTCAACTTGATTACTATGATGATATATTTCCTGCAACCTCCTGAATCTGTACAGATGTGCAAAATGGCTAAGGAGGGTGGGAGAAAGACAGAGCTGCATTGAGGCAGCTAGCACCTGTAGGAGGTAGGTAAGATATGCTAACTGAGGTAGTTTTCAAAGGGATAGTCATGATAGTCTAGTCCAGCAAATTAAAAAAAAAAAAAATAGGAGTCGACTGGCACTTAAAGACTAAAGCTACATACACACACAGGGGGTTATTTCGATACAAGTTGTTCCGAAACAACTTGTATCGAAATAAGGGATTATTTCGAAATAAGATAATTCAAATTAACAGTTTGTTAATTCGAATTAAGGAAAAAAGCTCAAAGTGAAATAGCAGGTTCAGACAACAGTTATTTCAAAACAAGTCACCGTTGTTTCGAAACAACATGTTCAGACGGCATTGTTTCAAAACAATTGTTTTGAAACAACTTTGTTTCATCCCCACGTGGGGTTTAAATTGTTTTGAAACAACACTGTTGTTTCAAAACAATGGAACACGTTGTTTTGAAACAATGGTGCGTCATGCGAACAGGGTTAGACACCCTGACAGATTAATTTTTTGCATGAGCTTTCATGGGAGAAACTCCCACTTCATGCACGAAAGCTTATGCAAAAAAATAAATCTATTAATCTTTAAGTAACACATGATTCCTTGTTTTGTTTTGTTTTGTTTTGTTAGTTGAGGTAGCTCAGACTGGGACAAGCAGATCATCTCTGCCTGGAAGGGAAGATTGTGAGAGGAATGGGAAACAAAGAGAGACACCTGGAAGATTTTGGGGGGCTTTTGGCCTGGGACTTTCCAACTTGAAACAACTTTGAACAAGATCTGGGCCTTGCCTTGTCTCAGGCATAGCCTGGCTGTGCCAACAACTAGCAGTTGAACACCTTCAGCATAAACTTGGACAATTAGGTCAGCTTAAGTAGGAATATTAGGTTAGTATGTGTGTTTTACCTTTTATTTCCTTGTGGTCACTCCTGACTCATTTATATTGTGATTCAGCCATGACTGGTGATATTTTCACTTAGAAATATAATCTGATCAATAAACTTGTAGTTGTTTTATCCAAAGCTGTGTAATCGTTAGAGGATATGTGTGAAGAGGGATGGCCACAATCCATTTCGTTGTTAAATGCATGGACTTGAGTTTATGGTGATAGGGAGTGCATCCCAATCTCTGTAGACAGTGGTTTCCACAGTCGTGGCTGAGGCCAGGAGTGCTCACTGAGGGACTGTCCTCGAATAGCCAGAGGGCACACATACACACTGCTTGGGACCAGTTGCACATCAGATACTTGAGTGGACTGACTCAAGAGTGAGTGGTCACTTGGCAAAGAGGGGCAAATCAGGGATCAGGATTGTGAATTGTGAGGCGACAGTGGCTTGACGGGCTGGATCTGGGGAGTAGCCTATCACACACATCAAATATGATGATCAGTTAGAACCTAATCATATCAGTGTGACATGCTGTACCTGATGTATACCTTGGTCGTATGATCGTGCATTGTTCATGATCACCCTTATAGTGTACCTCTGTATTATTTAATAAAAAGTGTGTCAAGAAAGTTAGTTTTGGCATGCACATGACATACTGAACTTTTTTTTTTTTATAGTAGAATGTTTTTTGCAGTATTGTGTCTTGTTGTGAATTTCTGCTATGAGATTTTTCCCAAATATGTGTCCCACTTTGTTTGGAGCAGACTCAGGTAAACACTAACACCTCACAAAGGCATGCATAGAACAATCAAGCTCATCCAGGAAAAATGGAGTCTCCTGATCATGAGATAATGTCACACTCATTTGACTCAAATGGAGAAAACCATGCCACACATTGTTGATCACCTAACCCCAGCAGGAAATCACGTTAAAGGCAGAGACATTTTGGTCTCTTGAGCTCTTTCTTACAATTCATGTGCAAGACAACAAGAAGACTGTCCATGGGGGAAAGCCTGGTTGGGGCTGACCAGCCAGCATTCTGTGAGAGCCATTTGTGACTTCAAGGCTAATGAAAGTGTGAACAAAGTAGCAGTCCAGTGCCACTTTAAAAGACTAACATTTATTTTTTGCCTGAGCTTTTGTGGGCAAAGTCCCATTTTACCAGATACAGCTATATTCAATGCCTTAGATGTTGACAAATGTTTGCTCCAAAGGGATAGCTATGTTAGTTTAGTTTGGCAAAACAAACAGGGAAAACATTATCTTTAGTTTAGAATGCAGTTAGCTTTTATTTCTTTCTGATCAAATCTGCTTATATTCCTCTGGCTTGTAATCACTTAAATTATTTCTGTTCTTAATATACCTCCTTGTTTGTTTTATCTAAAGCAGTGTATGTATGATTAGATGTGCATAAAGACTACATTTTGAATATCAAAGCTGGTGTGTTTTAATGTTTTTGATAAATCAGCTAACCAATGAGCTAACAGAGTTCAACTGGCAGCACTGAACTCTGTAAGCCATCATTGTTAGAGTTACATGTGAGAATGAAGATATTTGCTGGGCTTTTTGCTACTGCATAATCCCCCGAGTGTTTGGCAAGAAGCAGTAACATACTAAGGTAAGATTCACTGGCTTGGAGATGGATCAGAGTGGGTTGACCCGGGGATTGGGTGTTCACACAGTGAAGCAAGAGTGAGTCAGGCTCTGGGAGTCAGGAATTTGGGTGACAAAGAAATACACCAGTTCACAGTGCATAGGAGAATGTCAGTGAGAAAGACCAACCAGCCAGATGCCTGGCAAAGAATTATCTGTAGGAAATCAGAGCCTTCCCCATCTAGTGCCCCATCCTCAGCTTTCAGAGATAGTTGCTGTTTGCCATTGCAGATTGGCTCCATGACATTGGATAGGCATTTGATGAGAAAAAGCACCATTTGAGGGTTGACAGATGCCTCAGACTTAGATCCCCCCAAATCCAGGCCCAGGAGTTAATACCTTCATTGCCCCAGCATTTATTTGTATAAGAAATGGCTTAAAAAAACCAAAAAAAACCAAAAAAAAACTGGTTTCAATTTGTTTCACTTCCCCTACCTGGTACCCTGTTAAACACTCCATGATGGGAACATTGTTATAGCCACCTCCCTCCCTGCTCCTTCCTCTTGGATAGACAACACTGAGCCTTGTTCTGCCTGGATTCTCTGCTGTGTCCTCAGGGGAATCAGAAACTGTAGCAACAAACATGTACCCCTGAAGGGGTTAGCATGAGTCAGCAGACTCCATTTTGGGTCCTGAGACACCATTTCAGGGACCCAGGCTAGTCACATCTCACCTGTCCTCACCATCTCCGGGTTAGTCACATGGGCCCAGAAGCATCAGATGAGGTGATGCACCATATTAGGAAATAACCCTTCCCTGACCAGGTGAGGTGACCAGACATATAAGGTATACAGCCCCCGACCCTGAATTATGATTGGCTCTGTGCCCGCCTTACCCCTTTTCCTGTAGACTGTACTATAAAACCCACTGTACTGTACCCCTCGGGGAGCTAGCTCCACGAGATCTCTGTAAGGTAATAAAGCATATATGCATTTGTGACCTCCTCTGTCTTTGTGTGTCTTGGGACCACTTGGACCGACTCGGGGACTACCAGAGCTTTGTGCTCTAACACCCCTAGAGGGTTTTTTTTTTTTTTTAAAATTTCAGGCTGTCTGATTATAAGATTTTATAGCCTAACATACAGAAACAATGAATGGAACACACATCACAATTTACTGGGCTAGTCAGTGGATTTTTTGCCTTATGCAAATGACAGCATTGTACACATTCAGATGATGTGCAACCTCCTCACACATGCTGAATGATTAGCCAAAACTATAGAGAAAAATACCATGATACTCTCTGTATTGGTGTTGAATGTAGAGAGTAACAGAGCTGTCTTTAGCTTCACTTTCCTCCATGGTTTCTACCATGGACACACCATGGGGCCCTAAAAGCTCCTAGTCACTGTCTGCTGATCTATGTATTTTTCACACTTCATCTGAGACTTTCAAATGGAGTCTTCAAGTTCATTTTAATGGGGTTTGATTGGCTACATCAAGAGGCAGCTTTGAAAGCCTTTGGTTAAAGAATTACATTAGTCTCTGCTAGGTTTTGTAAAAGCCACATTTACTGACTGCTTTCCTCAAGGCTCCCTTGACATCTCTGTTTCTCAGACTGTAGATGAGGGGGTTGACCAGTGGAATCAACACTGTATAGCAAAGAGAAGACACTTTGTTCAAGTCTCTTAGGGTTTCACATTTTGGTAGTAAATGCACAATCATCATAGTTCCATAAAAAACTCTCACCACAATGAGGTAGGAGAAGCAAGTGTCTGCCAGTGGTGGAAGGGATTCTCAGGATGGTGATGATGATACACGCATTGGATGTGAGGGTTAGCAGGAATGGAGGCAGGATGAATACAGAGGCCAGGATGAAATCCAGCAATATGACCAAATGAGTGTCACTGCAGGAGAGTTCTATCAATGAGATTATATCACAATAGAAATTGTCAGTTTTATCTGGCCCACAGAATATTAACTATGATAGGGTGGAGACCACGGTGGCAACAGGCAAAGATCCATTTAACTGGGACCCAGCCGCCAATTGGAAGCAGAGCTTGCTATTCATAAGAGTCAAATAGCGCAGGGGTTTACATATGGCTAGATACTAATTGTAAGACATCAGTGCTAGGAGATAGCATTCCATACATGCCACAGCACCAGAGAAATAAAGTTGTGTGAAGCAATCACTGAATGAAACAGTTCTGTTCCCTGTCAGGAGTCCAGTCACAATCCCGGGCAGGATGGAAAAGGTGTAGCAGATCTCTAAACAAGACAGGTTCCCCAGGAAGAAGTACATGGGTGCGTAAAGGTGCTGATCTGTTAGAACAAGCAACACTACGAGGCTGTTCCCAGCCACATTTGTGATATGCATCACAAGACACATCAGGAAGAGAATAATTTTCAGGTCAGGAAGGTCCCCAAATTCTAGGAGAATGTATTCCTTGATGGCTGTTTGGTTTCCACAGGCTGGGTCTGCCATGGCTTGAGTCTAGGTTCAATAAAATAAACTGTAATTGAATCAGAAGAACACAGAGTTAAGTTAACCAAAATATTTTTATTGAATGCTTAAATACTCAGAAACTCTCCTTCTCATGACTCCAGGCTGAAATTTCATAAGTAAATCTAGATTTCAGATCAAAGGCTGTGTTCACACAGCACTCTTATTTCAAAACAACAGAGGTTGTTTCGAAATAAGAACTAGCCTGTTCACATGACACACGGTTGTTTCAAAACAACGTCACCCATTGTTTTGAAACAACGGCGTTGTTTCGAAACAACTTAAACCCCACGTGCAGACAAAACAATGTTGTTTCAAAACAATTGTTTCGAAACAATGCCGTCCGAACATGTTGTTTCGAAACAACAGTGACTTGTTTCGAAGTAACTGTTGCCTGAAACTGCTATTTTGCTTTGAGCTTTCTTCCTTAATTCGAATTAACAAACTGTTAATTCGAATTAAGTTATTTCGAAATAAAGCATTATTTCAATACAGGTTGTTTCAACACAACTTGTATCGAAATAGTGCCTGTATGTGAACACAGCCAAAGTGACAGAAGTCTCAGTCTTAAGACTGAACTCTGATACCGAAGCTGAAGTTTTCAAAAAATAGCTCAAAGAAAGACTTCAGTATGTAAAAAATCTACTAGCAAGTCACCCATGCCTCATGCTACAGAGGAAGGTGAAAACTCTCCAGTCCATCTGCCAGTTAGCCCTGGGGAATATTCCCACCTTTCCCCAAGTATGGTGATGAGTTACATGCTGAGCATATGGGAAAGACTCACCAGCCAACCACCCAGAAAAAAATTGTTGTCATAACTCAGAGCCCTATCCTTTCATCCAACTTTCCAACACAGGCCATTAGGCATATTTATTTTTAGAAGCCAAAGATTAGTCACTTGCCAAATTATGCTTTCCCACCCTACCATCCTCTCCATCAATTTATCAAGCTCATTCTTGAAGCAAGATAGGCTTCTTGCTCCATTGCTTCCCTTGGGAGGTTGTTCCAGATCTTACTCCTCCAATTATGAGAAACCTTCATCTAATTATAAGGGTAAACTTTCTGATGGCCTGTTTTTATCCATTTGTTTTTATGTCCACATTGGTGCTAAATTTAAATAATTCCATTCCCTCCCTGGTATTTATCCTTCTGATTTATTTATGGAGATTAATCATATCTCCCCTCAACTATTTTTGGTTAGGCTAAAAAAACAATCTCTTTGAGCTATTAAAAGGCAGGTTTTCCATTCTTTGGATTATCCTAGTATCCCTTCTCTGCACCCATTCCCAAGTTCCAATCATTTTTATGAAACCTGGGAGACCTGAACTGAAAAGAGTACTCCAGATGAGTTCTCACCAGCACCTTTTATTACAGTGCTAACACCTTCTTGTCTCTTCTGGAAATACTTCACCTAAAGAGTCCTAGGACCACTTTGCCTTTTTTACAGTCACATCCCATTGGTTGCTCATAGTCATCCTGTGATCAACCAATAAACCTCTGTCACTTCCAACTGATGCATCCCCAGCTTATAGCAAAAATTCCTGTCTTTAGTCTTGAAATTCATAACCATGTGCTTTCTGCAATTAAAATGCATCCTATTGCTATTACTCCGGGTTATAAGTCATGCAGATCTTGTTGTATGACTTCCCTGTCTTTCTCTGTATTGGCAATGCTTTTCAGTTTAAAGAAAAAAAAAAAACAACAAGGAGTTGTGTGGCACTTTAAGACTACGGCTGTGTTCACATGCACAGGATTATTTCGAAACAAGTTGTGTCGAAACAACTTGTTTCGAAACAACACCTTATTTCGAAATATCTTATTTCGACTTAACAAAATGTTAAATCGAAATAAGAAAAAAAGCGGGAAATGAAATAGCAAGTTCACTGTGTGAACATGCTATTTCATTACCCCTGGGGGTGAGCCGCTGCTGGCTCACCCTGCAGCCCCAGAAAGGGGGCTGCAGGCACCAGCAGCGGGTGAGCCGCTGCAGGGTGGCTCAGCCCCCCC
>ML681991.1:46260348-46281604 GCA_007922195.1 Podocnemis expansa
TCATGCAAAAAATAAATCTGTTAGTCTTAAAGTGCCACACAACTCCTTGGTTTATTTATTTATTTATTTTTGCTGGACTAGACTAACATGGCTATCCCTTTTCAGTTTTTTGTCATCTGCAAACTTCATTAGAATAATCACACTTTTTGTGCCAAGTTAAGTAATATAAAAATTAAATTAGACTTGTCCCAAATCAATTCATGAGGACCTCCACTATAAACCTCCCTCCTGCCTGACAGTTCACCTTTCAGTATGACCCATTTTAATCTCTCCTTCAACCAATCCTTTATCCATATTCCAATTTTCATATGAATCATCATTTTTTTCCAGTTTAACTAGAAATCCTCATGTGGAATTGTATCAAAAGAATTTTTTAAAATCTGGCTATATTCAATCTATTGCACTCCCATTGTTTAAAAAAAAATTAGTTATCTTTCAGAGATTGAACCAGTCTAATCCAAGCAATTTTTATCTTTTGCAAACTGTATTGCAATTTCTCCCAATTCCAGTTAGCCCTGATGTCTTCACCTACTTTCTTTTTCATTTATTTCCCCAAGAATTTGCATTCTCTTGAAGTCAAATTAAAAAGATTGCAATTACCAAGGTAACTTGTTTTCCTCTTCTTAAAATAGGAATTATGATGGCAGTTCTTACTTGTGGGATGAGCATACAGAACAAGAAAGGCATTGCAGGGTGGAGGGGGATATACTCTCCCTGAATTAGGATTCCAGAAAAAAATGTAGCATGTGTAATCTCTGCAGTTGAGACTCTATCACCACTTACCACCTATCTATGACATACCCAGAGTGAAACCCTGAGATGGTATAAATCAAGGTAGCTCCCTTTGTGCTGGGGAGACAGATACCCAACTGAGATCTAGTCAAAAAAAGCCTTGAATCTTAATCTACATCAATGTTCCCTGTAAACTGCGCTGGTGGGCAGGGGTGCAGTGGCCCCTACTCACCAGCACAGGCAGCATGTCTGACCGTGCAGGGCAGGCAGCCTTGCCTCTCCCCAGCCTGGAGGAACCCTGTGTGTCAGTCAGAGGCTGCCTGCCGGAGCAGTGAGAGCTGACGGCCTCTCCCCCCTGCCCTGGCTGCAGGCAAAGGAAGCCAGAGCCAGGCTGGAGCTAGAGGAGGGTACTTAACTGGAAAGATCTAAGCAAAACTGTATTGAGCCATTTAGCATCTCTATCAAGGGTGAATGCTTTGCTTTTCACTTGCTAAAAGGCTTAAATATACAAAAGCTCCTGAAAGAAAAGTGATCCTTTAAAATAAGCAAAACCAAGTTGGGTTAATTTTAGATTCATTTTCTTTTCTGTGAGAGATTCTAATGCAATCAGTTTGTCAAGGTGGGGCTTTACAATGTAACTTTGTATAGACTCCTGTGGTGGAAGGAAACAAATCCTAATGATTAGGAAAATGAAATGAAAAACTGAAAGAATAAAAGGTCATTTAAGGGAGAAGGAAACAAATAGTGCCAGCAGTGCAATACTTTAAAAAAAAAAAAAAGCCTTCGTATTTCTATTATCCCAAGAATTTGTTAGAAAAATAATCATTTTCTTTCACAAATCCATATATACTCTTGCTTCTTGCAGCTTTGATTAGGTTTGCTTTAACCATCAAAAATTAAAATTATTAAACTACCTTTATTATATTCCACTACCAGACACACAAATCTCAATTGTACCTCATTTTGCTTATTTTAGTTCTGAGAGTATTTACATTCCAGTCATACTAATTATAGCCTCCCTTTTATTGCTGAAAATGATTTGGATTAAAAAAAAAAAAACAAACAAAAAAAACCCAACAACAACAACAAAACCGCCATAAACTCCAAAACTGAGATGTTAGAGACACTTTATATTAAAGGAAGATACTCACAATGTTTAAAGTTTCCTGTATGCCTAATTAATTTTTTGCCATTCATTTAGGGGATTGTTGTCCCATATTTAGCTTTTCAGAGGTATGATTGGGCATGATAATGTAACAGACTCTAACGTAGCTCTGTTTGATGCAAATTCTTTAGGCACAAAAAATGGCCCTGGTTACAGAGATGTGATGCTGCTAGAAACTGTCTTGAAACATGTTTTCTGCCATTGCCACCTTTAAAAGTTTTGAATTTCTCAGATGACTTTACTTAAGGTGTTGCCCCGAGGGCATCTGGGAAGTGGTTGCTACCTAGTGATTGTGATTTGCAATGCATGGTAAATTAATATGTTTACTGAGGGCAGAATAGGTGTATTTTTAAGGTTTATAGCTAGATATTAAATACAATCCCCTCAACATGTCAGTCTCATGACTGAATCTGAAGCTACTTACTTAACTTCAGTCTATGTTTTGGACATTTAGGGCCTGATCACTTGGAACCCCTTTTACCCCAGTTGGGCAGCATAACAGGGACTTAAATTCCAAAGGGGCAGCTGTGTTAGTCTAGTAAAGCAAAAAAAGCAAGGAGTCTTGTGGCACTTAAAGACTAACAGATTTATTTATCACATGAGCTTTTGTGGGAGAATAACCCACTTCATCAGATGCTTTGAAGAGGTAGAATTTACAGAATAGGATGAAAATAAATGCAGGGGAGTATAAGACATGGGATCAGGTCATACTGCAACAGCAAATCAGACAAGATTTAAATGAAACCCATTTTAAGGCCCTTTTGCACTGCCAGAGTGTTAAAAGAAGACTCAGTGGAATTAAGAATCTAGCCCTCCATTTGTGCTCTCTCTTAGTTTATTATACCCCATTCATTTAAAGGGGCTTGATCATTGATTCCAGAAATGTGAGACTAAATTTTAAGCTAAAGGCCGATACACTACAAAGTTTCTTAGACATTGTCACTTATACAGTGACAGATGATAAGTTCACATTCCTGGCCTAGTTGGTTGATGTATGTGGTACATTTCAAGCATCTAGAACAGATGTTAAGTGAGGCTTCAATCTAATGAGTAATGTAAGGACACAGTCTTGTAACAGGTTGGAAGTTTCTCATCGAGATATGATAATGCACATCAAATCATACCTAACTGCTGGATTCAAGGCTAACCTTGACTCTATATATGTAAAAACAAGGAGTCAGGTGGCACTTAAAGACTAACAGATTTATTTTTTGGATGAGCTTTTGTGGGAGAAAATCCCACTTCATCTATGTATGTATTCTGGAAATGTGACAAAGACAGGCAACAAAAAATGAGCGGTGTATATGATGGTAGAGGCTAGATAGGCAGCAAGTGTCATTGTCTCACATTTGTTCAGTAAATTAATAAAACTACAGTACTTCGATTTAACATTTTTATTGAAGTTTGAATGAAAAGACGTCTATGAATTTCTTTTGAATTAAGGTACTTAGGCATGCTGATACTTTCAGCACCAAAAAACTGTTGCCTAAGCCTAATAAATTGCTCCTCAGAAAATACCAGAACTTGCTCAGCTGCATCATCAGCTTATAGATAATACTGATCTAACTGTGTTTAACTGTGGTATGAACACTGAATGGCAATGCTGTGGGAAACGGCAGCTAATGCTAATAGCTTATATAATGTATACCTGAAGAATAGCATGGTGTAGCTTGACAACATCGCTTGTTAACCCACAGACATTCAAGCAATAAAAGATGCCATTCATCCATCTCTGCTCTCTAATCCTCACAAAGCATATTCACGACCCAGTGGGTGAAATAGAAATGCTCTGTCCATCTGTTTCTTTACTTCCCCAGGTGGGTACTGTAGTTTTAAGAAAGCTTGGTAGAGATCCTGAAGATGTCTGAGAGATCAGAGCAAATGTGGCTATATCTTAGGGCTTGGCTATAGACAATAGATCGTGTGGTATGTTTAGGGTGGAAACTCAAGGGACGTAGACAAATATAGGCTATGTCTACACTTACATGTGAATTTGAATTGATTATCATCAATTCTAATTCAAATAAGTGCATGGACATACCTGCTTTCCTCAATTTGAACTGAGGCACTCCTCAGTTCAAATTGAAGAAAGCAGAGTTCAAAATGGTCAATCTTGCTTTTCCATCGATATCAGGGTCAATTAAATTCAAAGTGAATAATTCAAATTGACATAGTGTGGCCATGCCAATTTGAATTCACTGTTAGTTTGAATTAGACACAGCTTGATTTCTCCCTATACAATGGCGCCCCGACTGAATTTGAGCTAGCAAGTCCTGTTCATGGACATGCCAATTCAAATTGGATTTTCTAGTGTGGCCATGTCCATTCAAATTGACTGAATTTGAATTAGATTCAAATTGGTCAATTTGAATTCAGTAATTCGAATTGAAATGCTCTGTGTAGACATAGCCCTATACCAATCAGTAGGTTTTAGGTATAGAGTGGTGTTGATGTGTGCATCCCTAATTTGTACTGTAGTGTCCAGAGAATGGATCTCCTATGTGGAGTGTTCCAGGCTCAATTTGATTGTGGAGTGGAAATTGTTGAAATCTCTGTGGAAATATTCAAGAGCATGCCTGCCATGGGTCCAGATAATGAAGATGTCATTAGTATAGCTTAAGTAGAGGAGAGGTGCTTTGGGATGAGATTTGAGGAAATGTTGTTCTAAGTTGCCATAAAAATGTTGACATATTGTGGGGTCATGTGGATACCCATAGCAGTGCCACTAACTTGAAGGCATAAATTATTCTCAGATCTGAAATGGTTGTGAGTGAGCACAAATGCACAAAGTTCAATCATAAGCTGTGCTGTGGCATCATCTGCAAATGGTTCTTCTAATAACTTGTAATCCATTGTTTTGTGGGATGTTAGTATAAAAAAAAATGGATTGCTAGAGCCAGATGGGTACCGCACAGTCAGCTACTACAGAAAAGGCCCAAAAAAGTAAACAATAGAATGCCACTGGTCACCACATACAACCCTGAAGTTGGATCTCTAGAACAGATCATTGAGGGCCTACAGCTATTTTAAAAGATGACTCTTCACTCTGTCTAGCCTTCGGAGACAAACCTCTCCTCACCTACAGATAACCCCTGAACCTTAAACAGATACTTACCTGCAGCTACAAACCTAACCACAGAAACATTAAAGCAAGCAGATATCCCTGCAACAAACAATGCTGCCAGCTATGTTCACATAGCTGCACAAAAGACACTATCACAGGATCTAATCAAGGCAGCTGCTCCATCAAAGGATCATTCATCTGCTCATCCACTAGTTGTGATTTATACCATCATCTGCTGGACATGCCCTCACACCTTATACATTGGACAAACAGGAAAGTCCTTACCCAGAAGAATAAACAGGCACAAAACTGACATCAGAAATCACACATACACCATGCCCCCTCAAAAAAAAAAAAAAGTTGCTGAGCACTTCCATCCTCCTAATTACTCCGTTAATGATTTGCTAACAATGGTCCTCAAGAAAATCAATGGGACATCAAGACTTCAAAAAGAAACAGCCAAAATCCAACTAATATGCAAATTAGATTGTGTGAAGCAGGACTTAATTGTGACTATGGATTGTTTTCACATTATAACAAGCAATTTGACTTCATCCTTCTTCTGTGTGTTGTTTCCTGGAGTTTGAATCCTTTCAAATGCTCTAATTTGCTGTTGCAGGATGACCTGACCCCATGTCTTACTCTCCCCTGCATTAATTTCATCCCATTCTGTAAGTTCCCCCTCTTTAAAGCATCTGACAAAGTGGGAGTTTCTCCCATGAAAGCTCATGTGATAAATAAATCTGTTAGTCTTTAAGTGCCACAAGACTCCTTGCTTTTTTGTGTCAAATTATGTACCATTTGAATGCTCATGACATACTTAATCTTATCTTTATGATTTCAGCGTTGTGTGCAGTTATGAGGTTCTATTATGTGATAGTCCCAAATACATGTCTCACAGTGTTTGGAGCAGATTCAGGAAAACACTGAGAGCAGTTCATATCTCAGAAAAGCATATATAAAACAATTGAGCTCATCCAGGAACCATTGACTGCCCTGAGCATCGGATAATGTGATGCTCATTTGCATCAAATGGAGGAAACTATGTTAGCTCTAATTACCTGACCCCAGCAGGGAATTGGGTTAAAGGCAGAGAAGAATTTGCCGGTCAGGCAGATCCCCAAATCGTAGGCGGATGAATTCCCCGATGACTGTTTGGTTTCCCCTCTCTATATCTACCATGGATGGAATCTAGGACGATAAATCAGTGTGTGCAACTGAATTGGAATAGAATAGAGTTAAAAGTCAATCAAGTCTTTTCAATCAATGACTTAAATATTAAAAAGTCTCCTTGACTGCAGACTATAATTCAGAAGTGAAATATAGGCCACAGAGCACAGTGCCAGGAATTTATTATATATACATGCCATTCTTTGCCACATACCGATATATATAGGGAGATATAGATAGATAGGTAGATAGATAGATAGCAATACCTATATAGCAATATAATAATACACTTAGGGTGTGTTCACACAGCATTCTTATTTTGAAACAACAGAGGTTGTTTCAAAATAAGAAAGACCATCACCACATGACGTACGGCCATTTTGAAACAAGGGGTTCCCTTGTTCCGAAACGGGAGCAGTGTTTCGAAAGGGCTTAAACCTACTTCCCTTTCAAAACGAGGTTGTTTTGAAACCAGTGGTTTTGAAACAACCCCATCGGGACATGTTGCTTCGGAACAAACTGTTCCGAAACAACATTCGACCTTCCTCCCTGGGTGCTAAGCACCCTGGGAGGAAGGGCCACCCCCTCAGCACCCTGGCCAGGGTGCTGAGGGGTGTCCCCTGGCCAGCACAGGGGGACTGCAGGCACCCATGGCATAAAGCGCCGGGCTCTGCTTCATGCCGCGGGTGCCTGCAGTCCCTGCAGACCCCAGACGGGTGAGCATGCTGGCTCCTCTCACCCTGCCTGGGTCTGCAGCCCCCCGCCAACGAAATAGCATGTCTACACATGCTATTTCGCTCCCCTTATTTCAAAGACAGTTTTTTGTCTTTCAAAATAAGGTGTTTCGAAATAACTCTTTATTTCAAAATGGCTTGTTTCCAAACATCTTGTTTCGAAACAAGCGCTTTGTGTGTGAACATAGCCTTAGTTATAACCACAATTAACAGTCCCTTTGCCTGGTAGCCAAGTAATGACCAGACCGTGTATTTTTCTACTATGATCACCATCAAGTGTCATATGAGAGGTTAACAATGATGCTCAGTGCTGTATTTCATTTCTACAATGGCCAGCACCATGCCATGTCTTTGGTGTCAAAATTAACAAATACATCAGCTGAAATCTTGGACTTAAATTTTTAGGGCAATGTAGTGCCCTTAAGCATCAATCTAGAGTTAAAATTAAATGAAAATAATTTAACCATGTACCCTGGTAGATTCAGATTTTCTGTGTGCTGTTGGAAAAAGAACAATTTTCTTCCCTCACAAGACATGTATTTACTCCCTATGTTATGAAATGGAGTAAATTCTTCTTTTGTCCATGGAGGGGTGACCATGATGTGCTGTGTTTCCTGATATTCACTAAGTATTAGTAATCAAATACAGCTCTTTGAAGGGCAGATCTTAGGAAAGGACAGAATAATGTACATTCTTAACCTCAGAGTCAGACTCTGCCCTTTCTAATGGCTGTGGGGTGAGGGCACAGGAAGAAAGGACTGGAGGGAAAAAGCTGGTGAGACTATCATCACTCACCACTTGATTCAGGCATACACTGAGCCAGACCTTCAGCAGCTGTAAATCAAGGGAGCTTCTTTGTGTGTTGCTTGGGCAGACCTCCAACTGAGAACCTATCACACATCCTGGATTTCAGTCTTCATCTCTGTTCAATGCTGTGCTATTCAAATTTGAGTGTAAACTGTTAATGTTTACCTGAGAAACAGCTCATTGCATCTTGTGACTTCCATCATTCATCTACAGATGTTGGTCCTTCTAACCCTCACAAAGCAGATTCAGACCCCTGGGTGGAAGGTGGGATACAGCTGCTGTTGGGAAGTCAGTGTTCATTTGTAACTCTAGGGCAGCCCCAGCTTGAAGGGATAGCAGGATAGAGGATCCTCATTTGAAGTTCTTGCCTATCCTATTCCTGTGGAACCTGTTTTTTTTTCTTTTTTTCTTTCTTTCTTTTTTTTCCCATGCAGAGTCCTGCAGTTATCTGAAGAGATTGACAAGTGCAATTATGTATGTTTGGGAAAGGCACTTCCCTTTAAGAGCTGAAGAGCAAATGCCTCCTTTAAATAAATGTTCTATCTGCATGCTTTTTGATATAGTCTCACTTCAGCCTCCCTCTTTCTTGGTTAATTTTGTATCTCCAAAGCTTTCTGGCTCACAACATACAGCAGGACTTGTACAATGACACTTGTGTAATGTTTTTTTTTTTTTCTTCTTCTTTTTGGCCTACCATGGGCCCATTCAGAGTTGCTTCCAATACTGACAACTCTGGAGGCAGTGGAGGCCGCTTGGGCACTCCTTCTGCTACCCACACCATGTTCCCTGAAACCAGGTAGAAGGGACAAACTGTCCTTTATATCCAAAGGCTGGGCCCATCGTGGGGGTTGTCGCTCTCCTTCAGCACAAAGCCCCCCATCTTCCATTCCATTGGGCCCCGCTACCATAAGGCCATACCCACGGCAACATATCACTTTGCTGTCACCAGTACCTCCCTTGGAATTGAGAAGTCCTCCTCCCGCCGCAAGCCCAGAGGAAGGCCCATCGAGGAGCTCTAAGCAACCCTGGGGCCCCACCTCAGCACCATCGCCCTTTTACTTCCACCTCCAAGAACTGTCCTCCCGCAAAAGCCCTTCTCCTCTGCGGCAGACACCCAGTACCGCTCTGTCCCTGGCACTGGGCTCGTATACCGGCAACCTATCAGCGCACTTTGATTTGTTGCACCGTGCCACAGCTCACTTAGGGATGGAGGGCCAGCCTTCCAATCCTCCCTCAGACAGTCTTTTCAGGCTGGCTTTGCCTCGGCAGAGCCGCTGACAGTCCCGCTCCACCTAAGCATTTGGGACCTGACATCTTCCTGGTAGCAGAGTCCAAGCTCTACAGCCCTGGTGTTGAACACAGTGAGCTTAAAGTATAGGGTTCCCGAGTCAGACTTCCCTTCCCTCACTGACCACCCAGTCCCTCCTAGGGACATGGTGCAAATGGTGGTAGGCCCGGGCAAGACCTCCAGCGACCCCCTCCCAGCTTTTAGGGAATCCAGGGAACTGGATCTCCTGGGGTGTAAGGTCTACTTCTCCTCAGCCTTCCAATTTAGCATGGCTAATAATCATGCCCTAACCAGCAGATACTTGTTGGACGTCTGGGAGTCGGTCGCTAAATTGCAACACTTGCTCCCACCAGAGGACAAAGAGGAGTATGATGCATACCTGGAGGAGGGAAGAATAATCTCTCAGGAACTCCTTCTCTGAGCCTGAGAAGCAGCTGATACAGCTGCCTGCACTATGGCCTCGGCTGTGACCATCCACCGAGTGGCCTGGCCCCCACTCAAGCCCATAACCATGGTGGGTACCGTGCAGGACCCTAGGAGAGAGGCCAAATACCTTGGCCTCCTTCCATTGGGGCCTTTTCCTCCCTCCATATAAGCTTATATGGGGCAAAAAATCGACCCCTTTCCCCCCACTTTCTTCTAGATGACCCTGGGGCAGGAACTTAACCCCTTCCCACCGCCCTCAGTCCAAATCTATGGTGTTTCAGAGACTCTCCTTCCCTCCTTTCACTTACAAGGAAGGTCTGTATACCAATTGGCTGCCACTCTGCTCCCATAACATCTGGGACATCACCATGACTTCACTCCACCATCGGAGAGGGCAGCTTACAACCCTTCCTTTCTTCCTTCAGTAGGGGAACGGGGAATTTGCTGGGGCCAGCCCTGTCTTGACATTGCAAACAGGACCGAGCCAGGCCTTGGCCCTGCCCTCCAGTCTTGGAGGAGACATGGGCCACATATCCCAAGCCCCTCTCAGTCATCGGGACATCCACACTGAGGCCCAGCACCCAGACGATTCTTAGCCCTTGCTACTCTTGGGCTCTTATTGGGGAAAGGGAAAAAGAAGCCCCCTCTCCTCCCTTCAGGTACCCCCAGACTGACGATTCCTGTTCCTCTAAGCATCAAAAGCGGCCTTTGCCAAGGCCGAGGAGCGCATCTCATAGTAGCTCCAGCCATGACTGCAGATGCTACCGGTACGCAAAGACACACGTGCCCATCTGGACACGTGGAACCCTTCCTGCCTACTGCCTGTCCTACAGCAGGTAGGATGTATTCTTGTTCCAGGGATGGGGAGGGACACCTTGGATACCTCCCCTCTCTAACATACCAGTAGGCATGCTGGGTTAAGTCGGTTCTGTTGCATCCTCAGCCCTCTACGGTAGAGGAGACCCTCCACCACCCTACCCGTTAGGTGGAAATACGAGATTTGTTCTCTTTACCACAGGGGGTTCTATTGCTAAGAGAAGGAAAAAGCAGAGCTGTCCAACCCCTGCCTGCCCTATCCCCCAGTCCCCAGTGAAAAAAACATGAAGGAAGAGAAGCCGATGCTAAACAGCCTTCCTTCCTTCTTTGGGACTCTCTTGGTTATTATAAGGGCATCCTGGTATGGCGGTCCTTATCTAGGGCCCACCTTACCAAGGAAGCAGTGGTGAAACCCTCTCTATCTCTCCTTCCCCTTTACCCTTGAAGCAAAAACTCCTGTACATCCGACCTGGAATCTACCTGATCGTAGAGCTCTAGGAAAGGAGACAATGTCTTCCTCAAGCAGGCAAACAGCAGTGGAAAGGAACCCATTTTGGGCCTCCCGCGCTAACATCTAGCTGCCATGAGGTCAGCTAGCTGACAAGCTCCATGCGCAACACTGCATTCCAAGGATGGCGTTCCCCCTACTGGGGTGTTTGTAAATGTCTCACCCGGACCACTTTGCTACAATGATCGTTCATATCTTGTCTTGGTGCTTTACGTCCCAGGTGTCTGGTGAACTTGTTATACTTTGTTTGGGGACCTGAGGTGAAAACCATTGGGTTATCTCCATATGATACTTGATAAGGCAATTACCAAGGCCGTTGTGCATCCTCACTCTCTTGAGGAAACCAAAAAAAAAAAAAAAAGAGAAGAAAGAGGAAGAGGAGAGAAGACCCTATTTCCGATGTGCCTGGAAATTCTGAGATCTGTACATGCCATGTGGAATGCCACCCAGAATAATTCACATGATGGGGGTAAACCACTTTGTTTGGTTTCTCTAAAACCCAGGGTACTCCTGCAGTACCACGGTTGACAATCTGGGATTAGTATCACTTACCAGGTGCTCGGGAGGAGACCATTCCTTCCCCCTATAATCCTTACCTTTCAGAAGGTAGTCCTGTCTTAAAGTGTCCTTATCTCTGGTACACACGTAGGTGCAGCATAGTTGAGATGATATCATTTCTGGCAGTGCCCTGGGCATACAAAGATCTCATTCATGATGTTCTAACTCCATGAGCCCTCTGGCCATCTTGACTAACTAGCCCAACAGTTGCATTGCATTTGTTGCCCCACCTTCCCTTTCTCCTGTCCTTCATTACCCCTGTCCTCCAGGCAGTCTTCCTAGTGTCAGAATCCTGAAGAGATTGTAAGGCTCAAGAGGATGGCTCTTTCCAAGAGTCTTCACGCATACCGAGGTACTTTTAGATACTAAGTTAACAGCACCTCTTAAGGCCATCTTGCCGCCTTATAGGGGCTAGTGGTCCATAGTGCCCTTCTATTGGTAACCCTCTGGGTTTTTTACATGGCTGGAAGTTTGTGCTACATGCTCCTAACCTAGGGACTTCTGGGCCAACATGCCATCTGCTGCTCATCGCACCACCTCTGGGGTTTCTTTTCTTATTGTACCAGCATGAAGTTTTTTTCTCTAGACCCTTCTCAGCTGAACTTGGTAGTCCTTGTTCCCCTAAGCATGCTATGTACCCAAATTCTACACTCTTCGGGCATGTACCTTCGGGCCTCATTGTGATCAGTTCAAGAGATAATGTTCATCCCTTTTACGGTTATCTGCATAGGCCGCAGCCATCAGAACTAGGCCTGTAAACCTTTGGCTTCCAGCTCTCCTCTTTTAGGTCCATGCTGGAGGTTCCCTTTGGCCAGCACAGAAGTGTCCCTAGCTTGTGTTTTCAAGAAGCTGGGAGTGGATGACACTTGATGAATTTCTTAATGATTGTCCCTTCTCTTCATTCTGTCTGATACACCTTGGACTAGTCAATGTCAGAAGAGAGGATCCAGGGATAGAGACCATTTGTCTGACCCAGCATAGCAGTTAAGTTCTCCTTTTCAGTTTCTCAGTGCAGATGGTGGGAGTTGAGATATTAACACCCTGTAGGGGCTCTGTGGTGTCTCTCCTTGGTGAACATTTGACCAGCCCGACCCCAAGAATGGTCTCAGTTCTACACGTGCCCTGGCAAGCCCTCAGCTGTCTCTGGATAATCCCAGTGCCCTTCATTTGTGACTCAACTTCTCCTAAACTTCTAGCCTTCAAGGGCCATGTGACCCTAACTTGTAGCTTTATCTGCAGTGGTCCCAGATGGCAGTAACCCATGTAAAAGCTGTGAAGCTGTTCTAGATGCATTGTCCAAAGCTCACTCCTGGGAGTTTTGCCTGTATGCATCCAGCCTATGTTAGCAGAACAAATGTGACTGGTTTTCAGAAAGATATTGACTCATATGCTTGAAGGTCAGGAGGCACCATCATGATCATCAAGTTTGACTACATTAGAATTGAAGGCCAAAAAACATCATCCGCCCATTTCTCTCATAGGCCCTTAATATGTGGCTGTGTTGCTGATGTCCTCAAATCACAGTTCAGACATCAAGTAGTAGAGAATCCACAATTTATTCTAGTTAAATCCTGCCAGCAACCCATGCCCAATCCTACAGAAGAATGGGAAATTAAAAAAAAAAAAAAAAGAAACAGGTCCTCTACCAGTTTGCCCTGGTGCCCTGGGGTAAAATTCCCTCTTGACTCTAAATTATAACAATCAGCTAACATCTGAGCATGTGGGCAAGACTCACCAGCCAGAAACAAAGGAAGAATTTTCTGTAGTAACTCTGAACCTTCCCCACCAGAATCCCATCAAAGACTGAATGTTAAGTCAACACTGCCAAGGCTGCTTCCCCACTCTGGCACTCTTAGTGCAGAAGGTGGGGGCCCGCAACAGGCCTTAAAAGCCACTGGCCTTAAGGCCTGCTCTTAAAATTCTCCAAGGTCTCCAATTCCTGACCTTGGAATGGTATCGCTGCCACCACCCCAATGCAAAAAACCTCTTGAAAACCCAGGAAGGTGCACTTGGGAATTCCTTCCTGTGAGGTACTTACAAACACTTTTATTCTTCTCTCCAGAGAGTGACTGAACCACAGCTGGAATATCAGCTGAAACTGGAAGAGAATCCTTTTTAGTAGCTGCCTGTGCAGTCTGAGGCACATGCACACAAACTTCTTGCCCTTCCAGGACACAGAACCAGAGCTTACTTAAAAGGTAAAGTCTTTAATTAAAAAGAACAGATAGAAACACAGAGAGTTGTTTTTCTGGGATTTAACTTAGGTAGTTACCTGGTGGTGGTGGTGGTGGTGGTGGTGTGTGTGTGTGGGGGGGTTACATGTGCTTAGCACAGAGAAATCCAAAAACAAACCAAAACAAAGAAAATACCCTGATTCCATCTAAATAAACATTCCCTGTTTTACTCCACACCTGGTCAGTAACAAACTTAACTTATCTTTGGTAAGGGTGTTGCTGGATTCTTCCTCAGGCCCTTCTGGCCTCCTCCTGATCCTTCCAGGAGCTCTGCTGCATCCAAACAGGACCAGGCCAGCCTGCTGTTCCAATTAAAAAAGCTGTGCTTCGTTCCTATTGGCTGTCTTGGGACTCACTGACCACAGAGTTAACCCCTTCCTCCTCAAGGGTTACTACAAACACCATGGAGGGAAAAAAAAAACAAACAAAAAAAAATAAACCATGATACTCTGTGCATTCCTGTTGAATATGAAGAGTGACTCAGTTGTCCTCAGCCTCACTTTCTGGTGTGTTGTGTTACATAGACAAAGGATGGGACTCTGACCCCTTCCAGTGACTCTCTGCAGAATATCTGTATATTTTTCACAGTAGGTCTGATATTTTCAATGGGAGTAGTCAACCTTTTGGTATTGGGGGCTGATTGGTTAAATCAGCAGTGAGCTTTGAAAATCTCAGGTTAAGTTATTATCTTGGAATCTCTTTATGATTTTGTGAAAAACACATTTACAGATAGCTCTGCTCAAGGCTGCCTTGACTTCTCTGTTTCTCAGACTGTAGATGAGTGGGTTGAGCAGCGGAGTCAAGACTGTGTAGCAGAGAGAGAACATTTTGTTCAGGTCTTGAAGTCCATCATGTTTTGGTAGCAAATAGACGATCATTAGGGCTCCATAGTAAACTGTTACCACAATGAGGTGGGCGGAGCAGGTGGAAAAGGCCTTTTGTCTCCCGGTGGTGGAAGAGATTCTCAGGATTGTGGTGATGATACACACATAGGATGTGACGGTTAGCATGAATGGAGCCAGAGTGTATGCAGAGACTAATATGAAATCCACCAATATGAGCTGCTCAGTGTCACTGCAGGACAGTTCCAGCAGTGGAGTGAAATCACAATAAAAATGGTTGATTTCATTTGGCCCACAATAGTTTAACTGTGATAACAATAAGACAATGATGATAGTCCCCAAAGTACCATTTACCCATGACCCAGCAGCTAACTGAAGGCAAAACCTGGTATTCATGAGAGTTGAATAGTGCAGGGGTTTACAAATCGCTAAATACCGATCGTAAGACATGACTGCTAGGAGATAACATTCAGTACCTGCCAGAAAACCAAAGATGTACAGTTGCGTGAAGCATCCAGTGAAAGAGATGGCTCTGTCCCCTGTTAGGAAACTAGCTAGCATTCGGGGTAGGATAGTGGACGTGTAGCAGGACTCTAAGCTGGAAAGGTTCCCCAGAAAGAAGTACATAGGGGTGTGAAGTTTTCTATCAGTCACAACAACTATCACAATGAGGGTATTTGCAGCCATGGTTGCAATGTAGATGACTAGGAACACTAAGAAGAGAAGAAGTCGCAGGTCAGGGAGATCCCCGAAGCCCAGGAGAATGATATCCATGACTGCTGTTTGGTTTCCCCAGGCTGTGTCTGCCATGCCTCGAGTTTAGAAATAATAAAATGCATCATTATTAAATAAAAAGAGCACAGTTATTTTAATCAAAACGCATGATTCAGTTCCTTAAGGGTGCGGAAACTATCCATCTTGTGACTACAGTCTGAAATTTTACCACAAAATGGAGACTTCAGAGCAAAGTGCTGGAATTCACTGATGGGGACAGCACATTGTTACACATGCAGGACATTATGTGCCATATCAGAGCAATAATAACAATAACAACATCCTACTTCTCTGGTATCTGCATACTGATATGACATACAGAGTATTTCTTTGTCTGCATTCATATCTTATTTACTGACACCTAGGGACTTAATGTGGATGCTTATATACTGTATTTTACTTTTGACAGTGGCCAGAATCATGCCATGTTTTTGGGAGTAAAATCAATAAATATATCAACTGAAATCTTGCACTGAGATTTCCAAGGCAGTCTAAAAAAAGGCAAAGAGTCCTGTGGCATTTAAAGACTAACATTTATTTATTGCATGAACTTTCGTGGGAGAAAATCCGACTTTGTATTTTCCCCAATCTTTAAAGTGTCTGATGAAGTGGGATTTTCTCCCACAAACGCTCATATGATAAATAAATATGTTAGTATTTAAGTGGCGCTGGATTCCTTGCTTCTTTTGTTGAACTAGACTAACACGGCTGCTGCTTTGAAGCCAGGGTATTTGAGTGTCTTTATGCACCAGTTTTGTGTTAGAAATTGAAATTAATCTGATTTAATATCCTGGTATAGTCAGACTTCCTTTGCCTGGCACAAAAAGGAACAGTTTTCACCCTTCACAAGAGACACACTCATTCCATGCCTCATGAAGTGGGCTAGAGCCCTCTTTAGTTCATGGTGTGGTAGGGACAAGCCATGACTTTTCAGTTTCCTGACATTCACTTTCTAGTAGCAATGAAATACAGCTCTTTAGATGATTAATCCTAGGGAGGGTTAGAACCAGAATGCCCCACAGTCCTAACCAGATAGTAAGCTGCCACATTTCTTGACTCACAAACTCTTTTAGACTTTAAGTTTAGAGAAGATCATTAGGATCATCTGCTTCCTATAAAATGTGGGAAACAGAACCTCACCCATCCACTCCTGTGACAGACCTTAAACCTACGACTCACTTACTGAGGTCCTCAAAAATCATTTAAAGATTTCAAGGGTCTCAGTGTCCACCACTGAGTGACCCATGCCACATGCTATAGAAAAAGGTGTAACCCCCAATGGTATTTGCCAATGTTCCCTGAATGAAAAATCTCTCTTGATTAAAGATACGATAATCAGTTAAACCAGGACAATGTGGGCGAGACTCTCCAGCAAGACACTGAGAAAGAATTCTCACTAGTAACTCAAAATGATGCCATCAGACAACCTGTCATAGGCCATTGGAAATATTTACTACAACTAGTCAAAGAAGAGTTAATTCCCAAATTAGGTTGTCCCATTATATCATCCCCTCCATACGCTCATGAAAGCTGTCTTTAAGCCAGATAGGTTTTTACCAAAATGGCTACCCTTGGAAGGATTTTCCCGGACTTCAGTCCTCCGATAGAGGCAGGTTTCTAACCAGTTTCAAGTCTAAAATTCCCAGTTCCAGTTTATATCAATTTGATTCTCCAGTTTATGGGAAAAATTCTTTTTAGTAGTCCTTAAATTCATGAACTTTGCACTTTCCACTATTAAATGTTAACCCATTTCCAGCATTCCAGTTTACAAGGTCATCCAGATTTTCTTTGATGAGATGCCAGTCTTTGTCTGTACTGGCAATATCTTACAACTTTGTGTCATCCACAATCCTTATTAACACACTTCTCCTTTTGTGGCAATGTCAGAATAAAAGTAAAATAAAGTTAATCTCAAGGCCTATCTTTGAGGAATTCCCTTTCAACCAGTTCCTTAGCTACCTTCCAATTTTTATATAAATCCCCTTCTTCTCCTCAGTGTCCAGAGACATTGTTGCCACAGGCCCAAGGTGCTGCAGCACCACCATGTCTCTGGCCCAGTCCTGGCAATGGCTGGGCCTGGATCAGGCCCACTGAGAGCACCTGTTGCGGGCCAGCAGCAGCAGGAGATGGATTCAGGCATGGGCTGACAGTCATTGGCCAATAGCAGCAGGAGCCAGACTGGGCTCCAGGCAGAATTGGCCTGGACTGGGGCCACACGACAGGGGATGGGGCCTGTGTCTGGCTCCCAACCCTTTTCCTAGGGCAGTAAAGCCCCTGACTCTAACTCATAATTCCCCACGTGGAACTGTAGCATAATTCCTTACTGAAATCTACGTAAATTAGATCTACTATATCCCCTTTCTCAAAAAAAATCTGTTATCCCCTAAGAGAGGGAGACCAGATTATTCTGGCATGATCTAACTTTTGTAAAACCAACTTCTATTCATCTCAAATCCCATTGAACTCAAAGTTCTTAACTACTTTCTTTTCATTTTTTCTCCCAAAGATCTTGGCTGCTCGTTAGTTCAAAGTAACGTTTTTTTTTTGTTTGTTTTTTTTTACTTTTCTTAAAAACGGGAGTCATGTTAGCAATTCTTTCTTATGAGATGATAATACAGAGAGAATCACAATGGCAAGGATGTGAAAAAAGCTGGAGTCTAAAAAGGATATGGCATGTGTGCTGAGGACTGGCAACACAAAGTCACCATTCACTATTTGATGAGCCACATCCTGAGCCAAACCCTCAGATCATGTAAATCAAAGTAACTGTTATTTTGTGGGGCAGATCTACAACTGTAAGAACCTGAGAAAAGACCTGGATCTCAATCTCCATCTTTGTTCAATGGTGCTATGAATGCTCACTGACACTGCTGTGGTAAGGTGAGTCTAAAATTGTTAATATTCACCCAAAGAAATATTTGAAAGGTTCCCTCATATACAAAAATTGGTCCAATAAATGATATTACCTCACCCACCTCATTCTTCAGTTCCTCACAAAGGACATTTGCACCACTGATGGGAAAGTGAGATGGAAATTCTGTCAGGAAGTCAGTGTTCACCCATAGTCCTAGGGCAATCCCCCTTTTGAAGGGCTATGCACCTACTTTTGTGTGACAGCTGAGGATCCTAAGCTGAGGTTCTCTTTTTTGCTCTTTCTGAAGTCTTCTCAGGGCAGAAAACTGCATTTAACTGAGGAGATGATCATGCGCTTTGATTCATCTTTAGGAAAGGGGCTGACCTTCAATTTTTACCTTGTTAAGTGTCTCCTGTAGATCAATATTTGATTCTTATGCTTTTTATAGCCTCCCAATTCAAACTTTCTTCCTCTTGTTTAATTTTGTGTCTCCAGAGCTTTGCAGTTAATAAGACTCAGTGGGACAAGTACTATGTGACTTGTGTAACTGGATAGTTTTTCCAGGTCTGATCATCAGATGTGAAAAATGTTTTAGCTCACGATCAAAGCCCAACTTGAACTTTTGAGTGATGGCTGTCCATGGTGATGGCCTGTTATAAAACAATTGCACCACCCTGTTATAGTACAGTTTCACTATAGATGCTGCCTCCTTAGGGACGTTTCTGAAATAAATTCCAGTATATCATCCTTTCACCACATTTCTACGCATGGCCATTGCTCATTATAGCTTTCCCATTACTGAATTGGCTACTAGTCTCTGTGAGTCACTGGTCTGTATTTCTGACCTTTCCCCCCTATCATTTCTTCTGTTCTGCTCCCATCTAGTGTTGAACTCACATATTCATATAGTCATGGAAAATTAGGGTTGGTATAGACTTCAGGAGGACTTCTACTCCAACTTCCTACTGGAAACACGGTCAGCCCTATCTAAACCATACCAGCAGCAGGGCTTTGAAAATCTAGGCCTTAAAAACTTTTAAGGATGGATATTCCACCACTTTTAAAGGGAAATCCTTTCAGTGCTTCACCACTCCCCTAGTGAACATATATTTCCCCCTAATATTCAAAATCTACACATCCCCCTACACATCTAGGAGTCCATTTTGCCACACCTCCAATGGTGCCTCTCCCATAAATCAAAATAGCAAGTCCTGTCCACGGACATGCTATTTTGGTTTGAGTTTCTAGTGGGAACTTGTTAACTTGATTTTACTTAAATCGATTTAATGATTTTTATATTGATTTTATTACATCGATGGAAGTGAAATCGATTTAACTGTGTAAGTGTGGACATAGCATAAAAGTCATAGACTTCAAAGACAGAAGGGACCATCATGATTTTCTTGTCTGAACTCCTGCTCACTGCAGGCTAGAAAGTTCCACCCACTGATTTCAGTAACAACCCCCCTAACTTTTGGCTGTATTACTAATGTTCTCAAACCATGACTTAAAGATTATTAAAGATTTAAAATTTTACAGAGCATCCACTGTTTAAACCTGCAAGTTGTTAGATGTTAAATAAACAAACAGATTGTCCCAGTGATGGATTGGGTCAAACATTACCCTTTATTGTATGCTCCTTCCCCTCGACATCACAAATCAGTGAAGAGGATCTGCCTTACAATTCTTTTATTCAAAAGAGTATGAAAATACATACTCGACACACAACTTTTCATGGACCATTATATGGCCACATTAACATCTATACAATGAATAATGATATGATTATATGCTGCATATAATTATCCCTGCCTCTGTTTACTGCTTGCATATATTGCACAGACTCTTTATCTTCATACTTATTGTTTCTTACAACAGAAGTTACTTCACAGTTCTTAAAAAGCAATGAAGAGAGGGAAGAGAGTTTGTAGTGATATGCTTGTAGGTTGTGAATTTAGAGACACTCCCTAGCATGGGCCATTGTTGTGTAAATTGGGAGACCTGCCCCCCTAGAAGATGTAACATGTCTGGTCCCAAGTACACACCTGGATACCTGTCTGTATGATTAAAGTTCTATTCCTTACTCATTCGGTAGTATCATCTTTAATGAATCCTCAAAATCATTACATGGTGTCAGAAGTTGGGGGATGAGTTTGGAAACTAAAAAAGACTTAGAGGAAAATTCCTGCATTTGCACCCGAAAACAGCAAAGCATCAGGGTTCTCTGAAAACAAAGAAAGCCTTCAGCAAGTAAGTGTAAGCTCTAAACATGGATGTTTTACAGGCTCCTTCCCCTCTCCAAATGTCTGGTAATGTTGCAGAAAAGTGGCTAAAGTTTAAGCAGTGATTTCTGTTGTATTTGTCTTCCAGTGGAGCAAAGAACAAAGATGAAAACCAGAAATAATCTATATTTTTGCATGTTGTTGGGGAGGAGGCACTGGATGTATATAATAACTTTGAATTTCAAGATGATGAAAGCATGAATTTAAACCTTATATTGACTAAGTTTGAGGAATATTTTTTGCCAAAAATTGTGGAGTTGTAGGGGAAATTATAATCCAATGATGAGAGGCACCATATTCAGAGCTGTGTAAGGAGTCTTTATTGAAAGAGAACTGAGAGAGAGAGGACCCAACAGACAGGTTTCCCTAGCACTTAAACGACCCTCCCATTTATCACTATGACAACCCCAATGACCCTAGGTAGACCAAAACACCACATATTTCTCCCCCTCTAATGAAATGCCGCCCCCCCGAGAATAAAGCCCTCCCCCCCAGAAAGAATAAGAACTAAACTAGGAGATGAGGGTAGACTGCCCCATCTCTGGCAATCCCCTGGGGAATTATTCTACCACATGAAGAGGGGGTCACCACTAGCTAAAGATCCAGCCAGTTAGGCGGCCTTCTGTCTTGAGGTGGATTATGGCGAACTTCTGGTGTGCCCACACTACAAGGTGGTATTGGTGGTGGTTTGACCACAGGTACTGGGGAAGTAGCCAGAACCAGAGAGGATGTTGGCTGTGTTCACACACACAGGGTTATTTCGAAACAAGTTGTGTCGAAACAACTTGTTTCTAAATAACACCTTCTTTCGAAATAACATACTTCGAATTAACAAAATGTTATTTTGAAATAAGAAAAAAAGCGGGAAACGAAATAGCAGGTTCACACTGTGAACCTGCTATTTCGCTTCCTCAGGGGGCTGCAGGCACCGGCGGGGTTCAGCGCCGGGCAGCGCTGCTCCCTGCCAGTGCCTGCAAAGGGGGGCTGCAGGCACCGGCGGGG
>ML681991.1:46282004-46350259 GCA_007922195.1 Podocnemis expansa
TGCAGGCGCTGGCCAGGGGACACCCCTCAGCACCCTGGCCAGGGTGCTGAGTGTTCCCTGGCCAAGGTGCTGAGGGGGCAGCCCTTGACCTGTTGTTTCGGAACGTCTTGTTCCAAAACAAGATGTTCACATGAGTTGTTTCGAAACAAGTGTTTCGAAACAAGGTTGTTTCGCCCACAAGTGGGGTTTAACTTGTTTTGAAACAACTGTGCATCGTGTGAACATGTTTTTTTTTGTTTCGAAACAACAAGGTTGTTTCGAAACAAAAGTGCTGTGTGAACACAGCCATTGTGTCTGGTTGGTCCAGGGAGGCTGAAGGCATTGAAGGGGTGGCTGGAGCAGGAGAGACAGAAACAGTTTCATGCTCTGATGTTGTATCATCAGTAAGGGTGAAGTCAGATATGTATGCTGGAGATGCATCTTCTGGATGAAGATGACGGAGAAGCAACTGATCTACATGCCATCGCCAACCTAGGCCACTCACTTTCTGGACAGAGTAGGAAACAGGTTCTGTCTGGGCAATGACTGTTGCTGGGACCCATTTAGATCCTGAAGCACAGTTTTGAGCGAGAACTGGCTGTCCAATACTGAAGGTGCGACCCGTTGTTCTTGGTGAATGTCTGCTGACCTGGTCCTGCTGTTGGCATTGAACCACTTGCCGTGTGTCTCATGGTTTCAACAAATCAAAGCAAGAGCAGAACTGCCGTCCCATCATAAGAAAAGCTGGAGATGCCTTAGTTGTAGCCTGGGGAGTGTTTTTGTAGGACAACAAGAAGTTGTCTAGACACTTCTGAAGAGGTGAACGTCCGTTTGCAGATTTTAGAACTTGCTTCATAGTCTGTACGAACCTTTCAGCGAGTCCACTGGTGGAAGGATGATACGGTGCTAACCTGATGTGATGTATTCCATTGGCCTTCATAAAAGTTTGAAAATCCTGAGAAACGAATTATGGTCCATTGTCACTCACCAGCTGTTCTGGAAGACCATAATGACTAAAAAAGCCTCACAGGGTCTGAATAGTGGTTTCCGTAGTGGTGGACTGCATTACAGAGACTTCTGGCCATTTTGAATGGGCATCCACAGCAATTAAAAACATACATCCTTCAAATGGGCCAGCAAAATCAACATGGATGCGTTGCCATGGCTTTTCGGGCCAATCCCACGGGTGAAGAGGTGTGTTCCAGATGCTCTGCCATGAGGTACAAGCTCTAGCTGTTTCTTCAATGGCCCTGTCCAAGCCCAGCCACCAGAAATAGCTCTGTGAAATTTCTTTCATGCACACTATGCTGCAGTGACTTGAATGGAGCTGTTCCAACAAACGTGGTCTTAATGAAGGTGGGATAATGACATGCATACTCCACAACTAACACCCAGATTGGGTCGATAACTCTGTCCTCCTAGACATGTAGGGGCGGAGGTCAGGAGAGACCTGAGAGTCAGGTAAGAACGTTCCACGCATGACAAAATCCATAACATGTGAGAGTACTGGTTCAACCCGTGTTGCTTTCTTCACTTGAGTAGCCATGACAGGCGTGTTTTCCATCTGTACAAAGTAAAAGATTCCTTCCTGACCCTGATCCTGACAGTGTGCTGGTAAGGGTAGCCTTGAAAGACCATCAGCATTGCAATGGAAAGAGGATTGCCTATACTTGACTTCATATGTGTATCCAGAAAGTATCGATGCCCATCGTTGCATCCGACTAGCAGCCAAATGTGGCATGCCTGTGTTTGGCCTCAAAATTGATGTAAGGGGTCGATGGTCAGTGACAAGTGTGAACTTCTTTCTCCACAGGTACTGGTGAAATTTCTGAACGCCAAAAACAATGCCCAGTGCTTTGCATTCAATATGGGCATAGTTAGTTTGTGCCTTGGTCAAGGAGCGTGAAGCAAAAGCAATAGGCCTCTCTTCACCAGAAGGTATAATATGTGACAATACAGCCCCAACTCTATAAGGGGAGGCATCACAAGCCAACTGTAGAGGCAAAGAAGGGTCAAAATGTGTCAAAACCCTAGAGTTTACCAGTGAGCATTTAGCCTCATTAAATGCAACATCATAGGCTTCAGTCCAGTTCCAGGCCTTTTTTTGGCCCAAGAAGCTCATGTAGGGGTTTCAGGAGCATCGCTAATTGTGGAATAAACTTGCCATAATATTTTAATAACCCTAAAAAAGAACGAAGTTGGCTTACGTTCTGAGGTAGCGGAGCATCCATGATAGCCTTAACCTTGGCTGGAAACTTTATGGAAACCATCAGCATCAATTATATGTCCTAAATATTCAACTGAGAGCTGGAAAAACTTACATTTGTCTCTGTGAACACGTAGACCATACTCCTTCAGTCTTTGCAGAGTGGCTTCCAAGTTCGTAAGGTGTTCCTCCTCAGTTTTGCCCGTGATCAGGATGTCATCCAGATAGCACTGTACTCCGGATAAACCACTCAAAATCTGATCCATTGCCCTTTGGAACAAGGCTGGGGCTGAAGTAATGCCTAAAGGTAAATGACAGTATCTGTACAACCCCTTATGTGTTACGATTGTCAACAACTCTTGAGATTCTTCTTCAACATGCATCTTTAAGTACACTTGACTCAAATCAATCTTGCTAAATTTTTGTCCTCCAGCCAAACCTGCAAAGATGTTCTCAATGCGGGGAAGAGGATATTGTTCAGCACATAACACTGGGTTGGCAGTGACCTTGAAATTTCCACAAATCCAAATGGAGCCATCCTTCTTCACTATTGGGACAATGGGTGTCGCCTACTGACTGTGAGTAACTGGCACTAAGGCTCCCTCCTTGACTAACCACTCCAAGTTTATTTCCACCTTGGGTCTGATGGCAAATGTCACCATCCTGGCCTTCAAACATTTTGGTTGGCAATCAGGCTTTATATTTAATTTCACAGTGATTCCCTTCATGCTGCCTAAGTCTTCAATGAAAACAGCAGCATGTTTTGTTAGTACCGCTGCTAGATTCATTTCTTCTTTAGTCAATTGATGCACTTGTGACCAATCAAGTTGGATTTTCTTGATCCAAGATCTTCCCATTAGGGCTGGGAAATTCCCCTTTATCACAAACAGTGGTAGCTTTGTGGTCTGTCCATTGAATTCTACTTTCACATCAATAGTACCCGACAGGGGAACAGTCTCTCCAGTATATGTCTTCAAAACGACTACTGTCGGCTTAAGTGGCAGATGTCTAGAGTCCTTTTCATACACAATGTTAGAAACTAATGAAACTGCTGCATCAGTGTCCAGTTCCATGCATATAGGTTTGCCTTCCGACACAGGTGTTACCCAGAATTTATGTGGGCCAGCTGTTAGAGACAAAACATGGAGGGAATTTTCATCTTCCGAATGGGTGTCACTATGATCACCTGTATTCTGCTCTACTGCATGCAGAATTTCCCTCTTAGTCTGCCAAACTAACAGCCCATTTTTCTCAGGTCTGCCTCTTCCATTTGGCTCATTCTTCCTTTGTTCAATGTGCCCTCTCTTACCACACTGTCAGCACCGTAATTTTTTAAACCAGCACTCTGATGTGAGGCAGTCCTGCTTCCCACACCGGTAGCATTCCTATCTCCCCGGTGCCCTGGGGGCAGGTTGTAGGGATATTTTACGGACACTGACCCCAATCTGTTGCATGTCTTGGGTGATGCGTTCCATGGAGACTGCAATTTTCACTGCCTTCTGCAAGGTGAGTTCACCTTCACCTTGGTTCCTTTGGTAGAACCTATACCTCTCTGCAATTACTAGTGGCTTTGGAGAAAAATGTGCTCTCAGAACTTCCACTAGGTCCCTGAAAGGTTTCTGCTCTGGGTTCTCCGGATAAAGCAAATCACATAGCAAATTATAAGTCTTAACTCCAATGACCTTTAGAAAAACTGTTACCTTCTTCTCATTAGTTATGTCATTTACTATTACAGATTTTTGAAATTGGGCTGTATATGTCTGCCACGAATCTGCTGAATGATCATATGCCTCAAGGGTTGTAGTAAGTAAAGCCATGATGCCCTCTTGTGGTTATTGTTTGTCTCTTCACTTCACAGCAAGCAGATCAGCTTTCAGAATAGGCAGCTAGCCCTTAGGCAAACAGATCAGCTTTCACAGCTACAACCCAACCCCCATGCAAGCAGTAAAATAAAGTTTTGCTTCATACATTGCATTCTGGTTTTCCAAGGTTGCCAGGATTGTTGAGGATAGCCAGCTCCATCACAGATCCCATCCTCGTTGCCAGATGTGGAGTTGTAGGGGAATTTATAATCCAATAATGAGAGGCAGCATATTCAGAGCTGTGTAAGGAATCTTTATTGAAAGAGAACTGAGAGAGAGAAGACCCAACAGACAGGTTTCCCTAGCACCTAAACAACCCTCCCATTTATCACCATGACAACCTCAATGACCCTAGGTAGACCAAAACACCAGAAAAATGAATGTGACTTCTGAGAGGCATAGATTTTTTACATGCATGCAAAAACCGGATAATACCATAGACCAATATGTTACAGAATTAAAGAAACTCAGTGAAAGCTGTAACTGTGGTGGCTTGGCAGAGTCTCTGATCAAAGACAGACTCATTTAGGGCATTACAGACAATGGATTAAGAGAAAGACTGCTCAGAGAGAGAGAGAGATCTCTTTGAATGAAACCCTTCAAATATGTAGGGTCACTGAAATGGTAAAAACACAAGCAAAAGAGCTGAATTCACCAGAAGGGATAGTGCATGCACTTATCAAACAGCATATAGCCAGAGTGGTTCAAATCACAATGTGAAACCAACCCCTACTATCAGGAAGACTGAAGCCAGACAGTCGTGTGGATCATGGCATGGTCCCAAACAGTGTTTTGCCTATGGGAAACTCTGTCATAACTGTGGAAAAATTAATCATTTTGCAAACTGCTGCAGATCCCAAAGGCGCAAAAATCAAGTGCATTTAGTTGACTGACAGTGAGACTCAGGAGTGCTTTGTTGATGTACTGGGATCAAGCAAACCTAGTGAAAGGGACTGGATACTGCCTCTGTCAGTGAATGGAACAATCACTCCACTGAAACTAGACACAGGAGCTCAGGTTAACATTCTGTCTACACGAGATTACAAGAGACTGAGATTGAGACCCAAGCTTGGACCAACAGATATAAAAGTAACTGGATATTCTGGCACAAAGATACCTGTGCAGGGACGCTGCTTCACTAGCATTAACCATAAGAACACCATGTACAGGCTGCCTTTCATTGTAGTGCCACAGGAGGTGACACCAATTTTCGGCTTGGCTGCCTGTGAGAAATTGAATCTGGTAAAAAGGGAGCTCTCACTACAAGATAGGCCTGCATCTGGCTATGAGGCACTTCTTGAAGAATATCAGGACCTGTTTCAGGGATTGGGTTGCTTGCAAGGTAAACATACAATCCGCATAAACAAGCAGCTCCCTCCAGTTATTCATCCATGTAGAAAGGTGCCATTTGCACTCTGTGATAAACTCAAGGCTGAGCTTGAAAGATGGAAGCAATGCAAGTAATACAAAAAATAGAGGAGCCAACAAAATGGGTGAGCTCCCTAGTTATAGTGCTACACATATGCTTAGATCCCAGAGACCTCTACAGAGCAATACAAAAATAACATCTCAAACTACCAACTAGAGAAGAGATTATGGCTCACTTTGCAAATGCTCAATATTTCAGTAAATTGGATGCATCCTCTGGATTTTGGCAGCTAAAATTAACAGAGGAAAGCTCAAAATTATGCACATTTAATACTCCGTTTGGAAGATACAGATTTTTACACTTACCCTTTGGCATAGCTGTAGTACCAGAGGTGTATCACAAAACTGTAAACATGATCCCTGAACATATTAGCAGTGTGGACACCTCCATGGATGACATCATCATCTGGGGCTCTACAAAAGAGGAGCATGATCATCAGCTTCAGCAAGTGTTGGATGCAACTAGAGCTGCAAACCTCAAACTAAATAAGGATAAATGTGTGTTAGGAGTTAGAGAACTGCATTTTATAGCCTACATTGTTTCCCATGAAGGTGTAAAACTGGATAAGAGGAAGATTTCAGCCTTTGAAGTGATGCCATGTCCCCAGTCAAAGAAAGATGTCCAGTGGTTCCTGGGAATGGTTAACTATCTTGGAAAATTCACACCCAATCTTTCTGCCAAGGTGGCACCATTGAGACAACTCCTACAGGAAAAAAATGAATGGTGCTGGGATGCTGCACAGGAGCAATCATGGCAAAGTTTAAAACAAGACTTGATACAGGAACCAGTATTGAAATTTTTTGCTCCAGTGAAGCCCATTAAAATTTCAGTGGATGCATCACAGTCGGGGTTGAATGCCGTGATTTTACAAAAATATGAAGATTGCTGGCAACCTGTGGCATATGCATCCAAATCACTGACTGATGCAGAGACTAGATATGCACAGATTGAGAAGGAGCTTTTAGGAATCTTGTTTGCCTGTGAGAGATTCAATCAGTATATTTATGGACAGAGAGTGGAAGTTGAAACATTTCACAAGCCCTTGATTGCATTATTTAACAAACCACTAAATGACTGTAACTTAAGGATTCAAAGAATGATGATCAACCTGCAGAAATACAATTTATTGGTGACCTACACACCGGGCAAATTTATGTTCACCACAGATGCACTTTCCAGAGCAGTAGGCACCCATGGTACCTGAGAAGACACTGGAAGCAGAAGTTTGAGCCTATGTAGATATGATTGTGAGTGCAAATCCCATAACTAACAGAAGACTGCAACGCATAAGAGAAGAGACTGAGAAAGATGAATCGTTGGGACTCCTTAAAGAGGTGATAATTAAAGGATGGCCTGAAATAATAATAAGTTGCTCTCTAAGTATAAGAGACTATTGGAACTGCAGACATGAACTGCCTGTGGTAGATGGGATGATTTTCAAAGGCGGTAAGGTTGCAGTGCAAAGAACGAGCACGAGAGGTCATGTACTGGCCACAGATCAATCACGACATTACCAATGTAGTAAAAAACTGCTTTTCATGCTTGAAATACAGGCCATGCCAACAGGCAGAGACACCGAGACTCCATCCTGTTCCACAGAGACCTTATGAGAAGGTAGTTGTGGATTTATTTACCTGGCGTTTGAAAGATTACTTAATAGTCACTGATTATTATTCTTTATATCCAGAAATTTGTACACTGAACAGTACTAATAGTAATTCAGTGATTACTGGCATGAAAGGAATTTTTCTCCAGACATGGAATTCCTGATGAGGTCTTCAGTGACAATGGGCCACAATTTGCAAGTGCAGAATTCAGGCAATTTGCCTCAGATTGGGATTTTCATCATGAAACCTCCAGTCCCAATTATCCCCAATCAAACGGACTGGTGGAAAGGTCTATACAGACAGTAAAGAACCTGAGGAAAAAGACTTTTGAAAGTGGAGGTGATCGGTATACAGCATTGCTGGTCTACTGAAATACACCCCTGGAGAATGGCTTTTCTCCAGCTCAGCTGTTAACGGGAAGAAGGATCAGATCTAATTTACCTATTACTAATAAATTGCTACAATCTAAGAACAATGGTAACATTCAGAAGATGAAAGAAAACCACAAGTGGAAGCAGAAATATTATTTTGATAGAAAGGCTTGTGAGCTTCCATCCTTTAACCCAGGAGATAGAGTGTGCCTGAGGAATTGCTCCTCTAATACTTGGGGACAAAGAGGTACTATTAAAAAACAGCTGCATCTGTAATAACCCTTGGGGAAGAAGGGGTTAACATTCTGGTCAGTGAGTCCCAGGACAGCCAATAGGAACAAAGCACAGCTTTTTGAATTGGAACAGCAGCCTGGCATGTTCCTGTTTGGATGCAGCAGAGCACCTGGAAGGATCAGGAGGAGGCCAGAGGGGCCTGAGGAAGAATCCAGCAACATCCTTACCAAAGATAAGTTAAATTTGATACTGACCAGGTGTGGATAGAACAGGGAATGTGTACTTAGATGCAGTCAGGGTATTTTCTTTGTTTTTGGCTTTTTTTTTGGATTTCTCTGTGCTGAACACATGTACTCCCACCCCCAATACCCTGTAACTACCTAAGTTAATTCCCAGAGAAGCAACTCTCTGTGTTTTTACCTGTTCTTTTTTAATTAAAGATTTTACCCTTTTAAGTAAGTTCTGGTTCTGTGTCCTGGAAGGGCAAGAGGTTTGTGTGTACAAGCCTCAGACTGCACAGCCAGCTACTAAAGGGAACTCTGTTCCAGTTCCAGCTTGTATGTGTAACCTATGTGCCTAAATAGGTGCAATCTCTTTTAGGGACCCTTATGGCTGGGTTACGTTGCTGGGCAGATTTTGCAGCCCAGAAACCAGAAACTTCTGGTAAGAGGATGAGGGAGCACACTGAGCATGCTCCACAAGTTTTATTGTTGTGTTGGAGTTACGTGCCCAAAGAGAAGCCTGAGAGGAGCAGCTTGGAGAGGAACAAACAAGAGAGCTGCAGAGGACATTGGCTAAGGGACTCAGTGAAAGGAGCTGAGCAGGAGTGGACTGCAGGATGTTTTCTCCCAGCTTTCGACTGCTTTGCAGGGGAGTTGTCTGCAGCGGAACTGAGAGCTGGATGGCCAGTGACCTGATTGCATGGTGCTGGCTGCACAGGAGGAAGAAAGGACTGCATGGCATCTGCCTGAAGATTCCTGCAGCTAGAGAGGATGAGGATTGCTTTCGTTCTGCATTCAAGCCCCAAGGACTTAAAAGACTGCAATTGAGATAAGGGTGACTCCACCTGAACTTTGGGACTCTTGGGTTTCTTACTGTTTTGTTTAAAAGTATTATGGTTCCTTAGGATAAGGTGTGTTTAGTTAGTTAATAAAGTTCATTGTATGTTTATGCTGAGTGATAGTTTAATGTGGGATGGAAACTCTGAGCAGTCTTCGCTGTGAGTCCTTTTAACAACTGGATCCTGGCTCTCCAGTTGCTTTCATCAGGGGTTTTCTCTGTGAGGCACTGGAGAGGGGCAATTGAGTGAATTTGAGCCCACCCTAGCAGGTTACATATGCAGCCGGGGTTCAGTCACTTTCCTGAGGGAGGACTAAAAGTGATTGCAAGTACGTCACAAGAAGTAATTCCCAAGTGTGCCTTCCTGGGTTTTCAAGAGGTTTTTTGCATTTGGGTGGGTGGCAGGATTGGAGGCCTTGGAGAGTTTTAAGATCAGGCTTTAAGGCTAGTGGCTTTTAAGGCCTGTTGCAGGCCCCCACCTTCTGCACTCAGAGTGTCAGAGTGGGGAAACAGCCTTGATGGCATCCACGGTCTTACATGGTCCACACAGATCAAAGGGACACATTTCAACATAATCAACGGGATCTATGACTTATTCCAGAAAGTTCCAACACCGTGGAAGTTGAGGTACATTCTTGCAAGCCTTCTCTGACTGATCTGATATCTTCAACACATGGTAATGAAACTGTCAGGGAAGAAGAGAATTCAGACCTGAACGAAGGACCAGTACTGAGAAGATTGAATCAAGTCATTAAACGTCCAGAAAGACTCATAGAGACTTGCTAGGATATGTAAGGGAAATGGGTGGTAAAGACTCACTTGAGAGTGATATGCTAGTAACCTCTCCTCTCTAAGTATTTCATACCCTGGGTTTATGGACTGTCCTTTTGCACGTTTTTTTTCTGGTTTTTTTAGATCACTGTTATGTGTTGTTAGATGTTAATGCATGTATTATTAGCTAGCTTTTATATGTATCTAACTGTTTACTTCTTTTCCTTAGGGGGGAAGATGTAGTGAAATGCTTGTAGAAGGTTGTGAATTTAGAGACGCTCTCTAGCATGGGCCATTGTTGTGTAAATTGGGAGACATGCCCCTGAGAAGATCTAACACGGCTCCTCCCAGGTACACACCTGGATACCTGTCTATATGATTAAAGTTCTATTCCTTACTCATTCAGTAGTATCGTCTTTAATGAACCATCAAGATCATTACAGAGATGATAAGCAATGTTCCCATCCAGGATCTTATGCAGGAGAGGAAGCTAGAGATTAAGGAGAAGATAACATTACATTTGACTAGAATCTCATTTACAGGACAGCAGCACTTGCCCGTAGCACCCCATTACCATAGCAGCTATCATTCAGGCCAGGTGTTCAGTTTAACTCTTCCTTACACATGCACACTCTTTTTCAAAGAAGGGTCCAGGTGCCCATCGTCCCTGCACCCTGGCCAGAGGGGCATCTGTCCAGGAAGCCCTGACTCCAGTTGGTCCAATGTTTTGGTCCACTGGCTATGCTGCAAGGAGATTGGGGAGTTGGGTCTTTGGACTGAACACTGTCAATGAAATTATAGATAGTGTTTTTGGAGGGAGGCTATGGCAGTACATGATTTCAAACATGCCATAACCACAATTAACAAAACAAACGAGATGATTACTATGTCTGTAGCATAAGTAGTATGACTGGGGAGTGAAAGAGAGTCACTTAAGCCTGTTTAATGGACAGGCTACACTAATCCAAGAACAGTCAGCAGGGAATTCAGTTCCGGGTTGGAATGTGATTACTCCCTGGAGGGTCTGGGATTCCAGAATCTGTGTTCTGTGCTGCTCAGTCTGGAGTTGGCTTAACAGCTGTGTCAGGGAGTCCCAATTTACCTTATGAGAGTTCTGGTATGGTCTTAGCCAAGTTCATTGGTAACATTAGGGGTCCTGCTTTATTAGGCTGTTGTATGGCCAGCATACAGATTTGATACGTGAAGGTTTCTAGTGCCAGATAAAAGTTCCCCAAAGCCAAATTCCAGACATGTCCCATCATTTATTTCCTGGCCAATGAGCATGGCCAATCCCTCCCAGCAAATTTTGTTTCCCTGCTTAATCCAAATGCTGCATAGATACCTGTTCTATGCATTGTAATGGTGCTGACTCTTCTGTCCATCCCTCCCATGTGTTACCTTGTTCTTCTTACTTAAGCCCCATCCATGGATAACATACTGTGTGTTGTTTTTCCTAATCTTCATCTGCCATATTGGCTCTTGAGACTAACCACATTTACACCCACCCACAAAACTGACCTGCAGAAGGGTAACGGAGGTCCAATCCCCTTTAGCAACTCCTTTGATGATGAGCGTACGCTGGAGTAGGGTACGTTCCCCATGGGTTGTTTTCCAGGTAGTTCCAAAAGGCTAGTAACTTCTGGATTATTTTACTACATTGGTGCCTTTTAACCCACAAGGATATACCCCCAGATGAGTATCCTATGGAAAGGTTATAAAATGATTGGCTAGGGTTAGTTGAACCTGGGTGCAGGTGTCTTCATTCACACTCCCAACCCGTGACTCAGTGACGTTCCCAACAGTCATAGTAATTGTTCTGTGCAAGTGATCAGTGGGACTGAGTGCTAGGAATGCCAATTGTATTTGTTCTCATACATTTGTTCCTTGGGGAGTATTTTTGGCTGCATGCTGTGACCATTTCAGGTCTGTATTCTTCCAGCTTGGCATCCATTCCAGCTCTAGGAAGTGACCCATGCCCCATGCTGCAGAGGAAGGCAAAAACCCTCCAGGATCTCTGCCGACTGGAACAGAAGGGAAATTCATTCCTGACCCTAAATATTGCAATCAGACCCTGAGTACCTGAGCAAAGCCCACCAACCATATACCTGAGAAAAATTCTCTGTAGTAACTTTAGTAACTGAGAGTCCTTCTCATCTAGTGTTCTGGCCCAGCCATTGGGGATTTTTGCTACTGACAGTCACAGATAGGCCACATGCCACTGTAGGCTGTCCTATCATACCAGACCCTCCATACACTTATCAAGCTCAGTCTTGAAGCCTGTTAATATGTTTGCTGCTACTGTTCACCTTGGGAGGCAGTTACAGAGCATCAGTCCTCTGATGGTTAGAAACCTTTGTCTAATTTCCAGTGTAAACTTGTTGAGGGCTAGTTTAATATCCATTGGTTCTTGTGTCAACATTGGTGCTTAACTTAAGTAACTCCTTTCCTTTCCTTGTATTTTTCCCTCTGATGTATTGATCAGGCACAATATATTCCCATAGCCTTCTTTTGGTTAGAATGAAAAGCTAGAAACAAATTGAGACAAAATTGGGAAAGTATGAAATGATGTAAGGGCACATGGCCAAATTTTTCTTTGGCAGATAGTGTGAAAACATATTTGCACCTCTTTCTGACAAAGGAGTAAATCTTCAGATGGCCAGACGATTTGTCACTCAAGAGGCTGAGTTCTGAAGTCACTTGTTAACATTTTCCTAATCATTACTGAGGTGACTCTTTCAATAGATTAAGGACACTTGCTTCTGAGATTGCTTCATGGTCACAGCTTCAGAGGGAGTGGGGTGGGAGCAATCATGTGTGACTTGACTGATCAACAGCATTAGGTGAAAAATTCTTCTGAAACCCTTGGGCTAAAGATTTTATAATGGATGTTTGGTGCCATCTTAAATGCTAATCTTCAAAACACTATACAGCAGAACAGATGACCCCGTGGCTAGATCTCCTTTGTGCTGCATGAGAGCATGTGTTATTGAGCTGTGCTAATTGCCTTAGTCCCCAGTGAAAACCTAGAGATGTGTTTTTTAAAAGGTTCCAACCCAATTGGTTATAATAAGATCAAAATGTTCTTGCAACATACAAGAGCTGTGTGTCAGAGATCTGCAGATATCTTCCAAAGGTACGTGAGGCAATCTAGGTGAGGAAAATCTTAGATAAAATGCAAAACAGTTGGAGAGAGACAAAGTGGATGAGGTAATATCTTTTATTGGACTAGCTTGTGTTGGTGAGACAAGCTTTTGAGCCACACAAAGTTCTTCTGTGTGGCTTGAAAGCTTGTTTTCACCAGCAGCAGTTGGTCTAATAGAAGATATTACCTTAACCAACTTGTCACTAATATGCTGGGACCAAAGCAGCTACTATTACACTGTAAACACAGTTACAGGCAAACAAAATCATCAATGTCCACTTCAAGGCTCTGCATATAGTCTCCTCAGTCAGCTATTTTGGTGCTATAACTTCATGTTATTATGGGGGGGAAACAAAAAGACAGAGAGAAAAAAAGTGAAATACTATTTATGTTGCAGCACAGAAGTATAAAAAATCTTTTTCTTTCTCTCTTTCTTTCCATTCTGTCTCTCAGTAGATAAACTGAGATCACAGCTGTGTCTTGAAGACATGCATTTCTTTTATGTGATTGTTTAAATAACACAGAAAATTCCTTATATTTGGATTAATGTACTCTGTGTGACTTTATAGTGAAGATGAGACCAGACGTTATTTGCTTCCTATATTGAGAAGAAGAAACTACTGTATGAAGAACTGATTCTTATCATACTTACTCCTGATATAGACTGGAGAGCTAGCTAGCTAGAAATTCATTGATGCAATTACATATCAGCAGTATATGCCCAGCTAGGGAAATACCCATATTAGATCTGAGAAATATTATGTATGACTTGGTTTCCCAGTTCAAGTCTGTATTTCTTCCTGCCTCAATGCACAGTTACCTTAAACAAGACTATAAAAGGGAATAGTAGAGAATTCACAAAGGGTAAACAATGTCATAAACAAATCAACCTTATGTGTAACCTGCTTCACACAACAGTCTACGTGTCTGGAACATCAATTTGGGGATGAAGCTACAGCCTAGAGCCATACAAGTTACAATGTTTTTGTCTCCTGAAGAATAGGGCTGAAATCAAAAGACACTGAGAGGTTAAAAAAGATATCCTGGGCTGAAAAGAAGGATGGAAGTGGACAGCTCAGATGAAAACCGACAGACACAGAGACAGATTTGAATCTGATACTGTATAACAAATGGAGCAGCAGGCATGGGGATGTGAGTGACATGCTTAGACTGAGATGGAAGCAAGATTATCTTGTCAGATACCTTTTGTGTAGGTTTGAGAAGAGATATAATTATACTCTCCAACCTCCTGAAGGTGTTGTGAGGGGTCTTAATGATTATAGAATGCTTGGAGATGGTTAAAGGAAACAGCTGCAGAAGAGCACATAAGAAAATACACATTGTAACTGGATCTGGTACCATTAGGGTTGGGGTCATTAGAAATGTGGTCAGCATTCATTCTTTCATGGAACAGGACAATTGCTTCTACATTTGGAAGAATGAATCAGCAAGAAGTAACCATTATTTTAATAGGTCTTTAAAAGGGATAAACAGTGAGGCAGCAAACTTTGCAGATGATACAAAATTACTCAGGGTAAATAAGAGCAAAGCTATCTGGAGAATGATAGTGGGATCTCGCAAACCTGGGTGACTGGGTAACAAAATGGCAAATGAAATGCAGTGCTGATATGTGAAGAGAAATGTACATTGGAAAACATAATCTCAGGTATACTTACAAAATGATGTACTTTAAATCAGCTGTTATTGTTCCAGAAAGAGATTTTGGAGCCATTATGAATAGTTTTCTGAAAATATCTGCTCAGTTTACAGCAGAAGTGGAAAAAACAAAAAACAAAAAACAAACAAACAAAAAAAAACCCCTGAACAGAATTTTACTGATCAGTAGGAAGGGAATTAATGACAGGACAGAAAATGTCATAATGACACTGTAAAAATTCCTCAAACAGCCAGACCTTGAATAGCATGTGCAATTTTGGTTGCCTCCCCCCATCCCCACCTTTAGAAAGAGAATTGGAAGTATCAGAATTGGAAAAGATACTGACAAGAACAACAGGAATAGTTAGAGGTTTGGAACAGCTTTCATATGAAGAGGGATTTATTCCTACCCTTTTATTTCCAGTCTTGTAACCAGTTACTGATACATGAGAGACCCTTCTCACTTAGCCTATATCTGTTTACTTAGCTTAAAAGTTTTTGTTCTGAGACCTTCTCAAAGGATTTTTGGAAGTCCAGGTACACTACATCAACTCAATCACCCTTGTCCACATGCTTTTTGATGCCCTCAAGAAGTCTGATAATTAGTGAGGCATGGTTTCCCTTTAGAAAAGCCATGAACTGGAACAATATTTTTCAAGTTGGAGAAATGTTGCTAGACCATACTATAAATCAGCAACCTTATTGTTATCAGAATAATAATCAGTCATTCAGTCTGGTATTAGTTGGGAGTACCCATGTTCATTATTTCTTCCAATCTGTTTATCTCTTCAGGCATATGGGAGATAAGAACGAGACTGCTGGATTTGTCATGGTGGGGTTAGCCACTCATCCAGAACTTCAGACCTTGCTTTTTGTGGTGACTTTCATCATGTACTTGGTGTCTTTAGCAGGGAATATCCTAATCAATGTCACAGTTTGGCTTGACCCTGCCCTTCACACCCCTATGTATTATTTCATTTCCAACCTGTCCTTGGTTGATATGTGCTACACCACAGTCACCGTCCCCAAGATGCTGGAGAACCTGCTTTCTCAGGACAGAACCATCTCTTTTATTGGCTGTGCTGCCCAGTTGTACTTCCTACTTTCCCTAGGAACCACTGAGTGCTTCCTCCTTGCTGCCATGGCATATGACCGTTTCTTAGCCATCTGTAACCCTCTGCGGTATGTGATCCTCATGAACAAGAGACTGTGTGTCCATCTGGTGGCTGGTTCATGGGTCAGTGGCCTGCTGCTCTCCTTGGGTCAGACCTCACTCATATTCACCCTGCCTTTCTGTGGGGACAATCAGATCAACCATTTCTTCTGTGACATTCCTCCGCTCTTAACCCTTGCCTGTGGAGACACTGCCTTGAACCAAATTGCTGTCTTTGCAGCTGGGATGTTAATTACACTGATCCCCTCTTTGTTGATACTGGGGTCTTACATCCACATCATCTTCACCATACTGAAGATCACATCATCCCAAGGCAGACACAAAGCCTTCTCCACCTGCTCCTCTCACCTCATAGTCATTATGCTGTTTTACGGCTCCGCTAGTGCCATGTATCTGCGACCTCAGTCCAGCTATGCCCCTGAGAGTGACAAATTCCTGGCCCTGTTCTACTCTGTTGTGACGCCCACATTAAACCCCATTATCTACAGCCTGAGGAGCCAAGATATCAATAAAGCCCTGAGGAGGGTGATAACCTCAAATATATCTCTTCTCAAGAGGTGAACAGGGCCAGAAACTCTCCTCTTTTTTTCTGCTTTAATGGCAGCATAATTCCATGGTCCTTAATGGAGTTGTGACAGTTCTGGGGTAACCAGGACTGTGGTTAACATGGTTATCACCTGCCTTCAGTGAAATGGAGTCTTTCATGAGCTATCTGGGTGCCAACTGGCTGATACCACCCCGCTTTCAGTCACTCAAGTGTTTTCCCAGCTACCACTCCTAACTTTGCCTTGAGCATTACCACAAAGTGAACCCCAGTCCTCAACCCCTTTGAATTGTTCCCCTGACATGTGCCACTCAGAGAAATTCCTGATCCTCTGCATACACAGATGCCATGTATCCCAGTTTACTAGCTTCACCTGAAACCAGTGCTCCTGCAAACCACAGTGCACTTTCAAGCACTTACAATAAACCAGAAGGAGGTTTATGTAAAAAAGTATAAAGATTAAACATGGGAACAGTAGTAGAAACACATGGTTATGCACCAAAACAAAATATGAGTCTGGGTCTACACTTACCAGTAGTCTCCTCTCCTAACTAGTAAGGTGAATCCCACCCCTGCTCCTCAAATTGCCAAGCTGGCTGGTTTTTCATTCCCTTACACACAAACCATGTTGTGGGATCATCTAAGTCACTGTCTCTGGGAAAATATGGACTAATAAATAATTAATGAGTATTATCATCCATTAACAGCTGTTGGCCTCACCTGAGATCAGATGACTTCATTGTGATGGGCCCAGTGCAAAATGAAGTTTGAGATTTTCAAAGCTGACAGAGACTGGGAAGTGAATTCCCATTAAAACAAATTTACAAATCTCAGCCTAAATGCACCAGACAGGGATTATTTTCCCCATTTTGCAGATGTGGAATGGAAGTAAACACTGCAGGTGTAGGGCTGAATTCTCACATGGGTGAATGGTTCCATATCCTTTCCTTTGGGATGAATGGATGTTTCCCTTCTGATCATTCTGCGGGTGAGACAGACAGAAGCAGAAGAAAAAACAAGAAGTCCTGTGGCACTTAGGCTGTGTTCACATGTAAACTGTTATATCGAAATGAGTTATTTCGAAATGAGTTATTTCGAAATGAAGTCCTTATTTTGAAATAAGTTAATTCAAATTAAGAAAATGTTAATTCGAATGAAGGGAAAGCCTGCTATCAAAACAGCTGTATTTTGAAATGGTTATTTCAAAATAAGGCCGTTTGGACATGTTTTGAAACAGTTGTTTCAAAACAATGGTGTTGTTTCAAAACAACGTGTCTGAACGGCCTTATTTCGAAACAGCCATTTCAAAACAATAGCTATTTCGATTTCAAGCAAGGTTTTACTGTTTTGAAATAACGGCCATTATTTCAAAGCAAAGGGTCCCATTGTTTCGAAATAACAGAACGTCATGTGGACATAAGAAATTTTATTTCGAAACAACAGCTGCTGTTTTGAAATAAAACTCTCGTCTGAACACAACCTTAAAGACTAACAAATTTATTTATTGTGTGAGCTTTCATGGGAGAAAATCCCACTTTGTTAGATGCTTTGAAGATGTGGGAACTTACAGAATGGGAGGAAATAAATGCAGGGAAGTGTAAGTCGGGAATAGGTCACATTGTAACAGCAAATCAAAGCAGTTAAGATTCAAACACTGAGGAACAGCATACAGGAGAAGATGAAGTCTTCTGCAGCTTCTCTTTTAAGACTTGATCTGATATTCATCTGCCCATATATCTGTACAAAAGATGCTGTTACAGGACCTAATAAAACCAGCTACTCCATCAATGGCTCATTCACCTGCTCATCCACCAATGTGATTTATATCATGTTCCAGAAATGCCCCTCTGTCTTATATATTGGACAAACAGGACAGTCTCTGCGCAAAAGAATAAACAGGCAGAAATCGACACCAGAAATCACAACATTCTAAAACCAGTGGGTGAGTATTTCAATCTGCCTGATCACTCCATTGTGGTCCTCAGACAGATGAGTACTACATTGAGGCTTGAAAGAGAAGCTGCAGAGGTCGAAATTATTTGCAGATTTGATAGCATTGCACCAGGGCTTAATGGGGACTTTGGGTTTTTCTCTCATTATAACAGATGGCTTGACCTAATCTTCCTCTGTATGCTGTTCCCCAGTGTTTGAATTTTAACTGCTTTGATTTGCTTTTACAGTGTGACCTACCTGATCCTGTGGACTTACATTCCCCTGCATTTATTTCCTCCCATTCAGTAAGTTCTCCTGTGTTCAAAGCATCTAACGAAGTGGGATTTTCTCCCATGAAAGCTCATGTGATAAATAAATTTGTTAGTTTTTAAGTGCCACAGGACTCCTTGTTTGTTTTACTGAACCAGACTAACATGGCTGCCCCTTTGGAAGTTAGAACCAGAAGGGTCCATGATTAAGAGGAATACCTGGAGTAAGATTGCCAAAGCTGTCCAAAGGGATTTGGATGCTCGATCTGCATTGGGATATAGTGTGTGGTTTTAACTTTAAGAATAAAATTATCAGCACATCCTAAAGCTCTGTATGATTCCACTATAAACCCCAAGGGAGCACCTTGAGCATAATAATTTCAATTTGCAGAATGAGAAAAGTTAAGATCCAATAAGAATGTTAGTAATTTTTGCTTTCTAAACCAGCTGTTATCTCAGGCTCTGAAAGAGCTTTACAGAAAATAATTAAGCTTCAAGCCCTTCATTTGCACAGCTTAATGGGCTATGTTAGTAGGAGCACTGCCAGCAAATCAAGGAAAGTGATTATTTCCCCCTATTTGGCACTGGTGAGACCTCATTTGGTGTTCTGTGTTCAGTTTTAGGTCCACCACTATAGGAAGGGCATGGATAATTTGGAAAAGTCCACTGGATGGCAACAAAAATGATTAGGGGACTGCAGCACAAGACATATGAGGAGAGGCTCAGGGAACTGGGGTTGTTTAGTCCGCAGAAGAGATGAGTGAGGGGGGATTTGATTTCCAAAGGGATAGCCATGGGTTCTTTTCCCATTACAAAAGGTAATTTGACTTCAAGCTTCCCAGGGTTTGAACCTAACAACTGTTTTCATTTGCTGTTACTGTATGACCTGATCCTATGTTTTACACCCCCTTGCATTTATTTTCATTCCATTCTGTAAGTTCACCCATCTTCAAAGCATCTGACGAAGTGGGACTTTCTCCCACGAAAGCTCATGAGAAAAATAAATCTGTTAGTCTTTAAGTGCCACATGACTCCTTGTTTTTTGGGGGGGATTTGATAGCAGCCTTCAACTACCAGAAAGGGGGGGGGTGTCTAGGGAGGGTGGAGCTAGGCTGCTTTCAGTGGTGGCAGATGACAGAACATGGAGTAATGGTTTCAAGTTGTTGTGGGGGAGGTTGGAGATTAGGAAGAGCTTTTTCCCTAGGAGAATGGTGAAGCACTGGAATAGGTCACCTAGAGAGTGAGTGGAATCTCCATCAATAGAGGGTTTTAAGATGTGGCTAGACAAAGGCCTGGATGGGATAATTTAATAGAGGTTGAACTTGCTTTGTGCAGGGGGGTTGGGGAGAAGATCTTCCAGTCCTTATGTTCTATTATTCAATGGCTTTATGCATCTTAGTGGTCTCCCATCCTAGTATGTATGGAGCCTGATGCAGCTTAGTGACCTATCTCAATGGATCACTATACATATTGTTATCCCCATGAGATGTGTAAATGCTGTTATCTCCATTTTATACAGGGACAAGCTCAGACACTGAAAAAAGAAAGGACTTGCTACCACAGTCATGGTTTGACTGGGGTGATCAGCACAGCTATTTGGGAACAAATTAGGAGACATTTATTGTACTTAGATTCCAGTTCTGGGCTCCACTGGGGCTTATTCCAGCAAACCCACAAAGCAGTAAAAGAATGGCAGTGGACTTTTCCAAAGAATCTCCTTCTTTGTAACAAACAAGAGTCCTGTGGCACTTTTAAAGACTAACAAATTTATTTATTGCATGAGCTTTTACTGGAGAAATTTCACTTTGTCAGACACTTCATAGTGTTCCCATCAGACGTCTCACTATGTAAGGATGGTTTAAGTCAGTGCTTTTCAACCCGTGGGTCATAGGGTCTCTAGAGTGGGCTATGGCTCCACTTCTGCTGGATGCAGAAGGGATCTGCTGACTAAGTAACTAGGCAGAGGACATTGCCCATGCTGGATCTTTCTGCAGCCAAGAGGACATGAGATCAGGGCTCCCCTACTCTGAGCTATAGCAGGGAGCACAGCAAAGCACCCCACCTTGGTCTCTTAAGTGCTGAGATCCCTCCTAGAGCCAGAGAGAAGGGGAACACTGGTTTAGGATCCCTCATTCTGCAGAAGGGAGCCACAGCCTAGGGACTCAGGGGAGTGTATGGTTTCTCTGCTGCAGCCAAGGGGTGGGATGTCTGCTCCCTGAATTCCTGCTTGCTGGTTGCAATGAGGGGAACTGCTGGCAGAGACTGGTGGCCCTTCTGGGTTGGCAATCACTAGGCTAAGACAGATTTTGAGTAGGGGAGCCCTCAAGAAAGAACACAAGGGGTTGACAAAGCAGTGTGAATAACTCCTTGGAAGTCAATTCTGCTCTTGGAGTCAGTGCTGACCACCGTGCCCTAACACATCTCTAAGGAACAATATGTTGCAGTGATTTGAGGGGTGGGAATCAGAGGGGGATGCATTCCCTTCACAATCAGTGAGATCTCCAATGTCCCACAATGGTTCTAGGGGGAGCTGTGTCAAAGGGAGGAGGTTGGTGAGTGAAGCAAGCTTGGAAAACTCGCCTAATGGCAAATAGACTCAAATAGTGCAATTAGTTTAGCTGATCAAAGTGAACATTAAGGGCTGACTTGATCACAGTCTATATATGCTTACTTGTGGACAAGAAATTTGATAATGGGTTCTTCAGTACAGCAGACAAAGTTCAGCTAGGATCCAATGGCTGGAAGTTGAAGCTAGACAAATACATGCTGGAACAGAGGCGTCCATTTTTAACAGAGAGGGCAATGAACCATTGGCACATGTTGCCAGGGGTCAAGATGGATTCTCCATCACGGACAATTTTTAAATCTAGATGTCATTTAAAAGATATGCTATAGTTCAAACAGATTAATTCTGGGAAAGTCTCTGGTCTGAATTAGACAGAACTTCTGGCTAGATGACCACATAGATCCCTTTTGACTTTAGAATCTATGAATTTTAGAGGTCACTGTGAACCCAGGGTGGGATTCCCCTGCTCATGTGCATAAACTAGTGCTACCTCTCAGTGAGCTAGCATGATTTAATTAGCAGAAATGCCACAGTACCATGAGCAGCAGCTGTGGCATGCTATATATATCTGTATTTAGAAGCAGACATAGATAGATGTAGATGCAGACGAAAAAGGTCGCATAGCTGATGTAAGAGGGTCCCAGCACATTTTCCAGAGCAGGGTGGTGGGAAGTGGTGGGTCCAATAATCAATCAATGTGCAAAAAATTATCCTGACATCCACATTGATTCAGAACTGTAGAAAAGTTTTGCAAAATTGTTTAGTTTTGACAAGGAAAATCATTTCAGTTGAATTATCACTTTATATTTGAACATTTAACACTCTTACATATTGGAGGTGTTTTATATTAAAGTTAGTCTATAAATATGATAAAGGTTAATATATCAGACATAAAAGTAAAATAAAACAAGGAAGGATGTAAAAAAAATGAAATTGAATTTGTTTCATGATTTTTACTAAAATAATTTGGTGAAATCAACATGAATTTGCAACATGATTAAGTTGCAGTCTTTTGCTCTTTGATTTTTGCAGCATAAATTCAATCCCAGGCTTCTGCTCTTTCTACTAGAACAGTCTTCTCAACTTGGGTTGGGCATCTTGTCTCATATCCACAGATTCTGTATTACCAGTTTATCTCCATTAATAAAGGGCCTGTGTGGAGATCTGGGTGGGTATTTAATGTAAAGCATAGCTATGGCAGGAAGAGCATAGAGGGAGATAACTAAAAACAATGGAAGTCCTGTGGCACCTTAAAGACTACCAAATTTCTTCAGGCCTAAGGTAGCATGGGCTGCAACCTATTTCATCAGATGAAGATGCAGCATCTTTGTCAGATGCTGCAATCCACTTAGTCAGATGAATGATGAAGTGGGTTCCAGCTCACAAAAGCTTGTGTCAGAAGAAATGTGTTAATCTTTAAGGTGCCAAATGACTTTTGTTATTTTTGCTATATACAGACTAACATGGCTACCCCTCTGGAACTAGAGATACTGTGTCTGAGTCCACTCTCATTCAATTAATAACAGCAATAAAGTCTTTCTGGACTCTTAGTTCTTGTGCATCAATTGCTGCCATCCCACTTTACATTCCCAAAAGGAGGTGAAAAGGAATAGTCAAACTCATGCTTTCAAAACTGCAAAAACGAGGTCTTTTGTTTGTGTGTGTAATTAATTACCCATGTAAAAGTTGAATGTTTGGAGAAAGATTTCTGAACTGGCAGAACCTTTAGTCTCATTTGGTATCTAGAAAGGATACAGGACTAGAGGGACCATCAATCTAACCTTGCATGTAGAAAGGATACAGAACTGTCTCAGTGACTCTGATACATACAATGGATACAAGACAAGATGGACAATTGTTTTTTAGCACATAGACCATATGAATATAAGAACAAATGGACGGTTGATGGATGCAGTGTAGAGAGGCACAGGATGAACCAATGGTGTTTTCCTGAAACAGAAAGCCTAAGAGAATAAATTAACCATTGACCTTATCCACTATTCACCTGGGATATATAAACAGATGGACCATTTATCTGTAGCTTGTCCAGCATGTAGAAGGTGTGCAAATATAAGAGAACTACTGATCTGGTCAAGTGTGTAAAAGACATACAGGACTAAAAGGACAATCTTTTCTGGTCCCTGTGCAGAAGGGATGCAGGGATGAAGATAGAATAGTTCTGGTCCAGATTAGCATAAGTCAAATTCCCAAACTGGATGACCCCTTGATCTGTTTCTCACTGTCAGTATCTGAAAACAGAAGCCTCTTTCTCCCTACTGGTAGGATTTCCTTCAAGACCTTTTTTACTTGATTCATCCTGTTCCCTGGAATCCCAAGACTCAATTCAAACCTAGATGCAGCTCTGATGTTTCTTTACTGGAATTTCATAAAGCTAGAGCTGAGATGACCAGGTGTATGGGGTGGGCATTATGCACACCACGACACAAAGTTCATTTTTGTAAGTCAAATTATACACACAGTTTAAAACAGACTAAGATGCATACATTACATTCTACATTTAAATCACATGCTTTACTGATTTTGTGGATACATTCATGTATGGATCATGGACTATCCGTCCACTAGAAAATGTGCTAGTAAACAAACCTGCCACTGCAAGCTCATTACACATCACTCTTCTTATTATTTCTTTACCTTCTAGGCATGTACTATTGCCAAAACCACTTCACCATGCTTTGCCCGTTGCTAACCTGTTTCCTTACTTTTATTTTCTGCATTGTTCAGGCAAGACTACACGTACATCCTTACCCATTTTCTTCCTCAGGGCGCATATCACCTCCTTGTTTCTCAGGCTGTATATGAGGGGGTTGAGCATTGGGGTGACAGCAATGTAGAAAACAGAACTTGTTTTGAGCTGCCCCATGGAGGAGCTAGACTTGGGTCTCAGATACATGGAAATTACTGTCCCAAAGAAGAGGCTGACCACAATCAAGTGGGAAGAGCAGGTGGAGAAGGCCTTATGCTTCCCTGCTGTGGAGGGGATGTTCAGGATGGTGCCAAGAATGTGAGCATAAGAGAGAATTATTAAGGAAAGTGGGCAAACCAGGGTGAACACACAGCTCACAGACATGATTAATTGTGCCTGGTCCTTCCCAGCACAGGCCAAACTCACCATGGCTGGCATTTCACAGAGGAAATGGTCTATCTCTCTATGCCCACAGAAGGACAACTGGAAGGTGAATGCAGTGTTGATAGCAGAGATCAGGAAACCACCCACCCAGGAAACAGATACCATGATGACACACTCCTTCTTGGCCATGCGGAGAGGGTAGTGCAATGGGAGGCAAATTGCAATGCACCTGTCATATGACATAACAGTGAGGAGAAAGCACTCTGTTATCCCAAAGGAGAGGAAGAGGTACATCTGGGCCATGCAACGGGCCAGTGAGATGGATCTCTTCTCTGCCAGGAGGTGAGCCAGCATCTGGGGCAAAACACATGATGTATAGCTGACCTCCAATAGAGACAGATTGGCAAGGAAGAAATACATGGGGGTGTGAAGGAGAGGTTCAACCTCAATCAGGACAATGGTGAGGAGGTTCCCAATCAGGGTCACCAGGTACAGGGAGAGAAATCCCACGAAGAGGGCCAGTTGGATCTGTGGATGATTGGAGAATCCCAACAGGATGAACTCAGGGGGCATAGAAGTTTGGTTGGCTTCTCCACTCTTGTTCATTTTGTCTGCAGATGTAAAGGCAGAGAGAAATAATCCTCAAAATGTATTGGCTCTGAAACTTTCCAAACTATCATACCCCTTTCAGGAGTCTGATTTGTCTTATGAACTCCCAAGTTGCATCTCACTTGAAAAATGACTTGCTTACAAAATCAGACATAAAACTACAAGCGTGTCACATTATGCTACTACTGAAAAAGGCTCCCTTTTTCATTTTTACTATACAAGTATAAAATAAATCAATTGGAATATAAATATTGTACTTACAAATTGCAGTGTATAGTATATAGAGTAGTATAAACAGGTCATAGCCTGCATGAAATTTCCATTTGTACTGACTTTTCTAGTGATTTTTATATAACCTATTGTGAAACAAGGCAACCATTAGGATGACCTTATGTTCCCTTCAGATGATGACTGTGTACCCCCAGGGATACAGGTACTTCTGGGTGAAAAACCAGTGCTGTAATTTATTCAAGAGGCAAGGGGGTGAGATAATATGTTTATCTTTGCCAACTCCTATTGTTGAAAAACAAGCAATCAAGCTACATAGCAGGACTCCGGCTCTGACCACCAATACCATTCCACCCCTGTTGGGTCCTAGGACCTGGGTCTCGAGGGCTTCCCAAACTCAGTGAGACTTATTTTTGTGTGGATGAAAGGGGAACTTTGATTCAAACTTGAGTCAGGTCAAGGCTTAGTGCGCAAAGTGGACAGAGTCTCTTTGTCCAAATGCCAGACCTATGGGCTCAGAGTCAGAGTTCAAGAGCAAGAGACATCACCACCTCATCTAGTCAGACTGCCTCTATATCACAGGCCACCAACACCCACCCAACACCATCATGTTGAGCTCAACAATCAGAAAGGTAAAAAACATATACTACCATAATATCTGTACTTAAACTGACCTCATAGTCCAAGTTTATGCTTGAGATGTTTGGCTATCAGATGTTTGTACTGCCAGTCTCAACCTGAAGTCAGGCAGGGCCCAGATCTTGTTCGAAGCTGTTTCAAGATAGAAAGTCCCAGGCCAAAGGCCCCTGGTCCTTCCCAGTATCTTTCTTTGTCTCCAACCCTCCCTGGACCCCTCCTTTTCTGGGCAGAGGTGATCCCTTTGTCTCTTCTGAACCACTCAATTACCATATACTTGTTGTCTCCTCCAGGTGCTAGTCTGCTTGCTGTGAGAGTGTCCTGTCTGTCTCCTACTCCCCATGAGCCATGTTAAATATGCTACTCCTGTGCACATGCATGAAGTTGTAGGAAACATGATATCATACTAATCATATAGAACAGGTTGAGCATCCATAAAGAAACCTTGTATGGTGTAATTGGCATAAAACCATATAATCCCATTGTATAAGTGAACAGAAAAATCATATAGATCACAACCCAGGGTGAACAGATGTTACTTAGATTCTCATCTTGTTAGGAAGAATAAGCTAGTCAGACACCTAACAAATACATTGCAAAGCAACAGAGGAACCCAGGTCTTCTAAGTTCCTCTCTGGCATCCTAGCCAGACAAAATGTTCCACTGATTTTAGTAGGAACTGTTTAGATTGTCAAGCCCCTGCCTAAATCCCCCCACCAATCAGAAAAGGAGGGTACCTTAATTGCAGGAACTCAGTGGTACTTAATACAAATGACTCAGGATGAAAAGAACTCATTTGAAGTAGAGACAGAATTTGACAAAACTCTAAGAATGCAAGAGAAAACAGAATTTGCTCCAAGGAATTTTTAGGGTGTTTTAGCTCAGTTATTATTCTTGGGTAACAGCAGCCTTTTGTCATTAAACATGTGACCATTAAAGCTTCCAAAGATATTAAATTGAAAAATCAGTTTGTACACTAGACTTGGATTTTCAAGGGAAGTGAAGCGAATTAGGCATTCAATTCCCAATAAAATTCAATGGGATGAGAGTGCTTAGCCCCCCCCCCAACTTCTTCAAAACATCTTTCAATTTTTATACAATGCCTAGCACAATGGGGTGTTATCCAGGATTTATAGTGGTCACCACCACTATAAATAAAATATTAATAGCATTATACAAGACACCCATTTTAAGGAAATGCAACAAAACATCAATTACCTGCCCTCCCCAAAAAGACATCAGTATTTCTTACCTCTGGTATCTGAATTTAATCTAATGAAACAGTTCTGAGGATTCTAATAAGACTGGTACTCATGGTCATTTGTACTGAAGAGGACTGTTGCAGTGGTGGGGCGGAAATACATTTTCCAGTTGTCATATTAATACAAATCTCTAGGAAGAAATCTGGGGTGGTATATTTCCTCTTACATTTCAGAGTGAGTTAGCATGAATTGTATTGTGTGCTAGTGAAAAAACAAACAAACAAAAAAGGATATTCCTTTTCTGCAGGGACAGTGGGCAAATTGTGCAGGATTACAGCACAAGACTATTACGTAGGAACCTCAACACCTAAACCACTGAGCTCTCCAACTGATATTTTGTTCAAATAAAGAAGTGTTCTTCAATGAAACCAATGCACAAAGAAAACCTTCAAGAGAATTTATACCTGGTCCCGTCTGCATGGAGTTCTGCTTCCCCTGAGACTTCTTTCAGCATGCATAGTCAAAGGCATAAATTACTGACTCACTCCCTCATGCTTTGAAAGTCTGGTGTGAGTCACAATAGGGAATAATGTTGACCTGAACAGAAATGTTCACCAGATGTTTTTCCAGAAACAAAACTTTGTTATATTAACATTGTGTGTGAGCACACATACCCTACCCAAAACTATTCCTGTAAAGGGTTCTCATTTGAGGGTGCAAGAAGAGGATAGGTGTCCACTTTCTCATCCACTAGCCTCTTAGCGTATTGGAAATGATGTTTCAAAATTGAATCTTCAACTGCAAAAATAACAACCCCTCCATCCAGCTATGGGACCCAGCCTAGGAGCCTCTATTCTGTAGCTTAAGCAAAAAGGGAAATCTGTTAGCTGACAGTAGGATCAGGCTCTTATCCTGTATATGGACCTACCCAAAGAAGGGGATGGAACATGCTTAGCTCTGCTCTCAATCTCATAGCCATCCCACCTCCCAGGTCCTCTGAGTCCTCTAATCCCCCCTATCCAATAGTATCAACACCAAGCACTGAAAAAAGTATGAGTGACACCCCCACCCCATGCCATCTTATCAGATGAGAAATTGATGATACCTGTCAGGTGTCATCTTTTCCATGTATAATCTTTTCCATTGTATGCAAAGTCTTGTTTCCGAGAACACAGCAGAAACCAACAAGTATAGGCACTTCCATTGCTCAGTAACCACCATGTCTGTCTTTCCAGCAAGCACTCCAGCCAAGAAGCTCATCTTTCTGTGGCTTCTCAGGGTAAATCACCTCATGCACAATAGTTTCTTATCCATTCACCCCAAATGTACTTCACAATGGAGCTTGTCTTCCTTCCCACTGAGCTTTAAAGCAAGTGCTTGGCACAAATTGGCTTCAACAAGGTCTGAGATTATTTTTGGATCTGGGACACACTCACCACCACCCCACTGATGGCTGCTAGCATCTTTCAGCATAACAGTGAAGGTTGGTTCTTTCTATTTGACTTGTGGTGTTTGAGCTATTTCAGGTCCTGTGTGGATGGGAAAATTCAGGAAAATTAATATGCTTAAACAAAAAGATGTGCATATAGACCAGATAAGTGAAACTGGATTAAATCCATGTTTACAAGCTCACTCAGAATTATAGTGGCCAGAAATCAATTTAGCTTAATTCACTTCTGAAGTGGAAAAGTCCCACTCACCTCCCACAGATTCTGGTTCCTTTGAAGTAAATACCAGGATTTCTCTTTATAGATTTGTAATTCATTTTCCATTTTCTCATTGACTTCAGTGGAACCAGTACCTCACTAACATTTTTAAAGCCTTGAAAATTTGCCATTCATCATGAAATTTAAATGGGTTAAGGTTAGAGTTCTGAATCTGTGACATTATACCAAATTCTATGAAGTCAAGATAATAACAAGAGCGTCCATCCCAAATATACAGAGCACTTTGTAAATATAAGGCCAGATCCTGAATTGGTGAAAATGGAAGAAACAAAAGACACAGCAGTGAAGCTCTGCTGACATGTGGTGGCTGAGGATTTCACCCTGATGGGCTCTAGGTGACCCTGATGCAAAAAAAAATTCCTCGCCTGTTTCTAGCACACAGAATGGTTTCTTCCCTGTTGTCAAAGAGCACCAGGGAGTTACTGGGCAGATATATTTTAAAGACATTGCCTTCACACAGGAGAAATGGTCCCTGGAATGCTTCACAGCTCAAGACAAAAAACCACAGCCTTTGTTAAGTTCATGTCAAAGCTACTTAAATGCCTTTCACTTGCTCTGATTTCAGTGGCTTACCCTAATTTTACACAAGGGTGACTGGGAGGAGAAGTACCACATTTGGGAAGATACGTCACACATACACAACACTGTTGTTGCACATGGGAATCCTAATCACGGACAAGGGCCTTGTTGCACTGGGTGTTGTATGAACACAGAAGATAACACAGTTCACCTCAGCCTTACCAAGGCAAGGGAAGGAGAAACTTCCAAGCATGAAAAACAATGATATAAAATTACCATTACTCCTCAAACATATTTTCAGAAGAGGACCTGTTGCACCATATCTACTATCAGGGGAGTGGAGTATGTATGTGGCAAAATGCATTTAGGGGAATGTGAAGTTCAGGAGATATGGGGAAAGTAAGATGTGTTGCTGATGTATTGAATATTCTTGCCACCACACAAAATGGTGATGGAAGACCAAAAAATTAAGGGGGAAAGTGTGAAGGTTGATGTTATACATGTTCAAGATTCTGGAGACATCACAATGTAGGACTATATGGGAAATGGTTCTTTTTTAGGATGTAGAAAGGATACAGGACTAGAGAGACATTTTTTTCTGGTCCCCTACATGGAAAGACTGTAGGAATATATACATGAACCATTGTTCTTCTCCAGAGGAGCCAGAAGTTGGGGTTCCAAGTTGCATGGCTTCATGATCTGCCCATTGCTTTCAGGATCTGAGATACCAGAGACCTCTACTTCCCTCCATCCTTCCTCACTGTTTTTTGTTGCCTGATCCTTTTTAATGATTGATAATAATTGCATTGTTTGCCAATTTACAACTGACTTATTGAGCCAGGGGGCTGCAAGACTATCATCCCAGATGCAGGTTCCAGTGAATTAAAACTGACAAGTTCAATATCCTGTAGGGAACCTCTGTGTATATGACAAAGACATTCCCAGTGAGGGCAAAGCCTTTGTTACTTTTATTGACTAAGGGTCAGGGAGGAGAAAGCTTGCCCCAGCTCCATGGTGGTGTGGTCTGTTATAGGGGTGAGAATGAATATGAATATTCATTCTGATGTCCAGCCTTCCATGCTCAAATCTAATTTTCTCATCCTTGTAACAATGGGGTGCACATATCCTATAAATTAACAGATTAATGCCTTTTAGTTCATTATCATATATGTCACGTACTGATAAACATAGTTTGTGATTAAACATCTGCCATTGATTTCATCTGAAAATAGATAGCCCATTATCGGTTCAGTATCCTTATCAGAATCTGTTATTGTCATGCATAAGCTCCCTCTCCTGTGCAAGCCAGTTCCCCAAAATTTAGTGTAACTGTTCAGACAGTTTATCTGTGCTAATGTAAAGGGACTGACAGCCCCTTGATGAAACTGAGTGGGCCTTTTTGATTGACCTGTTCCTTGAAGCAGCAGGACTCTGAAACAAACAGCCCCATAGCCAGTGCCAGAGATGCAGGGCAGTCTGATTGACTGGGTGGACAGCCCAATGAGGGAGCCAGGGGAGTGCTCCTCCACCCTGAGTTGAAACTGCTGGCAGGACGTACCTGGGCAAGTCAGAGAGTGGAAGCCCAGCAAAAGATTTAAACCGCTGCTCAGCAGTTGGGAGTTAGAGAAGCCAAGCAAGGAAGCTGGGCTGAGCCGGCCTGTGCAGAGCAGACCCAGGGCAACAGGACCATGGGAGCAGCCAGAGAGCTGAGCTGAGCAAAGCTGGGGCTGGAGCTGGAGCCATGTGGAGCTGGGTGCAGGAGGACAGATGAGCCCACATTGCTGAACAGAGATGAGCTGTGTACTGTGGGCCTGCTGCAGCAGGATCAGAGGGGCCTGAGGAGCACCCCAGAAAGCAAAGCCATGCTGAAGCAGAATGGACCTGGGAGCCAGGGCTGGAGCCATCTGGAGCTTGGTGTGGTGATCAACTGGAGACATATAAAGGGGGCTGACACTGGGGAGCCTAGAGCCTGCAGACAGGTGGCCACCACCAGAGCCAGTGTCTCTGAGTCCCTGGATCACTGAAGTGCAGGAAGACCTGGGCAGAGGGCCTCCTTTACACCCCAGAGATGCAGTTTGTGGTGCTCCTGTGCCAGGGGACTTCTTGGCTGATTTAGCTTTAACCTTTCTTCTCTTTTGTTTATTTTATTTGATTTTTGATTCTTGTTTGTTTAATAGATTCTATTACTTGAATTACGTATGCTGACTGGTGGGCCAAGGAAGCATCCAGTGAGGTCAGCACCCTGGACTGGGGACACCCTAGCCCCTTCCCTGAATGACTGCAACAAGACTGGGGGTTGAGCCCCCAGGAACTCTGCAACTAGTCTTGGTGGGGTTACAGGAACCCTTCCACTCAGAAGAGTGGGAGGGGAGCCCTTGAGGTCAGGCAGGACCCTGAGTAAAGAAAGTGGGAACAAAGACTCAGATCCTGCTGCTACCCAGAGTGTTGTATGAACCATGGAAATTCCCCACAATAGCAGGTCCATCCCCCATCTTACAGTAAGGGCCAGAAGGTTATTTTACTTACACTAACTTGCTGAAGCCATTGTCTTACATGACACAGGCTTGCAGGTTCCTTGCGTTACTGCAGAGTAAAATAAGATCACAGCTGTGGTTGAAGAGGCCAAGAGAGGGCAGAGGATTAGTATCAAAATAATGATTTGCATTCTGTAAAGTGTACCTGCTGTTTATTTTGAGAGATGGGTCCTCAACCTTGTAGGTATTGCAAGTTGTTCCAGTTAGGAGGAATTGATGTTGTAGTCTGGTCCCTTTGGTGCTATCCTGTTTATTTTTAAAATATGTACAAAATCCTCTTTCTCTGAACATAGGAGGAATTAAATAACAAGAGACAGTGCCTTTGATCACAGTCCCAAAACTTTTACACCTGGCATTTTTGGAAAATTCAGATTAATCATTTCTCCATCCTACAAATTATTACTATTTATTATTTGTATTGGAGAAATGCCTAATGGGTTCCATCAAGTTAAAGGATCAGAGCTCCATGGTCCCTGATGATCAATAGACATAGACAGAATCCCTGGCCTAAAGCAATATAAGGTTCAGATTGTGAAAGATGCCTAAGCAATGTAAACACCCAATTTCCATTAAAATTGCTCTGATATGGACACCCATGTACACAGGGACATTGAAAAATCTCAGCCTAAATAGATAAGGCTGACAAAGGGGAAGAGGGTGACTGTACAAAGAGGGGAAGGGAAAAAAGTTGGAATTTTCAAAGAGAACTAAGGGAATTAGGTACAAACCAACAAAACATTTTAATAACATTTTTTAACCAAAACCCTTACTATTTGAAATTTCAGCAACAATCTTCAATTTTAGACTAAAAAAAAAACAACTAATTTTTTTGTTTTGTCAAAAATCCCAATTTTACACCGTTTTGTTTTGTTTTTAAAGAAGTCAAAAGTATTTGTTTTTCAAAGAAAAACCAAAAACAAAGGAGGAGTTCCGTGGCACTTTTAAAGATTAACACAGAACTCCTTCTTTGTTTTCATTTTATTGGAATAGATTAATGTGGCTACTCCTCTGGAACCAGTTTTTTATTTTTATTTTTTTTATGTCACACGTGCATATTTTTAATTCCCTTTCCTTTCATCCTCTCACCTCCATGACCAGTGCATGTTGGGGGGAGGAGGAAATATGAAAAAAGGATAAGAAGGAGAAATCAAAATTCCAAAAATTGACTATTGTTGATCTCTAAGTTTTCAAAAACAGGAATAACATGAGTCTGAAAAATAACCAACAACATACTTATGCATTGAAAGAATTCAGGGAAACCAACCATTTTTTACAGAGTATTTTGATATACATGATGTTGCCTTTGGCTTTGGAAAAATATGTTTTGAGTGATAATTATGACTACCTCTTCAGGGATTTGAAACCTACCTCCCATGAGTCCCCTTGAAAATCCAAACCAAGAGGTTTTAGTAAAATCATTTTCTTCTCAAGGTTCTCTTCAGAGCTTCTTTTACCTCCTTGTTCCTAAAGCTATAGATGAATGGGTTTAGCATGGGTGTTAGCACAGTGTAAAACAGAGAGAGAAACTTGTCCCGTTCCATGGAGTAACTGGATTTGGGCTGTTGATACATAAAACTGGCCGAGCAGTAGAAGAGAGTCACCACGATGAGGTGAGAGGAGCAAGTGGAGAATGCTTTACGCCTGCCCCCTGCCAATGGTATCTTGAGGATGGCATATAGGATGCAGATGTAGGACCATGCTGTGAAGAGCAAAGGTAGGACAGTAATAACCATGCTGCTGGCTAGGATTGCAATCTCGTTTGGGGATGTGTTGATGCAAGCGAGTCTCAGCACTGGAGGGAAGTCACAAAAGAAATGGTCAATCTCATTAGGCCCACAGAATGGCAGGCTGAATATCCAAGCTGTGTTTCCCAATGGGATGAAGATGCCACACAGCCAGGAGATCAGAGTCAATCCTGTGCACATCCGCTTTGTCATTCTGGCTGCATAATGCAGTGGGTGGCATATTGCTAGGTAGCGGTCATAGGACATAGAAGCAAGAAGTAAACACTCAACTGTACCCAAGAAGAGAAGGAAGTACATCTGTGCTGCACAGCCAGCAAAGGAGATGGATTTATCCTCCAAGAGGAGGTTAGCCAGCATCTTGGGCAGAGTGACTGAAGTGTAACAGATCTCCAGGAAGGAAAAGTTCCTGATAAAGAAATACATGGGGGTGTGGAGGGCCAGGTCCACCATTGTGATGAGAACAATCAGACTGTTCCCCACCAATGTCAGCATGTAGACCGTGAATAACAGAGAGAAGAGGAGAACCTGCATTTCCCAGCGGTTAGAATACCCGAGGAAAATGAAATGCGTCAGTCTGGTCTCATTTGGTCTTGGAGCCCAGGCAGGCGATGTCATCTGGAGGGAAAGAAATGGAAGTTGGTTGTGTCATTAGCTGACACAGGAGAAAAGTCTGCTTCTGCTACCCTCTCTCAGGCTGCTTTGCACTTTTTTGGCTGCTACTTGGACAATCTGATAGGGAGAAAGGTACTAGTCAACTAGCTTGAATTAATGTGACAAAGCAGATCACTGTCTCCCAAAGGAGGTCTCTTTGCAGACTAAGTCACCAAATAATCAAGGTTGGAAACCTGACAAAATTATGAAAACTACTGAAAGGAAACCATGACAGTAGGGTTTAGGACAGAGGTGTCAAATTTATGGCCTGCGGGGCAGATCTGGCCTGCCAAGCACACTGATCTGGGCCACAGAGCTGCTGCTTGGGAGCTCTCTGCAGCAGCAGTGAACACCAAAGACAGGCTGTCACCTGCTGAGAACGTCTAAGTGCTTGTGACTCAGATCATGTGAGTGAGTCAAAGCACAGAGGAACGAAGGAAGCACTCTCCAGCCAATCCTGTTTCAACTCTGCTGTGGTCTGCCAACCAATCAGAGTCTCAGCTACCGCAGGCTGGGCCGGGCATCCACAGAGCCACCACACTGCTCCCCAACATGACTGTTAACTGGAAGTCAGTTGGCATGCTAATCTGATTGACTACACATTGCACAAATCACAAATAAGAAGAGGAAAAAGTGGCTGGGAATGAGCCAATCAAAGGCCAATCGGGACTGAACCAACCAAAGGCCACTATGCTAAATGACCAGCAGTGAGTGGGTGGGATGGCAGGAGCCCAGCTTGCCTGTGGCTGTTACTGAGACTGATTGTTTGCCACCACCTGGTAGGGGAAAGTGGAAAGGGAGGTCTATGAGTGGTCAAGCAGGGGAAGCGGGGCCCAGGACCTTCACAATAGGAGAAGGCAGGTCAGGGAGCTAGCATGGCAAAGGGGAGCCCATAGGGCAGGGAAAGGGGAAGGTCTGGAAGAGCTTATGGGGTTGGGGAGAGGAAAGGGGTGTCCATGACACTCTGAATGTGGTAGGGGAAAGGGTTGGGGAGCCTGTGGAAACACATGGCCCATGACAGGTGTCCTGCCATCCAGTGTGGCCCCCACACATTGAATGAGTTTGACATCTCTGGTTTAAGAGATCAAAGGACTGTTGTGATATATCTGGAACTGCAAAGAAAGAAAATATTGTATGCAGAGGAGAAAACCTGAAAAGCCTAGAATGTTTCATGATAAAGGGATCAGAGCCCACCTGGCTGAAAAATGCTGGTGAGCAATGCCATAGGACTTGACAGTAACTAATTAAGTGAACCTAAGTTCTAGAAAATGTGTTATGATTTTATTAAAATGTAACCCTGTGTTGCCAGTATTTCTACTTCTATCATTTAAACCTCCACTCTTCACTTAGTAAACTTTTGCTTGCTTTCACTCTAAGAATATCTAAGTGCTGTGTGTGAAATGGAGAAGTGTCTGAAGGGAAACTGGAAGGTGGGTGTGTACTGTTTTTCTGGGACCAGCAGATCTGTGAATTCTGTGGGTAACTAGTGGAAGAGGGGATGGTCCCCACACATGGACACTCAGCTGACTGGAGAAATGGTGTGTGCCTATTGTTGACCTGTAGAGAGGGAGAGCAGGAGCTATGTAGGTCTGGAAGAGAGGAGATGGGGAAACTGACTACTGATGAGAACAGATGAGGTATCCATAATCTAAGGACAGGTGCTAATCTGGTGTCTCCAGGCCTGAATACTCACAGGAAGCATCACAGGTACCTGTTCTGTAGCACTATGCACACATGAATAAAAATGCACTGTACAGTGGTGGCTTAGTATCAGCTATGCATGGTACCCTGGTTAAGACACTCCAGAAAACATCTTTCTATTTTGCTCTCTACCAGTGATCTGTGTTGGGACTTTGGCCACTTCCAGTCTGCTCCCTCCACCACCCTTGGTCTGTCTTGTCTATTTTGGATTACACATGTTTTGGAGCAGGGACTGTCTCATTATATGCCATAATGCAGTTACAAAAAGAGCTAGCAGTTCTGGGTTGAGTTAAAAGAGGTGTCACATGGAGGACAAAAGAAGGAAATTGTTCTGCTGTACATGATGAGACCTTATCTAGAGTGTTGTGTGTCATAGTGGGTGTCACACTTAAGGAGAGATGTGAGTAAATTAGGGATTTACAGAGGAGGGCAACACACATGATAAAAAAAAAAAAGTTTAGGAAACTTGACCTGTGGCAAGGTTTAATAAATAAGCTGGTTAAATAAACAGAGTATGTTGAGTTTTGGTAGAAGCCTGAGGAAGCATCTGATAGCAATCTTCAAATATATTATAGGCTGTTGTAAATTGGATATTGATTACATTGTTCTGCAGAGCCATTGAAGGTAGGAGACAAAGTAATTGGCTTAATAGGTAGCAAAGGAGATGTAGGTTAAATATTATAAAAGACTTTCTACTCAAATGGGCCTTAAGCTTGGAACAGGTTCCAAAGGAGGTTGTGGAGTTCCCATTACCAAAAGTGTTCAAAAACAGGTTAGAAATACACCTGTCAGGGCTGAGCTAAGTTTCCTTTGTCCTGCCTGGGCTAGATGACCTTCTGAGGTCCCTTCTAGACTGACGTTTCAACTATTGTGTGTTTCTATAGCCAATAGCTTATCAAAGGAGTTACAGTTTCAATTTGCCACCACTCAGATCATTTTCTTGTGCAGATGGGGAATCCAACATACTGAAATAAAAAGTAACTTTCCAAGAGTCTGACAGCAAAATAATGGTAGAGGCACAGAAAGAATCCCAGTATTGTAGAGTCCATGTCTGTGCCCAGTTCTAGGGACTGCACTGTCATCTCAGAGAGAAGGGGGAAAAAAATAGAGGAAGAAAAGTTGAGAAGGAGAATATAAACATCTTTCCTTCCTGTCTTCTCAGCAAACCTAACTACATAAACTGTACAAAGTTAGGGGAATAAAAAAGCAGCCAATTATGATGCTCTGCTTGGAGCTGTTCTGAATACTAACTCCAGGAAGTTCAACGAAACAGGAGGACTTACCCCTTCAGCATAGGGGCAGCTTTCTCCTGGCTTCAGTCTTGGAGCCCAGGTTTATCAGCGCTCTGTTGGGTCTCAGGGGATGTAAACCAAACAGCAAGGAAGACAGCTGTCTGAGAAATTCTCAGAACAAACAGCCAGCTTCTTGCCTATTATTTCTTTTGGTTCAATTATGTGTCTCGATAACTTTGAAAACCTGATATTTAGGGACAATGTACCCTTAATTCTAATGTTCTTGTATTGTTTTCAGTTTTATTTTCACCAGCTTAAATTTTCTGAATGAAAAATAACCTCACATTTTTTTTCCAACTGGCTCTATTTCACTATCTCTTTGAATCAAGGTGCTTCTCCTGCTTCTTAACCAAATCAAGCAATGTTTGTCAAAAGGAACAAATCTCCAGGGGGTAGCCATGTTAGTCTGTGATACATCTGACAAAAGTGGGTTGGAGTCCATGAAAGCTTATGCCCAGACAAATCTGTTAGCCTTTAAGGTGTCACAGGACTCTTGTTTTTGCTGTACAAACTAGCCTAGTATGTTGAATATTAGTGAAGGTGCATTGCAGTGTAGTGGGATCTTTTCTTTGCTTGTAAAAAAGGATTTAGCTTGTCTCAGAGCAAATTTCTACTCTCAGGGCACATGTTTTCCTGCTTGGCTTGCCCTCTCCACAGGGCTAATTCTGTCTGAGCCTTCTCAAGCAATCCAGGGAAGTTGCTTCAGCAGCAGCTACAGCTTTAATTGATCCTTCTAAAAAATACAAAGCCTAGGCTGACTTCCGTTATAGCAGTCCCTTCCTCAAATCTGTGCTCATATGTACTGGGTTTATGAAGACAACACTCTCAGTTCCAGGAGCAGGTAAAGATTGCTGTATTTTCAGCAAACCAGAGAAATGTTAATGATGAATAGCATTCTAGAAAGCTATTCAGCACCCATCTGCCTCTGATTTTCAAAGGACACCAATCAATGGATTTCAATGATTTTAAAAACCACCATTGGGTTTTGGGAACTCAGTTCCATTGACCATGTAATTACTGTGTTGCCTGCTTTTGGCTGTCTTCCATTGTTATAACATCACTGTTGCAGGATAAGGAAAGGATTCCACAGGGGCTCAAGTCTTACAGTAAAGGCAGCTTCTTTCTTTCCTGACAGAGGACTGACGTATGACTAGTGGATTAGAGGCTGATCACAGTATCCTAAATTAGATCCCCTTTGTAATGGATGATTGAACAGTTTGCTAATCAGAAGGATAGGCTGGAGGAAATAAGAAACTAATTATTAGCACTCAGCTAGCTAACCTGATAAAAGCCAGGAAGGCAGTCTTCTGAGGAAGAGAAATAAGAATAAGGTAGCTGAAGTCAGACTGAAAGAGTAGGTAAGGTAGGTCTTCCCCTCCCCCCTGAACTCTAGCATAGAGGGACTCAGATATAGAGAATTAACAGCTATGCTGTAGTTGGTCTTGTGGAATGGTTTGCAATAAAGTACAGATAACACTAAAAGAAAGTTGGTCTGAGCAGTTTCTGGGGTATCAGAGAAGGGAAGAGAGTATTACTTAGTCTTTCTTTCTCATCTTAATTTGTAGAGGGGCTATAAAGGGTATCCATGCATGTGCTCCTGGCATCTTTGACATAACTAAAATAAATAAATAGAGCACATTTGTCAGGAAATGAAATTCCTGAACTGGTTCTAGGCAGAAGCTAGTTGGCAATAGAAGTGATGAGCCTGTAGAAGTGTGACTAGGCATGTAATGGTGGGGGTATGGCCTGTAACTTAAAAAAATGGGTAACAAGAAAAGAGTTTCTAGATGATGGAGGATCTGGCATATGGCTTCAGGAAAAGCTTGTAGTTGCAGTGATGAAGGAATCTACATTACAGGCTTCATCTCTGAATTAGTTTCCTGTATGTCTGTTGTTCATTAGAGAATAAAGGGAGATCCCCTGTGGTGAAACCAGCACAGTAGGAATATTTCTGCTAAAATGTTCTTTAATGAAAAAAAATCTTTTCTTTTGAGAGAAACTTTCACAAGCAGATGAAGCAAAAATTTGAGCATTTGTTGGAAAGCCTAAACTATAAAAATCTCCTCTTTTGAGGAACTAAATTACAACATTTCATATTCTACATACAAGCAAGGATCTGGATTGGGTCTGCTATTGGTCAATATTTTAACTAATGGCTTAGATATGGTAATAGAGAGTGTGCTTATAATTTGCAGATGGAACCAAGCTGAGAGAGGCTTCAGTCATTTCAGTGAATAGGATCAGAATTCAAATAGATTCTGACAAATGGGAGAACTGGCCTGAAATCAACAAGATGAAGTTCAGCAGAGACAAATATAGGGTGCTACCCTTAGGAGGGGAAGTCAAATGCACAGCTACAAAATGAGGTATAACTATCTGTGACAGAATCCCTTGGGAAGCAGCCATTCAGCACTCTGGTGCTTCAAAGACTGCCCCTCCAGGTTTCCACACACAAGTGCAGACACCTCCTTACTCTGGCCTCAGTTTTTAGCATCCCTGTTTGACCTCAGTTCTCCATCAGAGTCCCTCTGGATGACTGTAATGGTGCCCTCCCAAAATCTGGTCTGGTGTGCCACTGTGACCCTCCCAACACCACCCTGGTCTACCTTCCTGAACCCTAACTTACCCTGTTTTGTCAGGTGACTACTCAGTCCTGAGTCAGTCCCCACTAGCTTCTTGTGTGCAAGCAGTCCCAGGCAGTGGATGCGTGTTGTCTCACCACTCAATGGCCCCCACGTGAGCAGCCCCAAATACTGCACTGGGAACTTGCAATCCCTGTAGGACAGGACCCTTCTCGAGTCACCATAGACACACAGACCTATGCCTGTCCATTTAACTTTGAAATGGATAGGCCCAGCCTTACTCATTCACACACTCTGAAGTCCACACAGCTTTAGATAAAATAATACTGGTTTATTGATTAGAATGTGATTTAAGTGAATATATTGCAAATCAGTGCACTATCTTTTCATAAATGTCTCAAGTTACTACAGGTAAATATAAAGGTATAAAATGCATGCTAATCTAATAACAATATTCCAAGATTACTCTGCAGTTTATTCTCCTCGTTTTTACCCACCAGACTGGCCGGTGGTGGTGTTCAGCCAATCTAGGCCCTCCTGGCCATGTGGATAGGCCCAGTCTCTTGGAGTTGCTCACAAGATGGTTGGTCTTTGACCAAAGCCAAAAGCTTCTCCCCTTTCAAAGTGTTTGCCTTTCAATTCCCCCTCAGTCCCCCCCCCCCCCCGATCTGTGGTGATTTCTTTTCTTGTACCTGAGGCAGGGACTTGAATTCAAATGGTCTTTGTCATGTAACACTCCAACCTCTGTGCTGAGAGAGCCCTGCTGGTCTGAGCTATTTAACATGTTTCACATCTGTACACATGCAGGATGCTGCAGGAAACCTGGTAATTATGTAGAAAATGTTATGTGCATTATTAAATGAACCTTGCATGGCATATTAGGCATCACACCACACAATTCCACTGCAAAAATGAACAGAAAAGTTACAGAGAACATAACCTATGGGTGCATGGATGTGGATCCAATGACAGGTGGGGTCTCTGGGGAGCTATGTTTCTTCCTTGGAGCTGGAAGCAATTCACAGCCAGTGTGGCAGTCAGAAGGGTTTATTGGTTCTGAGGATCACAGCACAGAAAGAATATGTTAGCAGTTTACTTGAAAGTTACAGCAGCAACCAGCTGGAGAGCCCCATTCTCAGGCCCTGTTCCCCCTTATGCCTCAATTGGTTCTGGACTCTTCCATCCAGCCACCACCAGGCCTCATCCCCTACCCATTCTCCAGTTCTTTATCTCTTTCCCAGGCAAGATGGCCAGTCCTCCTAGCCTCTTCCTGCCACAACCTATAGTTGGCTGATGCAGGAGGACAGGGTTCTTTGGTCCTCTAGCTTGTTAATTGTTTTGAGCTGTTTTCCAGGAAGTTGTACATAAGTAAATTAGCTGTGCACTGCACCAAGCATATTGTTGGGACTTAACACATAAATATTTAGGAAGTCTATACCAGCAGGTCATGTTCTCATAACAAAACAGCTGCTTTTTTTCCAGTTGTTTGAAGACAGAGGGCAGTTGGATTTTGTTTTTAATTGGATTTGAATTCATACTCCCCAAATATGGGGGTGGTAGCATTGCAGGTATTGATTGGGACCAGTATCAGTTAGGACTCATTTGAAAATTCTAACCTGAAGGTAGGATCAAATTGCTAACACAGTGTATTGGGCTTTTGGCAGTCCAGAATCACATCCTTTTCTATTCAAATCAGTGGCAATTTTGCTTTATTATATTCCAGTTACTATGCATGGTGTTATCAATGCTTTATGAGTCTTGGCCCAGATTATCACAGATATTCAGTGCTTTAGCTATTTGACAACAAATTTGCAACAATTTTTAGCTTGATTATCAGAAGTCCTATAGGTTCTTGATTACTAATACTTCACTGCACCAGTTTTAGGACTGTTGTAGTATCTTTGAAATTCAAGGGGCAAGATTTTTATCAGGAGGAAATCTGCTTAGCTTCAATGGCTGATTTATACCAGATGATTCTGACCCATTGGACCTGTATTGGAACAATACTATAGGAACACAGATTTAGGTTGTCTGAAGAAATCACATACAATTTGAGGATGGAGGGAGGAGGAGAGTAGTCAGTGAGATATTGTTTCCCTTTTCGCCTTCAGGATGAAAAATAGCCCAGAATCAGGGGGAAGAAATAACACAGCAGTCAATGGCTATGTCTACATTGCTTTGCATTTAAAAAAAAAAAATCAGGATAAGTATTTTGAAATAATTAGCTTGGGGGGGGGGCTTTTTTCAAATATGCTGTTTCAAGACAACAGTCCAGGGACCTCTCACTGTCCTGAAATACCATGGCTTTTTTGTTTGTTTGTTTGTTTGTTTAAAGAACATCTACACCGGACTTTCTTTTTCCGGGGAAAAAACAAACAAACAAACAAAAAAATAAAAAAACCAAAACAACCCCCCCTCCAAAAAAACCAAGGCAATGCATGAGATAGGGAGGGGTTTTTTTTTGGGGGGGGAGCCTTTGCCATGTCCGGGGATGGCTTTTTTTCAAAAAAGCTACCCCAAAAAAGGCTTTTTTTTTCCTTTTTGAAACATAACTAGGTTTAGCGATCTTGAAAAAGTGCTCTGTTATTTTGAGATACCAGAGTGCTTTTCTGAAAAAGCTAAACCTGACAGCTTTTTCCTCTTTCCCTATAGAACATTCAGAGCCCACAGAATACTTGAATAGAAATTCTGTAGGACAGTTTCATATAGTTTTGTTGCCTTTCTCGTGGATGCCAAGATCCCACACTGATAAAAGAGAAAAATGATGTATGGAGAAAAACATAAATATTTACAGTAGTGTTGCAGCTGTGTTGGCCTCAAGATATTAGGAGAGTCAAGGTGGGTGTGGTAATATCTTTTATTGGACCAATTTCTCTGAGCAAAGGAGACAGCTTTTGGATTACACAGAGCTCTTCTGCAGGTCTGGATGGGTAAGTAGGAAGATAGATAAATATGGGGAGAGACTGATAGACTGACCATCTGTATAACATACCAAGATGCACATTTATGTTACTGCGTGTTCCATACTTGGTTCATAGTTTGATGTGCTGATGAGGTCCTACAGGGCCACTGGAAGTGAATTTAAAAACATCTGCTCACTCACTCTATGCCCTTGCTCCAATTGTACATGGATATTTGGAAGCTGCAAAGATGCCACTCTGTATGCTGTAGAAGAAGGTGAGGCATATCTTTATTTTGGGAGGGTTTTAAACAATTCTAGTGCCGAGTTCCTGTCATTGAGAGGAAAAGCAAAATTCTGAGTGTGCCAAATTCTGTTCTGAGTTGCATCACTGTAAATCTTTGTGATCTTTACTGACATTAATACAGTTACTCCAGATGAACACTGCTTTTATTCTGCTGCCCTCAAATATTCCTGATTTACACAGCACTGCCACTCCTTTCTGTTCAGTGGACTGATTTACAATTGCTTCTAATTTACAAGCAAGAGTAAATATTTTCAGAACTCAAACTGTCTCTGACTAGGAGCTGGTTTCTTCCTCTCTTTTGACATGGGGGATGGTTAACATTTGTCCATCAAAACTTATTTTTTCCAGTGGAAAATTGCAGCTTTGAAAAAACAAAATCAAACAAAAAGTCATGACAAAACATTTTTCAAAGTAAATAAACAAAACTTTTTTTTCTAGACAGAAGACTGAAATTGTTCAAGTTTTAGATTAAAGTAAAATCATTTTTTGTTGAAAAACTAGATGAGAACTGAAAAAAAAACCTATTATTTTCAGTTAAGCTTGCCATGATTAAAAAACCAAACCAAACCAAACCCCACCCTGACAGGGTATAATTTTAAGATTGACTTTATGGTCCTTACTGATCATGAAGAACATTAAGCCTCTAATTCTATTTATTTATTAGTGCAATTCTTCTAAGCAGATCTGTGGATACAATCAATTATGTGGTTTGCCTGAATCAAAAAAATAATAATAAAAAAATCAGTTTGTGTGACTAAGACAAAAAACTGGGGGAGGAGGGCGCCCTGGTGTTTCCTGTCAACAGAACAATTTTGTATAACCTAATAAATAATGTTCCTTTTCTGATTTTTTTTCCCCAATACCATTTATTATGATTACATTCAGGCGACATAAAAAACTGGAACATTTCGAAAAGAAAACTCAATATATTTTGTTTTAGTATGGCAGAATGAATGAGTTTAACTTTTGTGCCCTGTCTCTCAAATATAGATATTTGGATGTAACTGCTTACCAAATTTGATATGAATTTGCAAAGAGCTTCAACTGAACTGAAACTGCATTTCTTTAGTGATTAAACTATTCATCTGAAAAATTTTACCCAGCTCTGCTCATGAGCAGTTGCTATTTGATGTTAGTGAGACTGTGTAACTAATGACTTTAGCATCACTGGTTCAAATGATCAACAGGAGTAAATCATTTGCTCCATTCACTTCTGTTGATGCCTCATTTGGGAATCTGACTCACTGGTAAAAAAATGAAAATAAAAGCTCAGTCACTTTTGTTTAGAAGAGGAGGGAGGGCAATCCAGTGATTAGAACCCATGCCTGGGACTCAAGCAACATGGGTTCTGTTTTCTCTGCTACCTCTGATTTACCGTGTGACCTAAGCTTGGTGCAGTAGACTCCAATTTTCCTATTCTCCTAATGATGTTGATAAATATTTAGCTGGATTTTCATATGTGCCTAAGCAGGGTATGTACCAAAATCCAACTGGTTACAATGGAAGGTGGATGTCTAAATTGCCCAGGCATCCATTATGCCCCTAAGATGCAAATAGCCCAATAATGTGCATCTTTAGGCACCTAAACTCTTTTAAAAACCTAGTCTCACTCTGCCTTGGTTTTCCCTCTGTGAAATGAGGATAGTAGCCCTTCCCTATGTCACAGGGATGTTGAGGGAATAAATGCATTAAAGCTGGTCATGCTCAGAATCTGTAGCAACACATTCCATACCACTATGTGGATGGATGGAGCAAAAGCACACAGACTCTGGTTCATACTTCATTTGCACTGCATTTAGATCCAATCCTTTACATTACTTAAATGTCATCCGATTGAAATCACATGAGTAAAGTTGCACACTTGCATGCCCCTGGGCCCCGTATTTACCTCATTGTTCCTCTCTTTCCTTTCAGTCCAAGGCAGTGTAAGTATCTAAGGTAAAGGGTCAGTTGTGTCTGGTCCTTTCAGACCTGTGGAAGAATTTGAAGTTAGTCGCACTTAGAAACAGATAAGTCAGTAGCACATAGAAAAGGGACAGGGAAGAGGTTGTGTCCCGAGGAAAGATTTAGGATGCTCAATCTATTTATTTTATCCAAAAGGTGACTGGATCACTGTTTACCTGATCTACATGAGGAGAAGAGATAGCTGATGCTATGGATCTTCTTATTCTAGCAAATAAAGTTATAGGTAAATCCAGTTGCAGGAAGGTAAGCTTAAAAAAAAAAAGGTTCCATCTGAAAATAAAATATTTAAATTTTAATAATGAAGGAACAACTTGCTTTTGGATACAATGAATTCTCCAAAACTTAGGGTTTTGAAATCAAGAATGGATGTCTTTCAAAATGTTATGCTCTAGTTCATCCAGAAATTATGGTCTTTATGTAGGAATTATCATATGTAATTATATTGCCTGTTATGCAAGAGGTCAGACGATATGATCATAATTTTCTTGACTTAAAATCTATGGACACATGAATCTATGAGGATGTAGTTGCCCAGCTTTTGTTTTTAGTGAGGGGCTATCTCGGAACCACAGACATGAGAGAGGGGAAAATGTGCTATAGGAGATGAAACATTAATTGGCATAGAGTGCTACATTGCTAAATTCCAACAGTTTGATTCCTTTCTCATTCATTCCTTCTCCATTTAGCATGAATAAGGATATGACACGTTGGTCCTCTGCTAGCTGTAGATGAGAGTCGGGGATAAAATTTGAGGTGGGACAATTTCTAGGTAAAACTTTGTTCAGGATCTTACTACTTTCCTCTGGATCCCTGAAAAGAATGGGAAAACCATTTCTACCTCATGCATCCTCATGTCTTTATATATATTTAGTTTTTCTGTAGGACCAAATGTTTTGGAAGAATGACTGAAGGAAATTACACCTTGGTGACTCATTTCATCCTGTTAGGATTTGCTGACCACCCTCAACTGAGCTGGTTGCTATTTGCGGTGTTTCTGTCTTGTTATCTCATTGCTCTGACTGGAAACCTTCTAATCATCCTCGTCACTGTGGCCGATGCTGCCCTTCACACCCCCATGTATTTCTTCCTCAGGAACTTGTCCTTTTTGGAGATCTCTTACACCTCAGTCACTGTGCCGAAGATACTGGCCAATCTAGTCTCAGAGGATAAAAGCATCTCTTTCCTCGGCTGTGCTACACAGATGTATTTCCTCCTCTTCTTAGGAGGGACAGAGTGTTACCTTCTTGCTGTGATGGCCTATGATCGATACATTGCTATATGCCACCCTCTCCATTATCCACTCCTTATGAATCAAAGGGTCTATACATGGCTTGCGTCTGCTTCCTGGGTCACCAACTTCCTAGTGTTAATGGGTCACATTGCTTCCATATTCACCTTACCTTTCTGTGGCTCTAATGAAATCAACCATTTTTTCTGCGATGTTCCCCCAGTGATGGAACTGACCTGCGGGGACACCAGCAGGACTGAAATTGCTATTCTTCTGGTTGCCTTCTTCTTTGTCCTTCTGCCATTCATGTTCATCCTTGCATCCTACACTGGTATCATCTCCACCATCCTGAAGATGCCATCTGCTGAGGGCAGGCAGAAAACCTTCTCCACCTGCTCCTCTCATCTACTAGTGGTGACACTGTTCTATGGAACGGCCTGCACTGTGTACCTAAAACCCAAATCCAGCCACTCACCAAATGGTGACAAACTCATTGCTCTGCTCTACTCTGTTGTGACCCCCATACTAAATCCCATCATCTACAGCCTGAGGAACAAGGAAGTGAAAGGGGCTCTTAGAAGATTAACTCAAAAAATGTAGTTGGGCACCAGTGGTCTCTACTGCATTTGTGGAGGTGTTTCCATTTATCTAAATCTTGAGAGGTACTGCTTAGTGAGGCAGATCCTGATTTCAGTTATATCAGGGTAAATCTAGCAAAACAAACTAGGAGTCCTGTGGCACTTAAAACTAACACATTTATTTAGTCTCGAAACAACAGGGGTTTTGGATTTTTTTCTTATTACGATAGATGATTTGACCTCATCTTCCTCTATATGCTGTTCCCCAGTGTTTGAATCTTAACAGTTGCTTTGATTTGCTGTTACAGTGTGACTTGATCCTATGAGTTACACTTCCCTGCATTTATTTCCTCCCATTCTGTAAGTTCCCTCATCTTCAATGCATCGGACGAAGTGGGCTTTTCTCTGACGAAAGCTCATGCAATAAATAAATTCATTAGCCTTTAAGTGCCACAGGGCTCCTTGTTTGTTTTGGGAGTTATAATCTTGTTATAAGATGATTTTATGGTGAAATACACCTTATCCTAGAAAATGTCCCACTGAAGCCAAGAGCCTATTAGCTTGGTCAGAAAGCATCATGAATACAGGGTACAAGGAACTGAGAAGAAGGTTACGTACTTCCTTTTTTCAGCTACCTGGGTTATGGGGTAGAAAGGAATAAAACCCCAATGAGACTGCAACATGTCCTCAGGGTAAGTGGTGAGAGCTGGTGTAGAGTGAACTAAACCTTGGATCTATCCACCCTAAACTGCTGGCTACTGCACCTATTCCAGTATGTCAAGGGAAGCACACTGTCCAGGCAGAGACCTGGCATAAGGTTATGCTCCTTAAAAGAGAGAACAAATCCCCCAAAATATTGTGCCTCATCAAATCATAAATAAGGCTGATGATAAATGATATTTTTTCCACTGGAAAATAAGGTTTAATTAAAACCGATTTTTTTCTAGACTTTTGCATTTTGAAATTAACACTTGTGCTTATTACCCTCATTGCCCCCTAGTTTCTCAATATGATTCAACTGGTGAAAGTTGGAATGACTTTCGGCAAGGCGGCAATTCTTTTAGGTATCACTTTGTAGACTTAATCTTTTTTCTCAGATTATCTTATTATTTCTCAACTAAGAAAGTGTAGAAAAGTGAAGAAAATCCTATTTTTCTACCTTCAGTAAACTTCCCACAGGAAAACAGGAATTTCCAAATGGAAACCTTTTGAAAAATATTTCTTGTATAGAGGAAAATGCCAAGCTAGTATGCAGGATTACTGAAGGTGACACAAACTGGCCCTGTTAAGATGTTCATATGAATTTAATATCAAAATAAAACAAAAATAAATTGATTTCCAAATATTTTAGCCAAAACCAGAAGGGTTTTGATTTGGAAATGTTGTTGCAACAGCTCACCTGAAATACAGCCTACATAGGACTATGAGTCACTGAAGCTGGGCTTCCAGATTGGGATTGCATCATGGACTGTGGGGTCCCTCTTGGAGAGAGAGCCAGTGCATCATGGAAAAAATGTTTACCAGCACTAATCTTTGTCCACTGTGAACGCTTAGTCACTTTCACTAAATGTGAACCGATGGCACAGACTGTGACCAGATAAAGGCTGACCTGCATTTTGAGGTCATTGGAGAAACTCCTATACATTTTAATGAGCTTTGGATTAGGTACAAAAATGTAGCTTGCTTGGTCTTGTTCAGCAGCTCTCAACAGCAGAACCCCAGACCTGTCTGGCATGAAGGATTCACAATGGCAAGTTGATAATGCATCAGAGACAAAGCATTTAATGTTCTAGCAATTCCCTAGCTAAGACAATTCAGAGATGAATGGATGAATGGCACAAATGAACCATGTTAAAGGATATATAAACACCATTGTTCTGCTTCCGCTAGATAAGTTTCACTGACTTCAGGGGGTGGAGAATGGGGCTGTGAATTGAAATAATACCTGAGTTTGTGTTATACTTAGATTTAGAAGGATATTTATTGGTAAATGCTGGTAAATGACAAGTTAACTGTACACATGCAAACCAAAGAAAAATATTTCTTTTGAGGGTAGTTGAAATGTACAGCAAGACAACATAGGTAAAATAACTGTTTTAGACTTTATTAGAGCTTGATTTAAGGATATTTACTCTGTGTATTTGCAATGTGGTTTTCACAATTCGTGTTTCAAATTATAAAGCTTTGTATTTTTGAATATGACTGGCTACTGTCATTACATATCTGTGGTTGGGCCCTCACCCACTATTGTGTTACCCCCCCCCAACACACACAATTTCATGTAAGAATGAACATTTAAATTGATTAAAATGGTGGGCGCTCATCAACCTATAATTTTGCACTACTGTGACAATTTAAATCAATAAAATTGAAAAACAAAAATTAACATGAATATTTGTGAAAATATGAAAATAAATTAATCTTTCCAATCCTGGTAATACTGAGCAACACTTGACTTAAAAATGGTTCAAATGTTTTCCATGAATGTATTTATTTTCTTAGAAGTTAAGTTTTTCACTAAAGGAAATTTTTCATTTAAAGTGTCTGCTTTCCTCAAAACCTTTTGGTTTTTCATTGGAAAGCTGAAAATGTGTCAGTCAACATTGCTTTGATCTTTGGCAGTTTTTATCTGAAGATTGGTTTGGATGTTTTCATGAAAAGTCAAAACTTTCTGGTAAAATTGAGTGACAAAAATATTTGTTTTTGAGTGAAATTTTCTGAGGAACAAACTCTGAAAACTTTTCAACCAGTTATATTCATAATGTTACCATTGCCCCCAGTCCCGTTGACTTCAGTCACAACATGGTAGTTCCTATACCTGTATGAACCCTGGCTCCACCATAATATTTTCCCCAAGTCTCGTACTTCTCAGATACCTAAAACTTAATTCTCCACTACTCTTAGGGACATTTAGTGAGAATGGTTGAAAGAATAATTTCCCATGCAAACATTACAGACCGACTCTGCATTAATATAAGGGCCAACACTGAGATTGGAGGGAGTGAAGGAAAGCCTTTGAATTCCTGACTGCTGTTTTTCCATGAACACATGCTGGAAGTCACAGTAATAAATTGATGTCGCTGGTCCTATAACAGCCAAGTTCTAACCTGGTTGATAACAAGCTATGTATGGCCTGTGCAGGTAAAACAACTTCTGAAGAGCTCAAAGACCTGCGACATGTTTCCCACTGGAGGATGGAGCACACAAAACCAAAGATAATGACTCAATTCTTCAAAAATAATGAAGTGCATAACTCCCATTGATTTCAATGTGTGTTAGGTGCCCAAATATCTCTGCAGTTCTAAGCCTCTGTGTGTTTGTGATCATGCGTCTTTCTAAACTGTGCTTACATAAAAAGTTAACTTCAAAGCAGCTGAGGCTTCCTCATTTTCCAAGACCCATGTGACTCCTCGAACACAGAGAATTTGCATTCAGATCTGTTCCTACAGGCCGCAAGATACACCCTGAGTTTCCTTCCATGGGTCACACCTCGTCTCGGGCCTGCCCTGTTTCTTGCCTCTATTTCATAGTACTCTTCTGAACACAAGGCCCTGGGTGGTAACCCATGTCATCCAGCCATATGCCCAGCCCTCTGAGGAAGCAATTCAATGGGATTTCAAAAATGTTTGAGTGCCAGATTTTCAAGTCCATTTAGGTACTCAAAATTACAGGTAGTCACTTTAGTGAGATTTTCAGTTTTGCTGTCAGTGTAAGTCGATCACCTAACCTTCCATTCTTTTAAAAATTCCACTACCTTCCTATATGCAATTTCAGAACTTACATGCAAACTTTGAAAAGGGAGGGTAATTAACCTTCCAAACAACTTACCATGGATTGTGGCAGATTCTCTATCACTAGAAATTTTAAAATCAAGATTGGATTCTTTTTCCCTCAATGATCTGTTTTAGTACAATTTCCAAAGGTATAGCCATGTTAGTCTACTCCAGCAAAAAAAAAAAAAAAAAAAAAAAAGTCACAACAACAACAAGGAGTCATGTGGCACTTTAAGACTAACAGATTTATTTTTTGCATGAGCTTTCATGGGAGAAAATCCCACTTCGTCAGATGCTTCGAAGATGGGTGCACTTACTCTCCTTGCCTACAGACAGCCGCCCAATCTTAAATGGATACTCAGCAGGAACTACAGATCTAACAACAGAAACATTAAAGCAGGCACACACCCCTGCAACAAACCACGCTGCTAAGTCTGCCCACATATCTGCACAATAGATACCATTATAGGTCCTAATCAAGCCTGCTACTCCATCAAAGGCTCATTTACCTGCTCATCTACTAATGTTATCTATGCCGTCATGTGCCAGAAATGCCCCAAACCTTATACAATGGACAAACAGGACAATTGCTGCACAAAAGAATAAATGAACACAGACCTGATATCAGAAATCACAAAACAAAGAAACCAGTTGCTGAGCACTTCCATCTTTTTAATGACTCGATAAATGGTTTGTTAATGACTGTCATCAGAGATGTGACTGGGACATCAATACTTCAAAGAGAAACAGCTGAACTCGAATTAATATGCAAACTAAATTCTGTGACAGCAGGATTGAATCGAGACTATGGGTTCTTTTCCCATTACAAAAGTTAATTTGACTTCAGGCTTCCCATGGTTTGAACCTAACAACTGCTCTGATTTGCTATTACTGTATGACCTGATTCTGTGTTTTACACCCCCTTGCATTTATTTTCATTCCATTCTGTAAATTCACTCATCTTTGAAAGCATCTGATGAAGTGGGATTTTCTCCCACGAAAGCTCATGCAAAAAAATAAATCTGTTAGTCTTAAAATGCCACATGACTCTTTGTTTTGTTTTGTTTTTTGCTGTTCTAGTACATACAGGAATTAATTCAGAGGTGTTCTCTGACCTATGTGGTCATGGAGGTCAGACTATATTATCAGAGTGGTCCTTCTGACTTCATAATCTATACATATCTTTGCAAATTTTAACCTAAGAGATTTTGGTGTACAACTCCCATTGACTTTCAGTGAGACTGATGCTTGTAAAATTTGTTGGATGCTTTTTAAATTTCCACCATCAGTCAGATACATGTATCTGAGTTCTCCATGAATTCAATCTGTATCACACAGTGCTATGAATTTTAAGCATGATAAGATATCTCTGCTATGAGCCAATAGCTGGAACTGTCCAAGACAGATTGTACTGCTTGAGAAACAGGAATAACTCATGCTTAGGCTGATATCTTCAGACTTCAGTCTGGATTTAGTCCCCAACTCCCTTTGACGCTTCAGACAATTAGCTTTTTCTATGAAGAAGGCATTGAGGAAATATTTGGCAATTTAAATTAATTTTAAAAAAGAGTTGAGGCGTCAAAAATACATTTTATTAGTTTTATCCAATACAAGTTAGAAGTTCTTTTTAGATGTTTAGCTTTTCACAATATTGTACAAGGTCATATCATGTTCACACTTAGATTTGCATCGAGCCAGCTGGCCTGACTCTTCTTCCATGTAAACTGGGTTTGCACTACATCAGTGAAGTTATTTCTGGCTGACATTTGTTTAAGGGGAAGCAGAACTTCACCTGTTGAGTTTAACTCAGTTACTCTGGGTCTAGTTCTTATTTACACAATAAATCCCCTTTATACCTGTCTAGCAGGATAGGAGTCTTAAAACAGAAGTACCTGTAATTTTGCAATCCCTTTAATCTGCCAGAGATGCCTGTTATTGCCTTAGTGTAAATGAGAAACAGATGTTCTATGTTTGTTACTGGACCAGCTTCTGGTATAGAAAGAGAAAGCCTTTCGAACCATGCAGACTTGAAGGAGAGAATGAAGATACTGCCTCACCTACCTTGTCTCTCCAATATCCTGGGATCAACACAGCTGCAAAACTACAAACAATAATGGAAGATATCAAATATTGCCATTTGAAATGGAAACTCCATAACATGATGGCTGCCAAATATAACAGTACCCTGACGCAAAGAAAAATAGTGTGCAGGCTTAAGAGCTTGTCTCTCTCACAACGCAGAAGCTAGTCCAACAAAATATAACTCCTTCAGTCTCCTGCACTGTGTCTCTATAAGGTCCTGTGACCAATATGGCTACTGCAATACTGTAACTCTCTAAAACTCTGTATTTATGCATTTTCAGGGCCAGAATCAGGCTGTATTATTCAAGACCTGATTCTGATCTCATGAATTGGAAGTCAAGAGTAAAGTCATTCGATGTCAAAGTTAGCAATTGTATAAAATATCAGTGGGAGGGGCTTCAGACTTTTAATCTTTGTTCCTTGTACTGTGCTTGTCTCATTACAGGACCCTCGAGTTTAAGAATTTTTTTAACATAAGAATAGTCATACTGGGTCAGACCAATGGTCCACCTAGCCCAGTATCCTGTTGTCTTCCAGTGGCCAATGCCAGGTGTTTAAGGGGGAATGACTAGAACAGCTAATCATTAAGTGTTCCATCTTTTTGGCTATTTTCAGCCTACGGCAATCAGCAATCCCCGCATATCCTGGCTTAAAGCCATTTATAGCTCTATCCTCCATGAATGTATCTAGCTCTTTTTTGACCCTGTTAAGATCTTGGCCTTCATAACATCCTCTGGCAAGCAGTTCCACAGGTTGACAGTGTATGTGGAGAAATACTTCTTTTTGTTTCTTTTAAACCTGCTGCCTATTAATTTAGCTTAGCTCTTGTGTTGTGAGAAGGAGTAAATAACACTTTCTTATTTACTTTCTCCACACACGTCACAATTTCCCCCCTTAGTCATCTCTTTTCCAAGCTGAAAAATCCCAGTCTTCTTAATCTGTTTTAAGAATGGAAGCTTTTCCATATCCTTAGTTATTTGTGTTGCCCTTTTCTGTACCTTTTCCATTTCCAATATTTCTTTTCTGAGACAGGGAGATCAGATCTGCATGCAGTATTCAAGATGTGGGTATATCATGGTTTTATAAAGGCAAGATGATATTCTCTCTTATCTCTCCTTTTCCTAAGATTATTAACATTGTCTGCTTTTTTTGACTGACACTGTGCACTAAGTGGATATTTACAAATAACTATCAACAATGATGTCACGATTCTTTCTTGAGTGGCAAAAGCTAATTTAGATACTATTGTTTTATATGTGTAGTTGGGTTTATATTTTCCAATGTATGTCACTTTTGATTTATAACATTTAATTTAATCTGCCATTTTATTGGCCAGTCACCCAGTTTTGTGAGATCTATTTGTAACTCTTTGCTGTCTGCTTTGGACTAGCTCTAAAACCTTCTCTAATGACACCTAAATCTGAGACAGTTCCTCAGATTTATCACCTAAAAAAAGGGCTCAGATTTGGGAATCTCCCTCAAATCCTCAGTCATGAAGACCAGTACAAGGAATTTATTTAGATTTTGCTATATCCTTTAGCATCTCAATTATCTAATGGCCTCACTGGCTGTTTATTAGGTTTTCTGCTTATGTACCTTTTCTCCCGCCTTTTAACTATGTGAGTCTTTGGCAAACGGTTCAAGTTCTTTGGGCCTGCCTGATTGTATTTTTATACTTCACTTGCCAGAGTTTATGCTCCTTTCTGTTTTCCACAATAAAATTTAACTTCCACTTCTTAAATGATGCCTTTTCCCCCCCATTCTAATTGCTTCTTTTACTTGCTTTTTATCCAGTATGGCACTTTTTTGGCTTTTTTTTTTTTTTTTTTTTTTTTTAAATTTGGGATATACGTTTATATTGAGCCTCTGTTGTAGTGTCTTTAAAAAGTTTCCATGCAGCTTGTAGTGATTCATTTTTGGGACTGTACTCTTTAATTTGTATTTGTTTAATTTCCTTTTTTTGTGTAGTTCCCCTTTCTGAACTTAAATACTACCCCATGGGCTGCTTTGATATTTCCGTCCACACAGGGATGTTAAACTTTATTATATTATGTCACTATAATCAAACGGTTCACCTATATTCACTACTTGAACCAAATCCCTTGTTTCAGTTAGGACTAAATAAAGCTAATAGCAAGACAGATTTTTTTCTCATTGACACTGGAATAAATTTGGAGTAATTCAGGGACTACAGTGGTGATACACTGTTTTTACACTGGTGTAACTGAGAGTAGAATCTCTTCCAATGAAAAATAAAGTTTATTCACTCGGAGGATATTCCTAGGGCCCAGTTTCATTATATCACATTTACGCTAATGCCCATTGACTTAATTGAGTTTACTCCTGATTTATACTCTGCTGGGCTGAAAAACAAACAACCCTTTCTGATTTAATACAAAGTAGCTCAGTTGAAAGTAATGAAATTGTTCATGAGTCACACTGGTATAACTTTACTGCAGTGAAACAAAGTGACTGTTGAGTTGCAGTGATGTATATGCTGAGTGAATTTAATGAAGTTAATACTTACAGTGACAGTGAGCAGAGAATCAGACACAGTGGCTATGTCTCCACTAGCCACAGGAAGTTCGAACTTGTTCATTTGAACTAAAAAATTTGAGGTTAGTTCAAACTAATGTGTGTTCTAGTTTGGACTAAAGCTTAGTTCAAACTAGAATGTGCAGTTAATTTGAACTAGCTGGCTTAGTTCAAACTTCTTAAGTTCAAACTAAGCATTAGTCCATGGTCACATCGTGACTAAGTTTGAACTAAATTTTGAACTAAGTGCTTAAGTCCAGACTAACCACCAGTACTAACAAGTTCGAACTAAGCCTTTCTTAGTCTGAACAAGGGAAATCCTCGTGTGGCCATGGGCTAAATTAGCCTGGACTAAGCCCTCTTAGGGCAGACTAACTTGCTAGTGTAGACATAGCCATTGACTTCAGTGGAGTTACTCCTGATTTACACTAAAGGGAGAGGTGAAGAAGGACCAGGAACATCAGTGGTATTACTCTTGATTTATATCAACATAACAATGAGCAGTCAGACCTTCATTCACCGATGACTCCTAATAAAACACATTCACATGTCTTGACAAGCAGCATGTCGGTACATCACTTTCCTCAGTGCCCCTTTCACCCGTTGATTCCTCAAGCTGTAGATGACAGGATTGAGCATGGCAGGGGCCACCGTGTAGAGCAGAGAGAACAATTTATTCATGTCTGGTGTGTATCTGTAGTTGGGTCTCAGGTACATAAACATAGCACTGCCATAGAACAGAGAAACGGAGACAAAGTGGGAGGAACATGTGCCGATGGCCTTCTGCCTCCCTCCCAATGATGGGATCCTCAGGATGGTGGCAATGATGTGAACATAAGAGACAAGGATGAATACAAAAGGGATGATGATGACCAGGATGCTCATTAGAACTTTCTCTACATCATTCACATAGGAGTCTGAGCAGAGCAGTTTCACCAGGGGGGGCACATCACAGAAGAAGTGGTTGATGATATTGGAGCCACAGAAGGGCATGCTGAATATCAGAGCTGTTTGGCCAATGGACACAGACATGGCGGTGACCCAGCACCCTGAGACCAGCAGGAGGCAGACCCTCTTGTTCATGAGGGCTGTGTAGTGCAAAGGTTTGCACACGGCTATGTAGCGGTCATAAGACATGATGGCCAGGAGGTAACACACCGCTGTGCCCAAGAAGAGGAAGAAGTACATCTGGATGGCACAGCCAGAGAAAGAGATGGTCGTCTTCTCCAATAGGAAGTTGGCCAGCATCTTGGGGATGGTGACGGAGGTGTAGCAGATCTCTAGAAAAGCCAAGTTCCTGAGGAAGAAGTACATGGGGGTGTGTAGAACAGAATCAGAAACTGTGGCAGTGATAACCAGAGCATTCCCTGTCAGTATGAGGATGTAGATGGTGAGGAAGCTGAGGAAGAGTAGAGGCTGCAGCTCAGACTGGTGAGAGAGACCCAGGAGTGTGAATTCTATTATAGCAGTTTCATTTCCCTTTGTCATTTCTTCTGCACCTTCTATCTGCAAGGGGATGAAATACAAATCACTACATAGCAGAACAAATTGTTTTCCTCACTAATTTCTTATGGAGATGGTGTTAGTTATTATTATTTTATTTTATTTTATTTTGGGTTTAGTTTCAGAGTCTAGATGCTGACCCTAGGTTGGGTTTCTCTTGTTGGAATTGAGGCTGGGAAGTCAGGAGACCTATAGTCATCTTTCTGCTGATGGTTTTGGGAAGTCCCTTCACTTTTCTGATACTCATTCATCTTTAAAATAAGGCAAATACAGACCTCGCCTGTAAAGCACATTGAGTCTGACTGGTGAAAAATGCTCTGTCAGGGCTAGGTATAATAATTAATAATAATACAGTGTGACGTGCTGTATGGACACATAGAAAGAGGTAGTCTCAGACCGAAACATCATACAGTCTAAGCAGACAAGAAAGGCAAAGAACGGCAGAAAGGAGGTGATATTTTTAATACCGATTTTACAAATGAGAAGCTGAGTCAGAGAGATTATGGCTGGGGTTGTTAAAACAAAGAAACAAGCACCCAGCAACTAGAGGATAGGTTTTTAAAGGTATTTCAGCATGTAGTGGGATTTTTAAAAGCACCTAAGCACCATATATTATCGGGGATGGGTGCCTAGATGCTTTTAAAATGCAAGAAGCTCCCTAAATACCTTTAAAAATTGGTCCATAAGTTATTTAGGCACTGGATAAGTTGTGCCTTTTTTGAAGATCTCCGTTCTCCTGCTGTCTGGGCCCCTACTACAAGATCCTTTTTCATTTAGATACCATGAATATCAAAATTGGTTTTGAAAATTTCAAACTTAATTTAATAAGTGTTGCTAATTCAGATATTGCCATACATTTTGCAGGTTTGGTGTTTTACCATGATGAAATAAAATAAATAAATAAATAAATAAATAAATACAGAGAGAGAGAGAGAGAGAGAGAGAGAGAGAGAGAGAGGTTTGTTTTTTTTTTTCCTGCAGATGGGGGAATGAGACTCAGAGAGATTGCTAGAGGTCATACACTGAGTTGAATGAAATTACACTGTCAGTTACATTGGTGTAAATCTGGCTCCACTCTACCAAAGTTAATGGAGGTTTTGTATTGGTTTAACAGATACTAAAGTCTAGGTTCAGCTGTCCTAAATCCCAGACTTTTACCATCTTCATTTTACTGCACTCCCCAGTGAAATCAAGCTGAAATATCCATCAGTCCATAAAAATAATGCATATATTCAGTGCCTCAGTAGCTTAAAGCATAGATACACATCCCTCATCAATAAGCAGCATCAGATACACTTGTACCAGTGACCATCAGCCAACTGGAATTTACCAAATTAAATAACTCATCATAGATTCATGGATGTTTAGGACAAAAGAGTTTATTATATCACCTAGTCAAATCTTCTGCATAGCACAGGGTGGATAATTTTACCCTTTATTGATCCTGCACAGTTACTCACTATTGATTTATCATGCTACATTGGCTATTGGATTTGTCTTCATGTAGAGAAAGAATAAACACTGTGATAACTGGCTTGAGATGGAAACCTATGCAGGAATAAACAAGCTTAGAAAATGAGTATCTATCTTTCTTTCCCACAGCTGAAGAGCTCTCTATAGCTGAAAACTCTTTCACCAGCAGAAGGTGGTCCAATAAAAGATATTACCTCACCCACCTTATCTATCTGTCTGTCTGTCCATCTAAATATGGATGGTGTCTGATTGACAGCTAGATCACATTTTCTCAATGACTCCTCTTTGCAAATTGTTAAAGATTTTTTTGCAATAGGCTGTCTTTCCCTGCAGTTCTAGGTGTAACCTGAAACTACCTCAAACATATTTACACTTACCTTAAGAAAAACAGTAGTTTTGTGCTAGCCTTTCAAAGATTTCTAAGTAGATGTAACCACAAGCCAGTCTAAAGGGCTCTTTTAAATAGATAATTGGCAGGGTGTCCAATCAAGGGTGGGAGGTTTCAGATCTTCCTCCAGAACAAAAGTATCTTTCAACTCTATCTTGTGGCTTCAGGGAACTTATCCCTCAGGCACATTGGACACTTCTGGAGAATTAATAGAAACAGTGCAGATGTGTTTCAGTGCAGATGTTTCAGTGTCATCCCGTATTGGAGTGTGTGTCCAGCTGTTTTCAATTGATGTGGCTGAATTAAACTCAGTAGACATAAGCGTAAATTGCTCCTCCATGGAAGCCAAAAGAGCAGATCCTCGGCTGGTGTTAAAACAGCATAGCTCCATTGGTGGCAATGAGACCAGATATTCACCAAGTGTAAATCGGTGCAGTAACATGGAATTCAATGGGTTTGCCTTTCACCACAGAGTGGTATCATCATATGCTAGCTAAGACTCTCACCGCATACATGCTAAAATGTCATCTCTAACTAATGCCCTGCATATTGAATCCCCTGCAGGGAAAAATGTCTTTTTGTCACTACACATGTAGCATGGTAAGTGTAAGCTTCTGACACATTTTCATTCACCATCTATGGGCTTAAGCATCAGTTGCATCAGAAGGGACTAAATCTTGCTGTCACTTACACCTGTCTACATCAAATCATAGGACTGGAAGGGACCTTGTGAGGTTAACTAGTTCAGCCCCCTTCATTCAAGGCAGGTAGAAGTATTGTCTAAACTATCCTGGACAGGTGTTTATCTAATTTGTTCTTAAAACCCTCCAATGACAGAGATTACAAAAGTTCCCTAGCTAATTTGTTCCAGGGAGTAACCACCCTGACAACTAGGAAGCTTTTCCTAATGTCCAACCTAAACCAGCCTTGCAGCAATTAAAGTCCATTTTTTCTTATCCTGTCCTCAGACATGAAAGAGAATATTTTTCTCCCTCCTCCTTTTAACAACCTTTTATGCACTTGAAACCTATTAATATTTCCTCCCTCAGCCTTCTGTTGTCTGGACAAATTATTCCAATTTCGTCAATCTTCCCTCACAGGTCATTTTCTAGACCTTTAATCATTTGCAGAAGCATCTCTGATTTAAGTGCGAGAATGTGTGTTTGTATAGTCCCATTAGGAGGAAGTTCAATATTGGCTCATGTGCCATTTATGTCCCATTTTGTAAGGGTTAGATGAGGGTTAAATGGTACCTAGGAGTTCTGTTGCTCTTTTGCATAGGGATAAATGACACTTTTATTATTCATTTCTATAGTGCAGAAGGTGAAGAGTCCTCAGTCAGAAGTTGTTGTGTCAGGTGCTGTACAATGTTGCTGCAGAATTTGAATTGATTCTAAACTCATTCAGCCCAAATTAAATCATAAGTAACTTTATTAAATCAACCGGGTCACTCTTCTACTCCCAAACCCCTCATGTACATCCTAAGTTATTTCATTCTAATCTACGGAAAGAGAATCTAGGTAGTTTGGGCCATGCAGGGTTGTCTGACCAGGACTGGGATCACCAGTATACAAGATGAGAGGGGGAGTGGGATGAATTGCAGGGGGAATGAGGCAAGGAGTGAGTGGAGGATGGGAAATTTGGACTGGGAAGTAGATCCAAGGTGGTAGACTGGGATTATGACAAGGCCCTAAAGGGAGAAGCGGTGGCTTGGAGCTGGATCAAGGACAGGTTGCAGGGGCTGGGACAAAAAAAAAAAATCAATCTTGTGGGGGATAGGAGCCTAAGGAGTTAGACATGGGGGATATAGGGATAGGAGGGTCTGCAACTACAAGGAAAGAGATCCTTTTAGTATCTAGACCAGAATGCATAATTAATGACTTTTGCCACTCCTCTACTGCCAGCAAAGAGCTGTGATACCCACTGGCAAGATACACAGTTCATCTCCTTTTATTGCCTGACCCATATATGGAATGATGAGCTATTACTGTCAGGAAATGTCAGTCCCCATAGTAGATGTCAGTGCTACAGATCTGAAGGTTATACCCTGCTGATGGATCGTGGGATTCAGTGTGGTGCTACATGATTTGCTGATAATTTGTTTTCTTTTCTTCTTCTTCTATTTTTTTAGTTTGCTTCCTACGAAACCTAGGAAATGACATAAAAACAGTATCATATGAACTACAGGAAAATATGGAGGTTAAAAAAATAAAATGTGATCATGCAATCAAAGATCATATCATAACACATACGCACAAGGGGGCAAAATTAAAGTTTGCTTGGCCCATAGCAAGCACTGGCATTTCTTTAGCTCACAAATGTGTGTCTCTTAGAGGGACTGTGCGTCTCTTTAAACTAGAGGTCTCAAACTCAAATCACCATGAGGGCCACATGAGGACTAGTACAGAGCTGCACGAGGAGGGCTTTAAACTAGGTCTGAAGGGGGAAGGAGACCAAAGCCCACAGGTAAGTGACTATGTGGGAGACCAGGGGGATGGGATGGAACTTGGGGGGTGCCGGGACTGTAACTACAGGGATAGAAGAGAGGATAGTTGGAACATGCGGGGGGAATCAAATAACTTTCTTAGATGCTCTAATGAAGCCCTAATGCCTGAGGCAGGTGGGGGAGGTCAACACCAAAAGAAAATCCAGGGAGGTAGATACAATAGAATTGAATGTCAAAATGGGAAAGTAGGGCAATCAGCTGGGTATCTTAGGTGCCTATACACAAATGCAAGGAGCCTGGGAAACAAGCAGGAGGAATTGGTAGCACTAGCGCAGACAAAGAACTATGACATGATTGGGATAACAGAGACGTGGTGGAATAGTTTGCATGACTGGAGCTCTGCAATAGATGGGTATAGACTGTTCAGGAAGGACAGGCAGGGAAGGAAAGGGGGAGGAGTAGCACTATATGTAAAGGAGCTCTATGACTGCTCAGAGCTCCATTATGAAAGTGGAAACAAGCCAGTTGAAAGTCTGTGGGTTAAGTTTAGAGGGGAGAGCAACAAGGGGGATGTTGTGGTAGGTGTCTGCTACAGACCACCAGATCAGAAGGAGGAAGTGGATGAGGCATTCTGTGTACAACTAACAGAAGTTTCTAGAGCACAGGCCCTGGTTCTCATGGGGGACTTCAATTACCCTGACATCTGCTGGAAGGCCAATACAGCAGTGCACAGGCAATCCAGGAAGTTTCTGGAGAGTGTTGAGGACAACTTCCTGGTACAAATGCTGGAGCAACCAACGAGGGGCCTTGCGCCTCTCGATCTGCTGCTCACAAATAGAGAAGAATTTATCAGGGAAGTAGAGGTCAATGGCAGCCTGGGTAGCAGTGACCATGAAATGATTGAGTTCAAGTTGATGATTAAAGGAAAGAAGGAAAGAAGCAAAACACAGACCCTGGACTTCAGAAAAGCAGATTTTGTCTCCCTCAGGGAACTGATGGGCAGGATCCCTTGGGAGGCTGATCTGAAGGGGAAAGGTGTCCAAGAGAGTTGGGTGCATTTTAAAGAAACCCTGCTAAGGGCACAGCAAGATACAATTCCGATAAGGAGAAAGCACAGCAAATGTGGAAGGCGCCCACTGTGGCTTAACAGAGAGCTCTGCACTGAGCTGAAGCATAAAAAGGACGCTTACAGGAAGTGGAAGCTAGGACAGATGACTAAGGAGGCATATAAAGACATTGCTCGGGACTGCAGGGATAAAATCAGAAAGGCCAAAGGACAAATGGAGTTGCGACTAGCAAGGGATGTGAAGGATAACAGGAAGGGGTTCTACAAGTATATCAATAACAAGAAGAGGATCAGGGATGGTGTAGGTCCCTTACTGAATGGGGCAGGCATCCTCGTGACAGAGGATGAGGAAAAAGCTGAAGTGCTCAATGCTTTTTTTACTTCAGTTTTCACAAGCAAGGTCAGCTCCCAGCCCACTACACTAGGTACGGGGGACTGGGGAGAAGAAGAGAGGCCCTTGGTGACAGTAGGTCAGGTTAGGGACTGCTTAAAGAAACTAGATGTGCACAAGTCCATGGGGCCGGATGAACTGCATCCGAGGGTGCTGAGGGAGCTGGCTGATGAGATAGCAGTACCGTTGGCCATTATCTTTGAAAACTCGTGGCGAACGGGGGAGGTGCCAGAGGACTGGAAAAAAGCAAATATAGTACCTATCTTCAAGAAAGGCAAAAAGGATGATCCTGGGAATTACAGACCTGTCAGCCTCACCTCAATCCCTGGAAAAATCATGGAGCAGCTTCTCAAAGAATCCATCCTGAAACACTTGGAGGAAAATAGAGTAATCAGGAATAGTCAGCATGGATTTACCAAGGGTAAATCATGCCTGACCAACCTCATCGCCTTCTATGATGAGATGACTGGATTTGTGGATGCGGGAAGAGCCGTTGATGTGATATACCTTGACTTTAGCAAGGCTTTTGATACGGTTTCCCACAGCATTCTCATTGGCAAATTAAGGAAGTATGGGTTAGATGCGTGGACTGTAAGGTGGATAGAAAACTGGCTAGAACAACGGTTTCAGCGTGTAGGAATCAATGGCTCCATGTCAAGTTGGCAGGCAGTAACGAGTGGTGTACCCCAGGGGTCGGTCCTGGGGCCAGTTCTGTTCAATGTTTTCATTAATGATCTGGATGATGGGATAGATTGCACACTTAGTAAGTTTGCAGATGATACCAAACTGGGGGGAACGGTAGACACCCTAGAGGGCAGAGACAGGATTCAGGGAGACCTAGACAAACTGGAGCAGTGGGCCAAGAGGAATCTCATGAGGTTCAACAAGGATAAGTGTAAAATCCTGCACTTGGGACGAAAAAACCCCATGTACTGCTACAGGCTGGGGAGTGATCAGCTAAATAGCAGCACTGGAGAAAAGGACCTGGGAGTCATGGTGGATGGGAAGCTGGATATGAGTCAGCAGTGTGCTCTTGCTGCCAAAAAGGCCAATGGCATACTGGGCTGCATCAGAAGAAGTGTTACCAGCAGATCAAGGGATGTGATCATTCCCCTCTATTCTGCACTAGTGAGGCCACATCTGGAATACTGTGTCCAGTTTTGGGCTCCCCACTACAAAAAGGACATGGACAAATTAGAGAGAGTCCAGAGGAGGGCAACCAAAATGATCAAAGGGCTGGAGCACAAGCCCTATGAAGAAAGACTGAAGGAACTAGGCTTATTTAGCCTGCAGAAGAGAAGACTGAGGGGGGATTTGATAGCAACCTTCAACTACTTGAAGGGTTGCTCCAAGGAGGAGGGAGCTCGACTGTTCTCGGTGGTAACAGAGGGCAGAACGAGAACCAATGGTTTCAAGTTACAGCTGGGGCGGTCCAGGCTGGATATTAGGAAAAACTTCCTTACTAGGCGAGTGGTGAAGCATTGGAATAAGCTGCCTAGGGAGGTGGTGGAATCTCCATCTCTGGAGGTGTTCAAGTCCCAGCTGGACAAAACACTGACTGGGATGATCTAATGGGAGTGGTCCTGCTTTTTTTGGCAGGGGGTTGGACTAGATGACCTTGTGGGGTCCCTTCCAACCCTATGATTCTATGATTCTATGATTCTATGACTAGTACATTAGCCTGAGGGCTGCACCACTGAGACCTTTTCATACAATGATATTGCAAATATCAGTAACAATAGTGTTGTTGCAGGCCACAGGAAATAGCTTTAGGGGCTGCATGCAGCCCCTGGGTCATGTGTTTGAGACCGCTGCTTTAAACTCTCTTAAATCTTTTGATCCTTCTCTTTCACAGATGGACTGACTGGCTTGTGGGGAAACTCACCTGGTAGGCCTAAAGGAAGTAGAGTGAGCCAGGGCTACACCACAGAATAAGTCTTGTGTTTTCTAATAGTTGGCTGGAAGTCGTATCAGGATCCATACCAACCCCTTTTCCTGGGTGCATTTTTAGGACAATTCTGCTAGTGAATAGTTATGGAGTAAAGCTCGTAATCCAGTCAAGAAATAGTGTTCATAAATCATTATAGGTAGTTCCAAACCACAGTCAATAAAACTGAGAAATCAGATCCCCTAGTCAACTATGAAAATCTCAGACTTTTTTTTTTAACAGACTATTTTATTATGGGCTAGGAGACAAAGGTAAAACATGATCCAATAGCTGGAAGTTGAAAATAAATTATTTCAGACTGGTAAATTATTTCAGACTGGTTTTTAATGGTGAGGGTAATTAACCATTGGAACAATTTACTAAGGGTCACAGTGGATTCTCCATCACTGATAATTACTAAATTAAGTTGATTTTTTCTCTGAACTGAGCTGTTCTAGAAATTACATTGAAGGAAGTTCTCTGCCACTGTTATGCAGGAAAGCAGACTGGATGATCAGAGTTGTCTGTTCTGGCCTTGGGTCTATGAATATTTGTTGGCATTGGGTCTGACCTGATATCTGCAGGGGTCCTGAAGGTATTTGTGGGAATTCATCCTCAGCAATAATTAAATTAGCTGGTAGGAGATGCTGAGGAGACATTTGTGCCCTAATCCCAGTCCCTCTCTGGGATTTAGGTGCCTAAATCTGGGTTGATAGGAAGGGCACAGAATCACAGAAGATGAGTGTTAGAAGGGACCTCAAGGAGTTGTCTAGTCCAAACCTTTGCCCAAAGCAGGGTCAGTCACAAATAAATTATCTCAGCCAGGACTTTTGTTAAGCCAGGCCTTAAAAATCAATAAGGATGGAAATTCCTCCACCTCTCTAGGTAACACATTTCAGTGCTTCTCCACCCTCCAGGAGAAAAAAAGTTCCTCATAATATCCAAACTAGACCTTCCCCTCTGCACTCTGGAACCATCGCTCCTAGTTCCATCATCTACTACTACTGAGAACAGCCTAGCTTCATCTCCCTGGATGTCCGCCCGCTGGTCAAGTAGTTGATGGCCACTATCAAATCTCCCTTCATTCTTCTCTTCTGTAGATTAAGCAAGTCTAGCTCCTTCAGCCTCTTCTCATAGGTCACAGGGTCCAGCAGGAACGTCGCTGCCCTACGGAAAGACTCCAGGCATGGGCAAGGGCCCAGACCCTGCCCCCTTGGCCTGGGCCCCACCCCTCGGCCACGATCTGGCACCCAGGCCCATTCCAGCTTTAGGCTCCTGCCATTGCCATTTGGCCCCAGATCCCCAGCTGAGTTTGGGGCCAGGAGAGTTGAGCGCTGCTTCAGGCAGCCTGGCCTGAGTCCCTGGTCAGGGACAAGACCAGGAGAGGCGGGCGCTGCTGCAGACGGCCTAGCCTGGATCCCTGGTTGAGGCCATGGCTGGGAGAGGCAGGGGCTGCCCTGAGCACTCAGGGCACTGGCTCTGAAACTCAGGGCATGTGCCCTGTATGCCAGATGCCAGCAACGCCCCTGGAGTCCAGCCCACTAACCACTTGTATTGCCCTCTGCTGGATTCTGCAATATGCCCACATCCTTTCTGTAGTGGGGGCTCAAAACTGGACACCATCCTCCAAATGTGGTGTCACCAGTGCTGAACAGAGGGGAGTAATAACTTCCCTTGATCTGTTGGCATATGCCTCTGGTTTGGAATCCTATCTGCAAACCCTCCATTTGTGTTAGGCACCTAAGGCCTAATGATGTTAGTCACCTAATGCTGTTTTTTTGGAAGAGGAGGAAGTGGCTAAGCATTGTCCTCATGCGTCTAAACGCAGCCCTTAGATTTCTGGTTCAAGTCCCCCTGCCCGCACATCACCATAAGTGTGCTAACCATCAGGTCACAAAATCATTTACATGCTCACTTTCTTTTTAGCCCAGCAAGTCTCATTATTTAATCCACCATGGAATCATGTCAACAGAGAAGACTGAGGTAGATGCATATTATAATATCTCATAATATCCCAGTGGTCCGGGCATTTGTGTGCAAGGTGGCAGAGATCTATTTAAATTCCTTCTCCCCCATCAGGCCAAGAGGAGGCATGAACCAGAGGTCTCCCACTACTCCACTGGGTGCCTAACCAGTAGGCTAGAAGTGCTGAGGAAGGCCTTCCTGTTCTTCCAGTTGATAGTCTTGTGTGAGGTGGCCTATGGGGTCATGCTCCAGTAGATGAGCAGTCAGCTAACTTAGCTGACCAAGCTCCACAGTTGTGTTAGGCACAGGAAATCATGCTATTACCCACTAGTGCACTGCTCTGGGGCTTAGGTGCTGGAGCACCCAGAACAACATTGTGGTTTGCTGAAATATAGCTGTCCAGGAAGCTTTCACTGTGAACATCAAGGTGCTTAGTGAATTTAGATGCCCACAGGGCTTGGGATTGTATTTAGCGATTCTCACGGGGTTCCTGATTCTGGGATTTAGGGACCTCACATGGCTGTCAGGTGCCTAAGCCGTTTGTGACTCCAGCCCTTGGTGCTTAACACTCAGTGAAATTCATATGGGTTACACACCTAGATGTTTTTTTTTTAATCTACAAGGTGCCTAAATAGCTTGTTAAAAAACAAAACAAAACAAACAAACACAAACAAAAACACTGGCCTTAACTCTCTTATTAACACAGTCCATTGCACACAAACCTTTAATTAAGTTTGTGAGAGATTTATTTTTTGGAATAGACTGTATCCCATGGGACACCCTGAACCCAGAACAGTCCCATAGTTTATAAAAATATTTTCCTCCTTCTCAGTCTCCTCAGAGCCTCCTTCACATCATTGTTCCTCAGACTATAAACCAATGGGTTTAAGATGGGGGTGATGACTGTATAAACCAGGGCGACCACTCTGTCCACATCACCCACATGGCTGGACTTTGGCCTCAGGTATGTGGCACAGGTAGATCCGTAGAACAAGATGACCACAGTGAGGTGGGAGGAGCAGGTGGAGAATGCTTTGTGCCTTCCTTCTGAGGAAGTGGTCATCAGAACTGTGCGGAGGATGAGTGTGTATGACCCCAGCACCAGGAAACAGGGAAAAATAATGATTGCCATGCTGATGAAGAGAATAGAGACCTCTATGCCAGAGGTGTCCTCGCAGGCCAGCTTCAGCACAGGGTGGATGTCGCAGAAGAAGTGGTTGATCTCACTGGGCCCACAGTAGGACAAAGAGAAGATCCAAGCAATGTTGCCCATGGGCATCAGAATTCCACACATCCAGCAGGCAGCGATCATTTGGGTGCAGGCTCTGTGATTCATAATGATAGGATAATGCAGAGGGGAGCAGATGGCTCTGTAGCGGTCATACGCCATGGCAGCCAGCAGGTAGCACTCTGCCGTGCCAAGGAAGATGAGGAAATACATCTGTATAGCACAACCTGTGAAGGAGATGGTCCTCTCTTCTGAGGCAAAGTTAACCAGCATCTTGGGCAGAGTAACTGAAGTGTAGCAGATCTCCAGGAAGGACAGGTTCCGGAGGAAGAAATACATGGGGATATGGAGCGCAGAGTCTAGCACTGTGATAAGGATGATGAGGCTGTTTCCCATCAGTGTGATGGTGTAGATAAGGAAGAACAGCACACAGAGAATCGCTTGCAGGTGGTGGTGATTAGAGAAACCAAGGAATGTGAATTTGGTCACAGAGCTGTGATTTCCCCAGGCAGGATGTCTCATCTGTGCAAGATGGAGGAAAAATGTTTTGTGCATCAGCCAGATTTTCAGTTGTAAATTAGTTGGCACTCCAAAAAAGTAAATGGATCAGGTGCCCGGCTGGTATAAATTGATGCATCTCTGTGTAAACTCTTTCTTCCCTGAAAAAACACAGATGTCAATTTTATGGCTATATTAAGTGTCAGATTTTAAAAGCTACCCAGGACATTTGAACATCCAATTTCCAGTAAAATGAAGGAAAATGGGCATCCGGCCTTGAATAGATCAGTCTGGATAGACTTGAAAGGCAGCCAATTTAAAACTTGTCAATTTTAAAATGGATAGCCATGTTAGTCTAGTCCAGTGAAAAAACAACAAGGAGTTGTGTGGCACTTGAAGACTAACAGATTTATTTTTTGCATGAGCTTTCGTGGGAGAAGATCCCACTTCCTCAGATGCTTCGAAGATGGGTGAACTTACAGAAAGGAATGAAACTAAATGCAAGGGGGTGTAAAACATAGGATCGGGTCATAAAGTAACAGCAAATCAGAGCAGTTTACAGGCTCAAACCATGGGAAGCCTGAAGTCAAATTACCCTTTGTAATAGGAAAAGAATCCATAGTCTCGATTCAGTCCTGCTTTCACAGAATTTAGCTTGCATGTTAATTCGAGTTCAGCTGTCTCT
>ML681991.1:46350659-46375388 GCA_007922195.1 Podocnemis expansa
TTGCATTTAGTTTCATTCCTTTCTGTAAGTTCACCCATCTTCGAAGCATCTGAGGAAGTGGGATCTTCTCCCACGAAAGCTCATGCAAAAAATTTAAAACTTCACATCGTGTTTGATTTGTCGTTTCCAAATCGCTGTTCCTAATTATCCTTGAGGTATCTCACAGTAATCTCCTGGCCATGGTCTGGACTGCATCCTTAGGCTGGAAGTGCATATAGGCTGACATTTAAAAACTGCCTATAGAATTTCTATGCCAATGGAAAAGAAATAGCCTTAGCTAGAAGACAAAATATATACATGGAAAGAGAGGAATAATGTGAAACTAGTGATACATCTATTTATATAAACTGAAATCTCTGTCTTTTTATATCATTGCTTCTGTACTATTAATGGTGTATTTGTAGGCTTGGCAGAATTAAAGTGTTTCATATAATTCCAATAGATAATATCAGTGTTTCTTTGTGGTCTTTTTATTGTTATCAATTTAAGTCTTCATGATTGTGCAAAATGATGGCTTAAAGGAAGTTTTTATTTATTTGAATTTTCAGAGTTTTGGGAGCTTAGGAAGGGATTGTTCAGTAGGCTGCTTCAGACAATATTTAATGATAAGAGGTATGGATATTCAAAATGTTAAAGTTTTATAATGATTAATACTCAAATTCATACATCAAAATATATATAACTCTAAGTTCTTGGGGAACATTTTTCTTACATTGTCCCTCTGTAGAATTTGATTAATTGGATATTTTTTCATTGATTTAATCTGTGAAATAGGTGTGTGCTGATGTTTACTGATAAAAATTTGTATTTGTAAAGCACCTACCACTGGGATACATAAGTTGTACATGACACAAGAAAGTAGTGTGAAGAAAAATAATTGCATTTTAGTTATTTTGTGTTTGAAATGAACCTCAAGAATCACAGTCTTCAGTGTTCTTCTGATGTTCTACTCATTACTACCTTAAAATGTTAATGGGTCTAAATTTCCTGTCACTCAGACTACTGTCAATTAGAAGCAACTCAGTGGGGCTGAATCTCCCTTACTCACCTCTATGACTGGTAGGAGTAACTCTCTTTAGGCCTGTGAGTGTCATTCTACATACACTTACCCAGATGTTAATTAGAAGCTACAATGATGTCCGTGGATTCTCCTCTCACTTAATCTGTTGTTAACTGTTTTTAACTTGTACCCTGTTCTGACTCGATTTCTGATACTCACTTCCTGGACTCTCACCACAGGCCCCCCCCCAGATGGAAAACAGAATACTGTATGTGTAATGTTAAACAGGAAGGTGTTTCCTTCAAGTTGCCCCCACCACCCAAAAGTAATCAATGAGATAGAAAATAGCTCTTTAGACTCCTGTTCATTGAGGGGATGGTTTCCATTTCACTCTTTCCACTGTGAATCAGGAATAAGTGCAGTGCAGTCAAAGCAATTGATTCTCATCTCATGCCAGTCTGTCAGGAGAAGCTCAACTGAACACACTGTGGCAGATTCTTATTTCCCTTAACCTAGTATAAATCAGGAATGACTTCATTGTAGCCAAGGAGGCTTTCTCTTCTCACTCACCTTCCTGGAAATCAGAAGTAACTCCTGAAGTCAAAGTGGGAAGTTAAAAATAAAACTGGGCATGTTTACTCTGGTACAGATGAGTATGAGGGAAGGCCTGATAAAAGTCATCAGCTAAACTAAAGGTGTAAAGAAGATGGTGATCAGTTTTTCTCCACATGTACTGAAGGTAGAACAAGAAGTAATGGGAATAATCTGCAGAAAGAGAGACAGAGGGTAGATATTAGGAAAAGCTTTCTAAGGATACATTACACTGTCAGCGACATTGAAGGAGTTCAAGATTGATTTCATGGCATTGATTGAGCAGCAGTGGAGATCCGCACAATCAAACCTGGAAGTCAACACTGTTAACCTACCCCTGCAAGAAAAGTAATTCTGCATCAACCAGAGGTCACTTTCTGTTGGTGCAGGGCAGTGGGGGTGCCATGGTAAGTAGAAGTTAGGGAGTCAATAGTAGATCCACAAGTTAATAGCTGAAATCTGCCAACAATGTAGACTAAGCCTTACACTGAGGGGAGTTAAATTCTGGAATAGGTTTCCAAAGGATGTTGTGGAATTCTCATCACTGGAAGTTTCTACGAGTGAATTGGACAAATATCTGCCAGTTGTGGTCTATCAGTTCTGGGTTCTACCTCAGTGCAGAAGGCTGGATTTTTGAACTTCTTGAAGTCCCTTCCAGAATTACATTTCTCTGTTCCCATCAATCTCTTCTCACCCACACCAGTGGAAATCAAGAGTAACTCCACTGGAACGAGTGAGGATAATTCTTTTTTCCTTCACCTCAGTGTAATCAGGAGTCATTCCAGTGGAGTCAGTGTAGCTGTAGTGTCAGAATGAGAATCAATCTGAGTGATGCCAGTCAACAGCTTGGACTACATGCTGAGATAATCCAATTTAAAGAGAGTCTTTTAACTGAATCCAGTTCAGTCTCTTTGCTTTATTTTCTGCCGGGCTAGTCTGGATTCACAATAGGGTTAAGTGGAAGCAGGGCCTCACTTTCACTTTTGCTTCAGAACTTTTATTTTGAATGGATGGTGGGACATACCACAAAAATGGCTCTGAGTTGCTGAACTAGACTAACACAGCTACCTCTGTGAAACCCACATACACAGTTAATTTCAGTGGACCTGGGTCTGTGTAACTGAGAGAACAATCTGACCCTGTGTTGCATTGCCATTTTTTGAGACTCCAACCAAAATAAACAAACAGAAGACATACCTCTGACCGCAAGAGAGAAATCTGTAAAAGATGAATGTGTGGCTTGAACAGAGAGGCCTGTCCTACCCTCTGAGACCCCAGGGAGAGAATTTGCTCAGCTTTTGGCAGGCTGCATTAAGACATTTTGATTGCTGGGTATCCTCTGCTCAGCCTAGCTACCAGAGAGAAGTCCTGAATCTTTGTGGTTTTGCAAGTCTCTTCGAATGAACACTACAACTGAACAATCAGGGGACTTGGACTTTATACTCAGCTTTCTAAAGCCACCTGTGGATTTAGGCACATGGTTCTCATTAATAGTAAATAATATTTTTAGGGCATGCACCAGGGGGACCGTGCTGTAATTTCCTGTGTTACACTAGACTGTGTGTTTTGCTGCTTTGTTTTTGTCTGCAGCACATGTGCATGTTATCATCAGCAAAATCACAATGAAACTCATCTTAATGACTGGCATATAGTGAAAAAACAACAAGGAGTTGTGTGGCACTTTAAGACTAACAGATTTATTTTTTGCATGAGCTTTCGTGGGAGAAGATCCCACTTCCTCAGATGCTTCAAAGATGGGTGAACTTACAGGAAGGAATGAAACTAAATGCAAGGGGGTGTAAAACATAGGATCAGGTCATACAGGAACATCAAATAAGAGCAGTTTACAGGCTCAAACCATGGGAAGCCTGAAGTCAAATTACCCTTTGTAATGGGAAAAGAACCCATAGTCTTGATTCAGACCAGCCTTCACAGAATTTAGCTTGCATATTAATTCGAGTTCAGCTATCTCTCTGTGAAGTCTTGATGTCCCAGGTACAGCTCTAACGATAGTCGTTAACAAATCCATCATCGAGTGATTAGGAAGATGGAAGTGCTCAGCAACTGGTTTCTCTGTTCTTTGATTTCTGATATCAGCTCTGTGCTCATTCAGTCTCTTACGGAGCGATCATTAGCAATGTTGCTGGCTGGGTTATAGCTGTCACTCTTGCTTCCTGTAGTGGTGTATAGAAGTTTATATAGTTTGGTATCTTTTTTCTTCTGTAGGAAAGCAAAGTGCGTGTCGTAGATGGATTTTCTCTTCGTTGTGAAGTCCAGCCATGTAGAGGAATGTGTTGTAGGTAGGTTTTGTAAGAAAAAATCTAGTTTTGAGAGTTCCTTTTTAATTTTGCTCTGTTTGCGGTACAGGACGCTGATCAGGTGGTTTCTGAGTTTCTGTGAGAGAGTATGAGATTATGGCATATAGTGTCCTGGTTTTGTGCCCACACTTCAAAAAAGATGTTGAAAAATTAGAGATGGTTCAAAGAAGAGCTACAAGAATGATGTAGGGACTAGAAAACCTGTCTTACAGTGAAAATCTCATTCTATAATCAATAATACAATAAATAAGGGGTCTAACTATTTAGCTTATTCAATGGAACATTGAGTTTCTTGAAGAAGCACCTACACAGGGAGAGGCTATATGATAACAGAGGGTGATTTAGCCATCTGCCAAACTTAGAACAAAACTCAATGTCTCAAAACTGAAAATAAAAGAATGAAGATTGACAATCAGCTGGATGTTTCTAACAATGAGGCTAGCAAGCCATTGGAACAGATTTCAGGGGAAAAATGCTGTTTCTTTTACTCGCTTGGAAGTTTTAAATTAAAATTATAATGGGATTTACAGTAATGCCCAACAGAGTAAGGTGTGCAACTACTCATTGAATCTCAGTCTGCTTGAAGGATCTAATTCCCTTCGGCAGCTGTAAGACTCCTAGCCTACAGGTCTTTCCAAGAGGAATGTTCTAGTCCAGAATTTACTGGGCTCAGAACAGAAATAAGTGGGTATCATTCTTTGGCTTGTGCTATGTAGGTATTGTAAAGATTCCTTCTGGCCTTAAAAATCTATGGCTATTGTGCAGTAGTTATTGTGAGAGCGACTTACCTTGGGGGCCTCAGCTATGTCGTCTATCCATGCACATACAATGTATGCGCAGTGGTTTGATCTAATTCCCTACAGAAGGAGTCAACAGTCTTTCTCTTTCTTCTTCTAGGCCATAGGTCTCAAACACGCAGGTCATGGGCTGCATGCAGCCCCTATAGCTATTTCTTGTGGCCCGCAATGACACTATCATTACCGATATTTGCAATATTGTTGTATGAAAAGGTGTCAGCTGTGTGGCCCTCAGGCTAACATACTAGTCCTCATGCGGTCCTCATGGGCTGTGTTCACACACAGGGGGTTATTTCAATATGGTTGTTTTGAAACAACTTGTATCGAAATAACGCCTTATTTCGAAATAACTTAATTCAAATTAACAGTTTGTTAATTCAAATTAAGGAAAGAAGCTCAAAGTGAAATAGCAGGTTCAGGCAACAGTTATTTCAAAACAAGTCACTGTTGTTTCAAAACATGTTTGCACGGTGTTGTTTCGAAACAATCATTTCGAAACAACGTTGTTTCGTCCCCACATGTGGTTTAACTTGTTTCGAAACAACGCCATTGTTTTGAAACAACGGGACCCGTTGTTTCAAAATAACCGTGCGTCGTGTGAACAGCCTAAATCTTATTTCAAAACAACCTCTGTTGTTTCGAAATAAGAGGGCTGTGTGAACACAGCCATGGTGATTTGAGTTTGAGACCTCTGTTCTAGACTCTTAGGCTATGTCTACACATACACCATTATTTTGAAATAAGTTAATTCAAATTAAGAAAATGTTAATTCGAATTAAGGGAAAGCCTGCTTTCGAAATAGCTGTTATTTCGAAATGGTTATTTCGAAATAAGGCCATTTGGACATGTTGTTTCGAAACAGTTGTTTCAAAACAATGGTGTTGTTTCAAAACAATATGTCCAAACGGCTTTATTTCGAAATAACCATTTTGAAATAACAGCCGTTTTGAAATGAATGGGGTTTAAACTGTTTCGAAATGATGGTTCTTATTTCGAAATGACAGAGCCCGTCATTTCGAAATAAGAAAACGTCATGTGGACCTAATCTTTTTTATTTCAAAATAACCAGTGTTATTGCGAAATAAAAGAGATGTGTGGACATACCCTTAGGTAATTGTCTATTAAAATGCTAATTTAATGGAAGCTCAGCAAGTTTCTGCAGGAATGTGTTGGTTCTGTCAAACTTTTTAAAGGAAGTCAGCCAGCAAGCTGGGTGGTTGGCACGTGAGGAGGGATGGCCTGCCCAGCTTCCTCAGTTCTCAGCCTGGCAAGCCATTCTGGTCACAGGGCTTCCCAGCTCACCTGTTTCCTCATATCATTGGCTCACCAACTGTTGATTGACTGGCATCCTGACCTACCCAGCACCAATGTGTCGAAATCTGCCACTTGCCTGTTCCCCTAGTCTGTTCAATGTTGTAGGCCATTAGCATCCCAAATGGGTGGCCTAGTCATCCATTGCCCTTTGATTCCAGGTTGTCTGATCAGTTCTTGCACTGCCAGTGTCCTTGCAATCTCCAAATGTGTTTCTGGTAGTGGTTACACTCCCCAACTGTCTGGCTACTTGGGCTCCAGGGGCTACCCAGTTCTTTCATTTCCCTCTCTCACTGCTGCCAAGGAAATTGATATTCCTGGCCTGCCCACATGGTGGAAAAATGGACAAGTCTGCTTTCCAACTATCTGAGTCCCTGGCTTTCTACCATCCTGACTGGCAGGCAAAATGAGCTTCTTGTGTCCTCAGGTGACTTTCCAGCTTCATTAACTTCCTGCATGGAACTTAAAAAAAAAACAAAAAAAAAACAGTCTCTATTTAGTGAAATAGATTCTTTCAAAATGTCCCTGCTGCAGAAAAGTTCCATGTCCAACTTTTTATTCTGCCTTCGTATAGGATCTCAGAAGTGGGGATTGGAAATGCAGCATTTTCTGTGCAACATAAACTGCAGTTCCCACACTTCTCTCACTCATTGTATCTCTGAAATAAAAGGCACACTGGCAGGGCATGTGGAAGACCTGAGCCACTGACCATATTGGGGCTGTCAGCCAGCACCATATTCTGGAGCCAGAGGCCAATGGGCAGAGCTGAGGTCTGGAGCTAGGTGTCACAGCCAAAAACTGAGGGTCAGCACTGAGTCAGAAGCCAAAGAAGCTTAGCCTGGAATTGGGGAACAGGTGTGTGGGGTGGGTTGAAGCCAGGAGTCAGGTAGCAAATGACAGGGTCTTTAGCAGCAAAAACCCAGGATCCACTTTGGGCAGGTCTTCACTGATGGAGGCAAATTCACCACCGCCAGTCTGAATTTCCTGATCAACTCACTGGATCTGTGATGACCTGCTCAGCAATTGGGAAGTTCACTGTGCAACACCGACCTTGGATATAGGCAATACTGGTTCAAAGGGAGAACCCTCCCTTTGAACCAGTGTAGTGTGTATGCAGGGCATAAGAGATTCGAATGAAGATATGGAAGTAATTTTAGTTAACTTGCATATCTCCATTCAAATGCTACCTAAAAGGGTGTGCAATATAGACTTGGCCCTTGTTGCACAATTTTCTCTCTCTCCTTTTGGTTTAAACAATGTCCCTGCACTGGAATGGAAAACTGCCAAGAGATGCAAATCACTGGGTATGTCTACACTGGAGGCTCTGTTAAGTTGACCTAACAAGGTCGACTTTAAGTCAACTTAAAGTCAACTTTGTTAAGTTGACCTAGAGAGTCCCCATTGAAAACTCCCATTGACTGCCTGCATCCACACTGGCAGGTGCTAGGTCAAAGGAGGACTGGTGAACACAGCACCCCTCCTGGTGGCCAGAAACTCTGGGAGGGGATCTGGATGCCAATTAAGTCAACTTAAGGGCTTTCCCCATCTACATTGGCTTAAGTCGACTTAATAAGGTTGACTCAAGTATTAAGTTGACCTTAAGAGGTGGTGTTATTAAGTCAACTTAGGGAGGCACTTAAGTTGACTTAATAAAAGCCCCATGTAGCCACAGGAGTCTGTAGGTCAACTCAACCTTCCTTAAGTCAACCTAAGGCACCAGCGTAGATGCACCCACTCTGCTTCAACTGTTAGCAGTGTCACGAACCTCAGACTAAGGCCAATTTACAAATATATGTAGGCGGTGAATGGTGGTGGTAGGTGCATAGCACAACTGTTTAAAAAAAAATGTCACAGCCTGTTAGGCACTGAAGTACCCATGGGTTTTAAGTACTTAGGCACTTATGAGAATTGCCATTTTTCAGAATGTTATGACCCATTAGGAAAGGGCTAAATAAGATGACATTCAAGATTATAACGCCAATAAATAAATCCAAGGTACACCCACACTTTGAATATAATGTGCCATTCTGGTTACCTTATTAAAAACAAAAACAAAAACAAACAAAAATAATACTACAATTTTTTAGATGGAAAAGGTACAAAGAAGGGCAGCAAAAATGATTCATGGTATGGGACAGATTAAAAAAGAAAAGCCTAGGACTTTTCAGCTTGAAATTGATGACTGAGTTGGAATATGATGGAGGTCTCTGGAGTCATGAACTGTGTGAAAAAAGTGAATAGGGAAGTGTTATTAACCCTTTCACATAATATAGAAGCCAATGAAATTAACAGGCAGCAGGTTTAAAACAAACAAAAGGAAGTACCTCTTCATATAATGCATAGTCAACCCACGAAGCTTGTTGGGAGGGTATGTTGTGAAGACTGAAAGTAGAACTGGGTTCAAATAAGAATTAGATAAGCTCATGGTGGTTAGACTCATCAATAACTAGTAGGTATGATGATCTGGGTGACCCCAAGTCTCTGATTGACAGATACTAGAGCTTGATGACAAGGGATGAATCACTCGACACTTGCCCTTTTCTGTTCATTCTCCTTAAAGCAAGGTTCTCAAACTCACAGCCGATGGGCCATATGTGGCCTTTAAAGTTATCTCCTGTGGCTCACAATGACATGATCATTATCAATATTTCCAATACCATTGTATGAAAAGATTTCAGTGGTTCAGCCCTCGGGTTCACGTACTAGTGCTCATGCAGCCCTCGTGGGTGATTTCAGTTTGAGAACCCTGCTTTAAAATATCTGGCTGTTTGTTGGAAAACAGGATATTTGGCTAGAAGGACCAGTGGTATGACTCAGTTTGGCTGTTCTTATGTTCACAAAACTATTAGAGAAATTCAGCATAAATTCACAAAGAGTTTAGGTTAAGCCACAATAAAGTTTTTCAGCCAATAAACTATTCATCTACAAAATTGTCACTTGGCTCAGCTGAGACCTAACTAGCCCACAAGAGCCAATCTACAACTCAGCCAACAATCCTTCCAGAGTGGACACCAAAACCAGAAGCTAGATCCTGGCACCAGACTCTTGAGATATTTGGGCCTCCAAGTTTACCTTGGTCATGAGTTTAACTGTCAGAAGTGAGTGAAAGTTCTTTAGATGCCATAATAACCTTGAACAGAACATGTCAAGGAGAAAAGGTACAAAACAGAGACAGAAAGACTGAATTAATCCAAACAGAAAGGCCTAAATCAAAAACTGTGTTAAGATGATGCCTGGTACACACAAACATTGCAAGCAGAGATCAGTGGATCAAAACTGGTAAGTGGAAAACGAGGCCTAATTGGTATTCAAAATAACGAAGGCAGTGGCTCTTCCATTTACCAGTCTCTTTTGGGGGTCCTTACAGAGACTGTACATAAGAATTGGTTACTAGAAATTGATATCCTCACCTTCTCCAGGGATCCCTGGCCTTCTTCATCCTGATTCTGAAAGATGTCCTGACTAGGCTGGGTCAAAGAGAGGGATCTAAAAGACATTGTCACCTCTACTGGCTTCAGCTGGATTCCAAAAACCATCTGGGATGAAATTGAGATTGGACTATAACCATGACAACAATAAAGACAGCTCCATCCCATCTCAACTAACTTCTCTTTTTCTGTGAAGTATGACTATGACCATCTTTGATACCATCTAAGAAACTGTCAAACAAGGGACTTTCTTCTTTCACAAATCTCTCTCTATCTAAAGGGAAAGGGAATAAGGGATGCTGTTATAATGAAAGTCTGTATAGTTCAAATACTTTGACTGTGTTTTCCTTCTTTTCAGTATTTTTAATAAAGGGCTAAAACAATTTTTAATGGCATGTTTACCATAGTACTGAGCAGGCTGAGATCTCTGTGTACCAAACTTTGCTGAACACTGTTTAATCTTGGGTAGTGAATGGGTTATGCTACTACATTTGGTTCAGATGTTCCAACTAAATTAATGCAAGACTAACAAGCCAGATGTAGTATTTTACTCAGTGACTAGCCCTACAGAAACCAGTGGGACTAGTCACAGGGTAAGGTACTGTTCCATGTGAGTGAAAAAGGAAGAATTGGGCCTTTAAATTCTTAGTGGGTGCTGTGCTAAGTGAAAACCAGACTGTGACTCCTTTTTCTCCTACTGGCAAATGGCTACCCTTGCTAACAGCTCCTTTGACTTCAGAGGGACTATTCATGGGGGTAACTAGTCACTAATATGACCAAGGGATTTGTAAACTGTCCCTTAGTGGGCATCTAGAACTGCTCACTAACAATCTAGGTGACAAGTTTTTAACCACTGTGACATGGACATAGCCACAAATTGCATCCCATTCCCTGAATGAGCAGCCTTTAACTATACTAGTGTTTCTGGAAACTGCACTGGAGCCAAATTTACCAAGTGTGTAATTCCATTGCCTAGAGTGGAGCTACTCCTAGAACAAATCCAGGCCCCCGATGTTTAAACACAACAGACTGGCTTCCTCTCAATGCCCTTCAGAATTAATAACTGTTTTGTCTTTTCTGAGCAAGTGTAATGCTATACCCCAAACAGGCTGTCTCTTAGATACCTGTTCAGGCAGGGTTAGGTTGCTGGGCAGATTCAGCTGCCCAGAAAGCAGAAGTTTCCGGAACTAGGGAGTGGTAGCAATTTGAGCATGCTCCACAAAATTTTCTGTTGTTGCTGGAGTCAAATGCCTGGGAGAAGGCTGAAAGCAGCCAGCCTAATAGCAGGGACTATAGAGAAGTTCAGTGTACAGAAGTCCATGTGCTTAGTGCTTGAGTGTTTGAGAGGAGCTGAGCCAAGAGTGGACTGTAAGATGTTTTCTCCCTGCAGTGGAGCATTTTGCTGCAGTTTTCTTTTATGGGACTGAGAGCTGGTTAATGAGTAACCTGATTGCATGGTGCTGGTGCTGGAGGAGAAAGAAAGGATTTCAGGGCATTTTCTTGATTCCTGCAGCCAGAGAAGGAGATTGCTGCTACTTTCCACTCAATCCTCAAAGACTTGGGGGGGTGGTGGGGGGAACAAACAAACCTACAATTGAGATAATGGTGACCCCAGCCGAACTTCGGGACTCTTGGGTTTCTCACTGTTCTGTTAAAATTTTTGTTTTTCTTAGGTTAAGGTTTGTTAAATTGGTAGTTAATAAAGTTCACTGTTATGTTTATTTTCAGTAGTATTTTAATGTGGGATGATAACTCTGAGCAGTCTTTGCTGTGAGTCCTGTACAGACTGGAACCTGGCTCTCCAGCTGCTTTCACCAGGGGTTTATCTCTATTAGGCACCGGAGAGGGGCTAATGAATGAGTTCTAGCCCACCAAAATGTTACCCAAGCACTACCTTGGCCCCAAAGACATTTCTACCACTTGCTTCTTTGAGAACCAGTGAGAAGGAATGGTGGGGATAGTTATTTCATGAGCATGAAATCATCCACCAACTTTGTTGCTTGTAAGGGGACCAGAGCCTCTGCGGGTGAAAGCACCATTAACTTGCATGAGGTGCTGCCAACCCAGAAAGTGTTGTTTCTCCTGTGTTCTAAGTCCCACAAGGTCTCATTGAGTTGCTATAATTTAACATCCAGTTAGTTGCAGCCTTAATTCAGCAAACACCTCCTGTCTCTAAGGTGTTTAGTGAAATGGGCCAAATTCAAGTTGAATGCAGCTTGGTGGACTCCAATGTTTGTTGTTACACCAGTTGACTCCACTGAATTTTAATGATCCCCTCTGGAACCTGTGTGAGCTGAAACTTTTTCATGGTTGTTTCAAAGACTTTTTAACAATGCCCAGTGGGACCCATTAATCTTAACTTCTTTTCATTGTTAGCTGATCAGTAGAACTAACCATAAAGGAATAAATCAATACAAATTACAGATCAATAAAGTTATGATAATAAAAGTCTCTAAGCACACTTGTTTGGTAGCTGTCAAGGTGTTTAGATACCAAGGTGATGGGCTTCTTGAATATACCTAAGATGCACAGATATGAATCACTTTTCCAATCCAATGATCCTGTTTGCAAGCTGATTGCAAAGCATAAGTTGTATTCTCTGAGGCTGAGTGGCCCTGGAGAAAGCTAATTTGTTGTTTGAACAGAGCTGGGCAGCGGTGATGCAGAGTGAAGTTTGTACCATCTCTGATGTGAGATGAATTGTCAGGTCTCACACTAGTTCACAATGGAAAGACAATAAGTAAAACTGATTCTTCCAGGAGGCTCAAGGGAATTCAGTGTCCAGCCCTATTAGTGTTGTTGTTGGGTTTTCTTTTCTTTTCTTTTCTTTTCTTTTCTTTCTTTCTTTTTTTTTTTTTTTTTTTTGGTTTGTTAATGCCGTTAGGTGCTTAACTCCCTTAGGCCACTTCAAAAATCCAACTCTAAAGTGACATCACAGTTAATCACTATAATTAAACAGCGCTATGTGCAGGCTTCACCAGAGTGCAGCTTCCCTTCTGCTCTATGGTCACCATAATCACCCTGTGCCCACACTTCAGCCATTGTCAGTGTGTTTGTGCAGAAGGGTGTGTGTGTGCATGTGGGTGGATATGGGCCAGTGTATTCTGTGAAAACATGGGGCAGCTATCCCATGATGCCTGAAGGGGGGGAGATTGCCAGAGGACATAATTACAGCTCATAGAGTCCAGAAGGGACTACAACAAGTCCATTGCCCTGCACTTATGGCAGGACCAAGTACCCTCTTAAAACATCCCTGACAAGTGCTTGTCTAACCTGCTCTTAAAAATTTCCAGTGATGGAGATTCCAATCATAGTATCATACAAACTGGAAGGGATGACAAGAGGTCATCAAGTCCAGTCTCCTTCAATCATGGGAAGGTCAAGTACCATCTTAAAACATGTCTGGCAGGTGCTTGTCTAATTTACTCTTAAAAACTTCCAGCAATGGTGATTCCACAGTCTGCCTAGGCAACTTACTCTAGTGGTGAGTACATGGGCCTAATCTCTGTTAGATATCCTAGTACAGTGAGCTGGGGGGAAGAAAGAGGGGGGGAAAGTGGCCACACCAGCTTAGTTAGTGATGCATTCTCCAGACAGATACACTACAGCAGAGTTACCATAGTCTTTAAGTGCCACAGAACTTGCTGCTTCTACTATGGACAGAGATGCATTGACCAGCCTCTAGCTTGGGCAGCAGTGACACAGTGCTACCTGCCATTGGCCTGGGTTTTCAGAAGTAACTACAGAGTATCAATACCTCAGTTATTGGGAGCTCATATTGAGATACACAGAAAGGGTCCTGATCTTCAGAGTACTGGGTAATTCAGTACTTTCCATGAATCAGGCTCTTTCAAAGTGGTTCTAAGAGAGTATCCAAAATCACATGTAACCTTTGAAAATTTCAGCTGGGATTTTCAAAAGGGCAGAAAGGGCCAGAAACTGTGCTCCTACAGAACACCAGTGGGAACTTGGTTCCTAATCCCTTTCGGCTCCTTGAGTATCTGAGTCTGACATGCAGGCACAAACTATGTTTAGAATTTACCAGGTCACTAGCTCAGGAACCAGATCATCAATATAATGAGGAATTACTGTGCGAGCAGGGATTTGGAAGAGGTTCTACCAAAAAAAGGGTAATGGCACATTTAGGAACTAGGCCTAGATTCTAATCTGCGCTTTAGTAGGGTACAATAGGAACCTCCAGGCAGTTAACTTTTCATTTGTTCTAAATTAACTCAAATACAGACCATTTTAATAAGAAACTTCTTCTTTTTTTAAATCACTTTCATCCACTGATATCAAAGCACTTCACAAAGGAGCTAGGCATCTTTAGCCTTGCCCTACAGATGGAGAAGCTGTGCCATGGTGTGATGAAGAGACTTGACCAAAGTTATCCAGCCAATTAGTAGCAGAAGAGAGAACATAGAAACAAGGTCTTCTAAGGCACAGCTTAGCATCACAGCTACTAGCCCACACTGCCTCTAGACTAGCAGTGGAGAGAGGGGACTATTAAACTTAATTTCACATTCACCATTGTGAGTTCTTATAAAACTATGTCATCTGTGGATTTCAGAACATTTAAATTTACAGAAGGAAGAAGAGCATGTTTTAAGGCTTGGAAGTCAAGTAGCCTATGACCTGAATCTTCTCACTTATACCCGTGTAACTCATTTAGGTCAAATCCTCATCTGGTGTAAACTAGAGTAATCCCATTGAACCCAGTGGAGCTGTGCTCTTGTGTACACTAGCTGAGCAAACACATTGACTCATAGAGCATATGGTCAGAAGGGACCATTATGGTCATCTAGTCTCACTTTCTGCAAAACACAGGCCATAGAATCTAACTCACCCACCCACCGCTAACCTAAGAGTGAGTTAATGAAGTCCACAAATAATGATTTAAAGACTTCATGGTACAGAGAATCCTCCATTAAGTGACTCATGCCCCATACCACAGAGGAAGGTGAAAACCCCACAGGGCCTCTGTGACTCTGCCCTGGGGGAAAATTCTTTCAATCCCCAAATATAATGATCAGTTAAACCCTGAGCATGTGGGCAAGACTGATGAGCCAGACACCAAAGAAATAATTCTTTCTAGTAACTCAGAACCTGCCCCGTCAAACATCCTCTCATAGTCCATTGAGCACTTTTACTGCTAGTGATCAAAGCGTGAATCCTAGTGCAAGCAGAAGGAGAATCACTCCCTGGTTCATCTCATCTTACTGGATGATATTTGACAATTACATCCCTGCTCTCTGCCTCAGTTTCTCCATCTATAAAACAGAGATACTGACTTCCAGTATCTGTTGGACCTTTCATTAATAGTTCTTTATGCACTTTCCAAGCACAGCTCAGTATTGTTATTCCTGTTTCACAAATTGGGAAATTGAGGCATGAGGCCTAGAATCACTTGCCCAATAGCTCACACATTTATAGCTTTGGGAAGTTAAGATCCCAGACTGTGTTGACTCCCAAACCACTCACCTACCCCCTGGGCCATTCTGCTGTCTCAGTCACTGTTACTGTTATTATAATTTCACTCCATCCACATTCAGTAGGGGTTTGATTTCAGAAAGGACTGTAGGATCCTGCTCCTTAGGAGTTTCTGCAAATTTGAAGGATACCTCATACTTCATAGTGATCAGTCACAAAAACAATTAGTTCTCTGACTAGTGATGGTCAAGTTCGTAATTGTATGTATATCTGTTGATCCCATACAAATCATTCTTTACATGTGTATTTCTAATTCACTTTAAAAGGCCCAAGCAAATTTTTACCCATGTGAATATTCTTTACTCATGAGAGCAATTGCAGGGAAACTCCTATTCATATTAGTGTTCCTTACTTGAACGAGTATTCCCATGAATAAAAGAACCGATATGAGTGTCCTTTACTTCTGCAAATGGTTGCATGACAAAGTTTATTCATGTGTGTATTCCCATAAATCTCAAGCAAACCATTCACTCATGTGAGAGTCCTTACCCAAGCAGTTTACTCCTGTATATACTCCTCATTAACAAATATCTTTACCCATCTGAGCAATCCTGATTTTTATTAGTAGTCCCATGAAAATCATTACTACTCTGAGTATTCCTTACACATGCATATTTTGCTTATGTAAGCATTCCTCACTTGTGCTTCTAGTCCTTTGTAAATCAGTACTCCCATGAGTATTCCTCAACTGTTCTTGCAGTGCCATTCAAAAATTTGCTGCTCCTAATTCACCATGCACAAATTTGGTTATGTGAGCTGCCTTTGTTCTTGCCTGTAGTCTCATTCAATCCTTTGTTCATATGAGTAGTCCCATGTAATTCTTTACTCACAGGAGTAGTCTCATGCAAACCTCTACTCATGTTTGTATTCCTTACTCATGAAAGTAATCTTATGTAAGATCTTTTTCTTATATACAATATTGTCCATATTCAGCCAGTTAACTCCTTTGAAACTTAGGCCTGGTCTGCATAAAACAATTAGACTGATCAAGAAATGTCATGAAAAATGTCATGCTCTAAGTCAGGGGAGTCCAGCCTTTTTGGGTGAGGAGCCACATTGCAATTCTTTTCAGGGGGGCCAATGAGAAAGTTTTTGATAGATAAGACATACAAATTGATCTTTATTAATAAACTTTAATAAAATAATCATTAGTGTAATATTTGACATTGCTTTTGCTTGCACAAATTGTCAGTGTCTGCCCGCACACTTGATGTAGCAATACAGAGTATTCCAGATAGCTATTCAGTCAGCCCAGCTCGTAAGCTTTTGTGGCAGCACTTGGCTGGCCAGATAAAAGCCCTTGGGGGGCCAGATTCTGACCGCCGGTCTGCATGGTGGACAAGCCTGCCTAAGTGCTGTGAGCTATGTCCACACTGGAGGCTTAAGGTGACTTAAGCAACTTCCTGAGCACATGCAGAGTTCATTAAATCAGCTTAAACATTTGCTTAAGTCGACTTAATAACTTTCACTCTTAAAGTTGACTTTATTAAGTTGACTTAACAAAATGTAGCCATTAAAGCTGACTTAATAAAGTTGACTTAAGGCAAGAGAGCCATTTAAGTTGACTTTATAGAATTGACCTAAGCCAGGGGATCCATTGAAAGATGACTTTATTAAGTCAGCTTTAAATGGGTTCCCTGGCTTAAGTCGATGTTAGAAAGTTAACTTAAACAAATGGGCCTCTCTAAGTCAACAATAAAATCAACTTCAAGTTGACTTTATTAAATCGACTTACCTGAGCCCTCTAGTGTGGAGATAGCCATGGTCAAATCAACCTAATTCCAGGGATACAGGCAGTTAGGTTAACAAAAGAATTTTTCCTTCAACCTAGCTACCACTCTTGAAGAGATGGAATAACAATCTAGATAGGAAAACCTTTTCCACTGATGTAAGAAGCATCTACACCATGGTGCTGCAGAGACAGATCTAGTGCCATGGTAGTGGCTGTAGTGTAACCATACAGAATCATAGAATCACAGGGTTAGAAGAAATCTCATGAGGTCATCTAGTCCAGCCCCCTGAGAAAAAGCAGGACCACTCTCACTAAATCATCCCAGCCAGGGATTTGTATAACAAAGCCTTAAATATCCCCAAAGATGGAGATTCCACAACCTTCCTAGGTAACCCATTCCAGTTCTTCACCACACTCCTAGTAAGAATTTCCTAATGTCCAACCTTGACCTCCGCAGCTGTAACTTGAAACGATTGCTGCTTGTTCTGTCCTCTGTTACTACTGAGAATAGCCAAAACCCTCCTTGGAGCAGTCCTTCAAGTAGCTAAAGGTTGCTATCAATTCCGCCCCCCCCCCCCCCCCGGGGGGGGGGGGGGGAAAAAAGCGGGGTGGGGGGGGGGTCGGGGTGTAGGTCGTGTTCTCGCGCGCTTTGATCATTTTTGGTGCCCTCCGCTGGACTCTGTAATTTGTCCACATCCTTTCTGTGATGGGGTGCCCAAAACTGGACACAGTATTCCAGATGTGGCCTCACCATGTTAATATACCTAACTCATGCTAGTAGTTGCAAACAAACCCGTACTTGCTTGGAGTGATGTTTTCTTACCAGACAGAGATAGCAAAAGGCTAAATCCAAGGTTGATAGTGTAATATTTTGCTTTGGAAACAGCAAGGGGCACTTAAGTACCTAGAGAGATTTCAGGTACACTATTGCATTATTTTAACATAACATTTTTATTCTGTACTGTTTTCTCTCAAATTATCATAAAACACTTCTCCAAAGTGGAAAAAGATCATTATCCTTATCTGACAGATGGGGAGCATAAGACACAAAGAAGGGAAGTGACTTACTTAAAGTCACTTGTGAATGAGTTAATAAAGTCAGGAATAAAGCTGAACACCTTCGACCTCCAATTCAGATACAAGCCATTGTAAAGCAAAGCCTCTAAACTTTGATGCAAAAGGTTAAATGGCATCTAGGCTGAAAACACACTCACCCTGGATATTTTTTTTCTCCAAAATTGAAACAGCTTCCATCCCTGGCCCTTGTCTTCTTTATAAATTTAGGTTACAATTTTCAGAGACACAGAAAAATAAGCCAAACTGATTTTGAATGTTCTCTAGATAAGGGATGAAAAAAAGAAAAGGAAACAAACAAAAAGTCTTCATAATAGAACACAATATATGTGATTTTCTGTGCCACATGCTACATTTATTTTGCCACACAAGTGGCATCCACCCTGGCCAATGGCCAGACATGACTTAAAAGAGCAGCACACAGTCATAACACTGACATAGCCATAATTCACCACAGTGGCTAAAGTAATAGATTCTTTTTTATCTGTTTCAAATGCTAACACAGAAATCACTATGTATGAAAGTAAAATAGTGTCAGCTCCATCAATAACTCATAAATGACCAATTGTTAAAGGATGCTAATGGGATAATCCCCATTTTGCAGAGGGGAAAATGCCCCCAAATAATTTTCCTCAGCAATTTTCAGCCCAAATTGTCTAGGTTTTGGCAGTTTATCATCCCAGGGGTAGCACTGGGTAACACTGTGCCCAATTTGTCTTTTATGTCCTTTTTTAAGTTGACAAGAGGGAGAATCGAAATGACACTCCTACTCCACACATGGTCTCATCCACTCCTCTTCTGTTTGCTCCCAGAAGATATGAACACCTGGTCTATGCAGCCCCTGTATTTCCCCAGCAATCAGAGCAAAGAACCAATAAGCCACCATGTTTGAGCTGGGGAATTCTCATTGGTGCTTACTCTCTTGTGTATGGACTAAGCACAAAGCAGTTTTGAATATCAAAGGAAAACATGCAGAGCTTCTTTATAAGTCCTTGGGAATGTTCCTCATCCTCAGGGTCACTAAGGAGCCTCAAACACTCTTCAGCCCATCAGCTCTTACCACTTTGGAGAAAAATCAAGGTAGAACTCATGGTTTCAGAGGGTAAGAGAGCATTTCCTTTCTTTCTTGACAGATTTTAGAGTCACATTAAAATGTCAACTTTACAGAGAGCTAGACACAAAGATTTTATTCTTACTTTACTGAGAAAAGTGAACAAGAGATTAAATGGATTTGATTCATTCAATTTTATTTTTATTATCCCCAAGTGAAACTGGTTCCTGATTTACCAAGATTCCACTGGGTACTTGCAGGAGAGAAGGAATGACATCATTCAAATCAGGATACTTAATCATTTCTCAGAATCAGAAATGTTCTAAGGCAGTGCTCAAAACATGTTTTTACCAAGACTCTAGACATCATATTGAATCTAGTTTTCTTATTGCTTTGATATTTCAACTCCTGATTTTCCTCTCACTTTGAGTGTGAAGATAGGAATTAACTGGAGTAAAGTAAATATTATGAAAGTGGAACCTGAATTGCTCTATTCTGATCTCATTTGCATTCTGTTTACATGGATATAGACTCACCAACTTCAGTGAAATCACTCCAGATTTACTTCAGTTTAAGAAAAATTTGGAGTCTACATACATCCTTTATAGCCAACTGCCAACTTTGTTGTAAAAAAAGTTGAGCTTCACTTTATTTTTATCTGTCAGCTTTAGTATTTGCTCAAAAATTTGCATCTTTACTCAGATTGTCTTCAGTTTCCTTATGCCTTCTCTGGATGCTCTCTAGTGTTAGTGGGCAAACCCTGAAGCCATTTAAATCTGGGATTCCTGAGGCATAGTCATCCAAGCACAGCATTGTACAAAATCTTCTCATTCTTCAAATACACACACACACAAGAAGGTAAAGTATAGCTCTGATCCTCCACAATCAGCCATATATCCTTTGCATCAGCTAGTGCATGACACCCATCAAAAATTGATAACTCATTTCATCAGGTTAAGGCAAGATACTTGTTTATTGTTCTGCAACTGCAGGATAGCCAATTAATCAATAGGTACAGCAAAGTGGTCTCCTAATGATCAAGTGAACTCTAATCACAGGCAAATTCCAGCAGTATTTATAGGATAGTATAGGCACTTAGCACATAATACATCTGTTCATTAATTGGTTACATTAATTGGCTATATTATTTGGCTACAAAAAGATTTACAGAACAGCTGGGTCATGGTAACAGCAAATCGCTCGTTTCTCAAAATTTTATTTCTTTCAAGACTGCATTGTTACAGTTTTATGACCTTCAGTTATCAGCTTCAAGCACAGTCTAGTTTCCCAAACATCTGCTTTCTCTTCCCATCTTTCCTTTCAGCACATAAAAGAAACTTCCTTGCCTATATTCTCTTGACCAAAGTTTAAGGCCTATCAGGCCCAAAAGCTACCTTTACAAAAGTTTTGTTTACATACATAAAGTTTTTCCTCCACGCACCCATTGTCCTTTTTCAGACTCCACACCAGAAGAAGTTTTGCAAGTAAAGAGAAAATATCTCCAAGGTGACATGTTCCAAGGAGATTGAAGAGAACATGTTCAGCAAAGCCTAGCACTGTGTGGATACATGAGGGTTTTGAAGGAACTTGCTTTCACGGTTCCAGGACAACTTAGCATATACACAGTGGTCACTGATACTGATAGCAAATCCTTGTGTTAGACGTTAGAACCCTGTGGTTAGTGATTTCAGGAGGATCTGTCTTGTGCTGTTGCTTTGCATTTTGCAAGAGCTACCTTTATACATTTTCCCCTGATACCAGGATTTCTGGGTTAAGAACAATATTGTTAAGTGCTCTAAACCTCTGGGATGCTTGCTTTTATTTATGCAACATTGTCAAGGAAATCAGCATCATGTTCACAGATGGAAGCTGAAAGACAAGATAAAGTAATCTGGTTCCTGAGCAATGGATCTGAGTGTGATGAAGGGAAATCAAATTGCAGGGTAAATTGGTCATTTCCTGATTTTCAGACGTTTAAATTTCATAAAAAAAGGAGTGATTGGAGAACTTTAACTTTATGTTAAAATGCTTTGGGACATTTAATTCTATATTAACCCACATTTGGATATTTATGGTTAGACATCCAATTTGAATTCTATGTACATTCTGCTCCATGTAGACTAAAAACAAACAAACAAAAATGAGCTAAATCATGCATGTTCCTTTTTAAAATGTACATCTTGGATGTCCAATCATTCTCAAGACATATGACATAATTCTATAGGTTATGCAGAGTAAGAAATGTTTTGGCTCTGAACTTTAGCACAGTTTTACACTGGTGAAACCATTAAGAGGGAAGGGTAAAAAAGATGAATTTGAGAAAAGTTGGAATTGGAGAGGTGAGGAGAAGGGAGAGGTTAAGAAAAGTTAGTAGGGGTGAAGAGTGAGGTTGTAGAGTCATTAAGATGGGGGAGAAATAGAATTAAATGCCTAAAACAGGAGGGAAGAAAGACAAAAGAAATGGGGATTGAGTTAACTGATATCATTGGAGAATTACTACTGTAAATCTGGAGTGAGTGTGATGACAACCAAGCCATTGCTGTAGAACACTGATGAAAAATGCTGTACCCAGATGTGCTTGTTTAGTTTATTGTTCAAATTGCTATATAGTGTGAAGTACAGTGAAACAGCATATATATTCTTAGATGACAAATCTACTTAGTTCTACTACCTATACCACATGTGAGCTGAGAGGCAGGTAAACAGTATTATTTGCTTTTTGCATCTATGTGGTGACATGCACTCTCTGAGAGGCATATTTTAATCTTAGCTATACAACTGTAAATTCTCTGTGTTCAGTTCAGCCTTACACCAATGCAACTTAACAGGTATCAGTTATTTACTGACTTAGACTGGTATAAAACAGATGCACTTCAAAAGATGTCTTAGAGATACACAAGTTTAAATTTGAAGTAACCGAGGCAGTGGGAAGAATCATAGAATCATAGGGTTGGAAGAGACCTCATAGGTCATCTAGTCCAACCCCCTGCCAGAGGCAGGACCACTCCCACTAAACCACCCCAGTCATGGTTTTGTCTAGCCGGGCCTTAAACACCTCCAAAGATGGAGACTCCACCACCTCCCTTGGCAGCTCATTCCAATGCTTCACCACTCGCCAAGTAAAAAAGTTTTTTCTAATATCCAGCCTCGACCTCCCTAACTGCAACTTGAGACCATTGCTCCTTGTTCTGTCCTCTGTTACCACTGAGAACAGTCGAGCTCCATCTTCCTTAGAGCATCCCTTCAAGTAGTTGAAGGTTGCTCTCAAATCCCCCCTCAATCTTCTCTTCTGCAGACTAAATAAGCCTAATGCTTTCAGTCTTTCTTCATAGGGCTGGTGCTCCAGCCCTTTAATCATTTTGGTTGCCCTCCTCTGAACTCTCTCTAGCATGTCCCTGTCCTTTTTGTAGTGGGGAGCCCAAAACTGAACACAGTATTCTAGATGTGGCCTCACCAGTGCAGAATAGAGGGGAATGATCACATCCCTTGATCTGCTGGTAATACTTCTTTTGATGCAGCCCAGTATGCCATTGGCCTTTTTGGCAGCAAGAGCACACTGCTGACTCATATCTAGCTTCCCATCCACCATGACCCCCAGGTCCTTTTCTACACTGCTGCTACTTAACTGAATGTTTCCCAGCCTGTAGCAGTGCATGGGGTTTTTCCGTCCCACATGCAGGATTTTACACTTGTCCTTACTGAACTTCATAAGATTTTTATTGGCCTACTGTTCCAATTTATCTAGGTCTCCCTGAATCCTGTCCTTGCCCTCCAACATGTCTACTGTTCCCCCCAGCTTGGTGTCATCCGCAAACTTACTGAGAGTGCAGTCTATTCCTTCATCCAGATCATTGATGAAAATGTTGAACAGAACTGACCCCAGGACTGACCCCTGGGGCACACCACTTGTGACTGGTTGCCAGCTAGACATGGATCCATTGATTCCTACACACTGAAACCGTTGATCTAGCCAGTTTTCTATCCACCTTATAGTCCACCTATCCAATCCATACTTCCTTAATTTGCCAATGAGAATGCTGTGGGAAACTGTATCAAAAGCCTTGCTAAAATCAAGGTATATCACATCAACGGTTCTTCCTGCATCCAGAAAACCAGTCATCTGCTCATAGAAGGAAATGAGATTGGTCAGACATGATTTACCCTTGGTAAATCCATGCTGACTGTTCCTGATCACTTTATTTTCCTCTAAGTGTTTGAGGATGGATTCTTTAAGAATCTGCTCCATAATTTTGCCAGGGATTGAGGTGAGGCTGGCTGGTCTATAATTGCCCGGATCCTCCTTTTGCCCTTTCTTGAAAATAGGCACTACATTTGCTTTTTTCCAATCCTCTGGCACCTCCCCTGTTCTCCATGAGTTTTGAAAGATAACGGCCAGTGGTGCTGCTATCTCATCGGCCAATTCCCTCAGCACCCTTGGATGCAGTTCGTCCGGCGCCGTGGACTTGTGCACATCCAGCTTCTTTAAGCAGTCCCTAACCTGACCTTCCGTCACCAAGGGCCTCTCTTCTTCTCTCCAATTTGCCCTACCCATGGTAGTGGGCTGGGAGCTGACCCTGCCTGTGAAAACAGAAGCAAAAAATGCATTGAGCACTTCAGCTTTTTCTTCATCCTCTATCACGAGGATGCCTGCCCCATTCAGCAAGGGACCTACACCATCCCTGATCCTCTTCTTGTTATTAACATACTTGTAGAACCCCTTCTTGTTATCCTTTACATCCCTCGCTAGCCGCAGCTCCATTTGTCCTTTGGCCTTTCTGATTTTATCTCTGCAGTCCCTAGCAATATCTTTATATGCCTCCTTGGTCATCTGACCAAGCTTCCACTTCCTGTAAGCTTCCTTTTTATGTGTAAGCTCAGAGCAGAGTTCTCTGCTAAGCCATTCTGGCTGCCTCACATGTTTGTTCTTTCTCCTAACTGGAATGGCAAGTTCCTGTGCCCTTAGCAGGGTTTCTTTAAAATATAACCAGCTTTCTTGGACTCCTTTCCCCTTCAGATTAACTTCCCAAGGGATCCTGCCCATCAGTTCCCTGAGGGACCCAAAATCTGCTCTTTTGAAGTCCAGGGTTTTTGTTTTGCTTCTTTCCTTCCTTCCTTTAATGAGCATCCTGAACTCAACCATGTCATGGTCACTACTGCCTAGCTTGCCATTTACCCCTACCTCCCAGATCAGTTCTTCCCTGTTTGTGAGCAGCAGGTCGAGAGGTGCAAGGCCCCTAGTTGATTCCTCCAGTATTTGTACTAGAAAGTTGTCCCCAACACACTCTAAAAACTTCCTGGATTGCCCATGCACTGCTGTATTGGCCTCCCAGCAGATGTCAGGGTAATTGAAGTCCCCCATGAGCACCAGGGCCTGTGATCTAGAAGCTTCTGCTAGTTGTCCGTAGAACACCTCATCCACCTCCTGTTTCTGGTCTGGTGGTCTATAGCAGACCCCCACCACAACATGACCCTTGTTGCTTTCCCCTCTCAATGTAACCCACAGACTTTCTACAGGCACGCTTCCACTTCCATAATGGAGCTCTGAGCAATCATAGAGCTCTTTTACATATAGTGCTACTCCTCCCCCTCTTCTTCCCTGCCTGTCTTTCCTGAACATCCATGAGCTGCAGTCATGCATACCCATCCATGGCAGAGCTCCAGTCATGCAGACTATCCCACCACGTCTCTGTTATTCCTATGATATCATAGTTCCTTGTCTGCGCTATTACTTCCAATTCTTCCTGTTTATTTCCCAGGCTCCTTGCATTAGTGTATAGACACCTAAGATACCTGGTCACTTGCCCTACTTTGTCAGTTTGGTTTTCAATTCTATTACATATACCTCCCTGCATTTTTTTTGGAGTCCTCCTCCCCCACTCTCCTCATGTGTTGGCGCTTCAGTGGAACATTTAAGACAGTTATTTGATCCCCCCCCCC
>ML681991.1:46375788-46444120 GCA_007922195.1 Podocnemis expansa
GAGCTCCATCTTCCTTAGAGCATCCCTTCAAGTAGTTGAAGGTTGCTCTCAAATCCCCCCTCAATCTTCTCTTCTGCAGACTAAATAAGCCTAATGCTTTCAGTCTTTCTTCATAGGGCTGGTGCTCCAGCCCTTTAATCATTTTGGTTGCCCTCCTCTGAACTCTCTCTAGCATGTCCCTGTCCTTTTTGTAGTGGGGAGCCCAAAACTGAACACAGTATTCTAGATGTGGCCTCACCAGTGCAGAATAGAGGGGAATGATCACATCCCTTGATCTGCTGGTAATACTTCTTTTGATGCAGCCCAGTATGCCATTGGCCTTTCTGGCAGCAAGAGCACACTGCTGACTCATATCTAGGTTCCCATCCACCATGACCCCCAGGTCCTTTTCTACACTGCTGCTACTTAGCTGAATGTTTCCCAGCCTGTAGCAGTGCATGGGGTTTTTCCGTCCCACATGCAGGATTTTACACTTGTCCTTACTGAACTTCATAAGATTTTTATTGGCCCACTGTTCCAATTTATCTAGGTCTCCCTGAATCCTGTCCTTGCCCTCCAACATGTCTACTGTTCCCCCCAGCTTGGTGTCATCCGCAAACTTACTGAGAGTGCAGTCTATTCCATCATCCAGATCATTGATGAAAATGTTGAACAGAACTGGCCCCAGGACTGACCCCTGGGGCACACCACTCGTGACTGGTTGCCAGCTAGACATGGATCCATTGATTCCTACACACTGAAACCGTTGATCTAGCCAGTTTTCAATCCACCTTATAGTCTACCTATCCAATCCATACTTCCTTAATTTGCCAATGAGAATGCTGTGGGAAACTGTATCAAAAGCCTTGCTAAAATCAAGGTATATCACATCAACGGTTCTTCCTGCATCCAGAAAACCAGTCATCTGCTCATAGAAGGAAATGAGATTGGTCAGACATGATTTACCCTTGGTAAATCCATGCTGACTGTTCCTGATCACTTTATTTTCCTCTAAGTGTTTGAGGATGGATTCTTTAAGAATCTGCTCCATAATTTTGCCAGGGATTGAGGTGAGGCTGACTGGTCTATAATTGCCCGGATCCTCCTTTTGCCCTTTCTTGAAAATAGGCACTACATTTGCTTTTTTCCAATCCTCTGGCACCTCCCCTGTTCTCCATGAGTTTTGATAGATAACGGCCAGTGGTGCTGCTATCTCATCGGCCAATTCCCTCAGCACCCTTGGATGCAGTTCGTCCGGCGCCATGGACTTGTGCACATCTAGCTTCTTTAAGCAGTCCCTAACCTGACCTTCAGTCACCAAGGGCCTCTCTTCTTCTCTCCAATTTGCCCTACCCATGGTAGTGGGCTGGGAACTGACCCTGCCTGTGAAAACTGAAGCAAAAAATGCATTGAGCACTTCAGCTTTTTCTTCATCCTCTGTCACGAGGATGCCTGCCCCATTCAGCAAGGGACCTATACCATCCCTGATCCTCTTCTTGTTATTAACATACTTGTAGAACCCCTTCTTGTTATCCTTTACATCCCTCGCTAGCCGCAGCTCCATTTGTCCTTTGGCCTTTCTGATTTTATCCCTGCAGTCCCTAGCAATATCTTTATATGCCTCCTTGGTCATCTGACCAAGCTTCCACTTCCTGTAAGCTTCCTTTTTATGTGTAAGCTCAGAGCAGAGTTCTCTGCTAAGCCATTCTGGCTGCCTCACATGTTTGTTCTTTCTCCTAACTGGAATGGCAAGTTCCTGTGCCCTTAGCAGGGTTTCTTTAAAATATAACCAGCTTTCTTGGACTCCTTTCCCCTTCAGATTAGCTTCCCAAGGGATCCTGCCCATCAGTTCCCTGAGGGACCCAAAATCTGCTCTTTCGAAGTCCAGGGTTTTTGTTTTGCTTCTTTCCTTCCTTCCTTTAATGAGCATCCTGAACTCAACCATGTCATGGTCACTACTGCCTAGCTTGCCATTTACCTCTACCTCCCTGATCAATTCTTCCCTGTTTGTGAGCAGCAGGTCGAGAGGTGCAAGGCCCCTAGTTGATTCCTCCAGTATTTGTACTAGAAAGTTGTCCCCAACACACTCTAAAAACTTCCTGGATTGCCCATGCACTGCTGTATTGGCCTCCCAGCAGATGTCAGGGTAATTGAAGTCCCCCATGAGCACCAGGGCCTGTGATCTAGAAGCTTCTGCTAGTTGTCCGTAGAACACCTCATCCACCTCCTGTTTCTGGTCTGGTGGTCTATAGCAGACCCCCACCACAACATGACCCTTGTTGCTTTCCCCTCTCAATGTAACCCACAGACTTTCTACAGGCACGCTTCCACTTCCATAATGGAGCTCTGAGCAATCATAGAGCTCTTTTACATATAGTGCTACTCCTCCCCCTCTTCTTCCCTGCCTGTCTTTCCTGAACATCCATGAGCTCCAGTCATGCATACCCATCCATGGCAGAGCTCCAGTCATGCAGACTATCCCACCACGTCTCCGTTATTCCTATGATATCATAGTTCCTTGTCTGCGCTATTACTTCCAATTCTTCCTGTTTATTTCCCAGGCTCCTTGCATTAGTGTATAGACACCTAAGATACCTGGTCACTTGCCCTACTTTGTCAGTTTGGTTTTCAATTCTATTACATATACCTCCCTGCATTTTTTTTGGAGTCCTCCTCCCCCACTCTCCTCATGTGTTGGCGCTTCAGTGGAACATTTAAGACAGTTATTTGATCCCCCCCCCCATATTTCAACTACCTTCTCTTTTATTCCTGGTATTACAGTCCCAACACCCCCCAAGTTCCATCCCTTTCCCCAGATCTCCCACATTGCCACTTACCTGTGGGCTTTGGTCTCCTTCCCCCATTGAACCTAGTTTAAAGCCCTCCTCACTAGGGCAGCCAGTCTGTGCCCAAATACACTCTTCCCCTTCCTGGACAGGTGAAGGCCATCTCTGCCTATCAATCCTCTGTCCTGAAACAGGACTCCATGGTCAAGGAAGCCGAATCCCTCCTGACCACACCATCTTCGCAGCCAGGCATTCACCTCTAGGATGCATCTGTCTCTCCTCAGGCCTCTAGCCTTGACTGGAAGTTCCAAACTCCTTCACCCTCGCTCCCAGAGCCCTGAAGTCACCTTTGATCTGCTGAGGATCACCTCTCGCAGTATCATTGGTACCCACATGGATAAGAAGCATGGGGTAGTAGTCTGAGGGGCGGATGATTTTTGACAGTCCCTCCGTAACGTCTCTGATACGGGCACCTGGCAGGCAGCATACCTCCCTAGAGGCCTTGTCAGGGTGACAGATGGGTGCTTCCGTTCCTCTCAGGAGGGAGTCCCCAATCACCACAACCCTACGTTTCCTCCTAGGTGAGGTTGCTGTGATCTCCCCAGCCTCTGGGGTGGAAGGTCTCTCCTCTACCTCCTTCATCGTGTCCAGCACCGCATAACAGTTCCTCACCACAATGGAAGGTGGGATGTGAGCAGGCGTGGAGCACTGTCTGCTGCCAGAGGTGACCAGCTGCCAGTGTCCTCCCTCTGCCATAGGCATCCCATCCGTTTCCAGAGCTGTGGCAGTAGCCCTTGGCACCGGGATAGGGACCTCCTCCTTGCAGGTCTTATCATGGACACTGTCAAGGAACTTTTCCAGGGCATAGATACCCCTGAGTCCGTGACACCTCCTCCTGTTGTCATAAGTAAAGTTACTGTGCATTTACACTTGTGAGAACAAAGTCTGGCTAAAGGTCATAAGCCTAGATACGTAAATAGACTTGCTTAACTGAAATGATATATCAAAATAATGAACAGATTATTTTTTTATTTCTCAAGATGAAATATTCTGAGGAAGAGACCAGAGGAAACGGCACTTCAGTGGCTGAGTTTATCATACTGGGCTTTTTTAACCTCCCACATATGGAACATCTTCTCTTTCTGTTGTTTATGTGTATTTATTTCATCACAGTAGTGGGCAACATACTCATCATCATCATTGTAAGTACTGACCCAGCCCTTCACACCCCCATGTACTTCTTCCTCAGCAACTTGTCCTTCCTGGAGATCTGCTACATCTCCATCACCCTGCCCAAGATGCTGGCCAGCCTTCTTTCAGAGGATAAATCCATCTCCTTTGTTGGCTGTGCTGCACAGATGTATTTCTTTCTGTTATTTGGAGCAACAGAGTGCTGCTTGCTAGCTGTTATGGCCTATGACCGCTACAGTGCCATATGTAATCCACTGCGCTATGCAGAAATCATGAATAAGAAAGTGTGCATCCAACTGGCTGCAGGTTCTTGGATCTGTGGTGGCCTTGTGGGCCTGGGGCACACCACATTCATCTTCACACTTCCTTTCTGTGGGTCCAATGTGATCAACCACTTCTTCTGTGAGATCCAGCCAGTGCTGATGCTGGTCTGTGGGGATACCTACTGGAATGAGATCCAAATTATTGTGGCTGCTGGCTTCATCATTATGATGCCCTTTATGCTCATTCTGGTGTCCTACATACGAATTATCTCCACCATCCTTAAAATGAAGTCCACAAATAGTAGGCAAAGGGCTTTTGCCACTTGCTCCTCACACCTCACTGTGGTAGCTCTGTTCTATGGGACAGCCATTTTCATCTACATACGCCCCAAATCCAGCTATTCCCTGAATGTGGACAAGCTACTTTCTCTGTTCTATTCTGTCGTGACTCCAATACTGAACCCCATTATCTACAGCCTCAGGAACAAGGATGTTAAAGGAGCAATTCAAAGAATGGGGATCAAGATCTGTCCTCCAAAAACATAGGAAATTGTCTTTCAGTTGGACTGTCCACTGAGCAATAGTTCAGCTCTAAAGAGAAATATCACTTATTGGATTATTCCTTGGAGACATCTGAAATACTAAAAGAAATTCCAAGAAAAAATCCTTGATATTGAATATCAAAGTAGTTAAAATATTTTTGAATTTTGTATTTCTGTCATTTTTATGCAGATTTTGACTTTTAGTAGAAACCTGCCTTTTATAAAACAATCTGCACTTATTTATTCCTATTTTTATTCCTAGCTATATATATTCTCTACTTAAAATAAAATTTGTTGTAATTTTCTGTTTAGTCTCCCTTGAATTTTTTTCTGAATTATTATTAAAGTGTGAAAAGTGACAATATTTTTTCAAAGTATGTTTCTTATTTTTTTTATAGATCTACAAAACCCATGAAAAATATCAGAATTTTGGAATTTCAAACTTCTCAATGTAATTTCATTTGCTATTAGAAAACTTCCAGTGCTGCATCTCCACTTCCCCATTGTTGAGTGTCTCTACTTAAGGAATATCTTAGTTCTAGAGAGAAATACTTCTTACTGTAATATCTTCCAAAGGATGTATTAGAGAGCTTGTTCAAGATCTCTTTGATTGAATAGTTTGCCATTAGAAAGTTGAGTTGGAAATGAAACATTTTGCATGGACATATCAATTTGGACACAATGTTAAATGGGAAAAAAATCAAAACAACATGTTTAGGGGTTCTCATTTCATTGTGGATACCTGAAAACATTTAATTTCACTTTAATAAGGTAAAAATATTTAAATTTTATCATTACAATTGTTTTGTCAATGTTCACACTAAATTTTTATCTTTGATATTGTTATATATCTTTATATATGTAATATTTAATTATATAAAATGTAATATACGTAAGACACTTTTAACATTATCAAAACACAATTTTGCTTTATCAAAGAAAAATGCTAATATTTCATTGATCCCATTAAGTGTCTAAATACCTTTAAAAATCTGAGCACTTATGTCAGTGTGTCTCAATTCCCAGTGTGCAAAATGGTGATAATAACATCTCTCAGCCCTACAAGATTTTTTGAGGATAAATTGAGTCATACATATCAAGGGCTTGGTGATGGGTTCAAAAAAAAGCTCATTAGTACATATTAATAGTTATTCAAGAAGATGTTTCTCTTGCAATGTAGAAATAATTACTACTTTCTAGGATTTACCACTTTGAGCCTCTTTTGAAAAGTCCCTTCATAACATGTATCTAGTGCTCTGTTTCAGTACACAAGGAAAGTCTACTGATTAGTGAGAGCTTAACTCAGAAATGGATTTCCCCTTATGTTGCCTTGTTACTCAAACATCATTCATCTGATTATCCAAGTGAGATTAAATAGACATGGTGCTGTGGTGAACTGAGGCTATTTCTGTACAGCTTATGAATTCTGGTTAATGCTATGAATTTACATTAAGAAAACTGCTGTGCCATGAAATGAAAGTCACCATACTTCAGGAAAAACAAAAACAAAACTAAAAACTTCAAAAACAGACCTCAGCATGAAACTGTTGAGCTGAAATTCATATTTCGTATGCAAGCTTGTCACTATCATTTTGGGTCTGAATATGGACTGGGAATGGTTGGCTTAGTATAAAGGTAATTTTTCCTCTTTAAACATTCAAGCCTTCTCATGAATTGTTAACAGGACACATCTACCCTTTTTTTAATTGAATGGACCTTGTTAATTACCCTGCATGTGTATACTTTTAAATTGACCTTGTAACCTCACCATTCACGTACGTGTGTGTGTGTGTGGATAGATAGATAGATAGATAGATATGGAGCTTATTGCAGTTTTCAGTTCACATCTCTGAAGACATGAGTTAGAAGTTAGAAGTGAGTTAGAAGCTTATACTCTAATAAATTTGCTTGTCTTCATGAGTGCCAGAGGGCTCCTTGTTTGTTTTGCTGAAATAGAATAAACAGCTACCCCTCTGGAAGTCATTTGTATCATGAGTTCCTAGTTTATTTGTGGGGCCACCATAACCAACAGAGTCTGTAGCAAACATACCCCACACAGATAGAAAGATGAGTACTTAGGGTTAATGACAGAACTTAGACCTCACAGCTGTATCTTTAGAAAACCAGTTTAGCTGATTTCTTAGAGGGGAGGTAAGAACAATGGAAATGTACCAGGAGTGGAACAAGAAAAGAGGCCAGGTGTTCAAGAGTGCTCTCAATAAAACCACACAGGAACAGTGAGTCACATAAGAAGAGCATGTGTGTGTGTGCGCGCGTGTGTGTGTATGGAGAAGGAGGGGGATGGGGATGGGGATGGGGATGGGGATGTAAGGGAGAACAAGCTGAGTCAGGGGAACCAGAAGAGAGAGATTTGTCCAGCACAGAGCAGCTTCATAGGGAACTTCTGTCCATTTTCATGAGCCCAGCAGTTGCCAATGGACCATGGACAACCCAAAGGATTCAAACACCAATCCAAAGAATGCCCTAGAGTGATGAGGAAACTAAGGCAGAGTCTTGCATCCAGTGTTCATTGTTCTTTATGATCTGTACTCCCTGATGCTTTGCAGGATTAAGTATAAAGGAGCACAAAAGTGTTGGACTCTTTGAGAAGTGTATATGTGCTCTCTGCTTCTCAACTGCTGCATGCCCCTGAGAGAGTTAAAACCTAATCCAGAAGCATCACATCTCTGGTGAAGGTGTTCTGATAAAAGAGTGTGTTTAAGCAACTAGGGTCTCTTGAGGGTTTAGTGTTCATCCTGGAGGCCCTGGACAGGTTGTCTGAGGAAGGCTAGTACCCAGAAGCTATTCCAGATAGGAAACAATGCTGCAGGTTCCTGAAGATCTAGATCAGGGGTGGCCAAACTTATGGAACTCAAGAGCCGCACAAGTCAATTATTAAAACTTCGAGAGCCTCACTGAGGCGTATAACCACACATTTTTACCTACTCCAAAATTACTAAGCTTAAAATTCATTGTGAACTTTAATTTTATTGTAAAAATAGGGCAAATATGAATCCTACTAATGTCAATACTAATAATTATTTAAGGTTACCATGAAACTAGGCCTATACAGTAAAAACTTAGCTATCGCTAGATGTAGAACTTTACAGGCTTGTGGCAAGTTTTTTTTTTTTTTTTTAAATCTGGAAAGTAACTTGTCAATGCAGTAGATAAAAGCTCTCTCAGATGCTGATCTCTAAAAATTGCACAATGTTTTGAATTTCATTGTGGAATATGATGCTTCACAGTAGTAAGTTGTGCCAAAAACTGAAAGTAATCTACATTCAGTTTCAAACTTCTCTCCTTTGTATTTTCATTTCTTAGTATTCCACATCATTTTTAGAATTTGTAAAACATGATTTTATTTTAACAATGAGTACGCTGCATTAGGGCCTGTGAGAACATCTAAACATGCTATGACTTCTATGACCATGTCACACTTCCCTCCCTCACCCCCTTGTTGCCTCGCTGCAGCCTCTTACCATGCTGCTGCTTCTCTGCTCTCCCCAACCATGCCACACTTCTGCCCTCCACCCCACCCTGGCGCTGACCATGCCCCTGCTTCCCTGCCAACATTTCTGCCAGTAAACTCGTTTACTAAAATACTCATGGACAGTGAAGACAAAAGGTCTGAGGACTCAATTAGACACAATTAATTTTAAAATGAAAGTAATAGTAAGGGAAAACACTGCTCTCATCTTAATCCTGTGAAGAGATGCACACAGGGACACCTTTTCAACTGTTCAGAATCACGACAGATCAATGAGAATTTATGGGGACAGAAAGTGCAAGATCAGAGCCTGTTTCAGTAAGTGCTTTGGAGTCCATGCACAGAAGATACTATGGAAAAAATCTCATTGAGTTTATTCAGTTTGGGGTCAGGCCCTGTATAAATTCTAAATATCAATATTTGGTTTTTATAATACAAAGTAAATTCTTCATTGTTGAGAGATTTTTTTTCAGAAAGTTTACAACACAATTTTTCCACCCTCAGCCTTTCACAACAATTACTCTCTTATTTATTTAATGGGCTCAGATACCCATAGAGTCATTCATGAAGACTGCACTGAAATATAAATGAATTTTGACTACTGGTATACAACAAAGAAGAATTAATACATGTTGAATGCTGTTGAATGTTGAATCAGTGGAAGTATAGTGCTGCTACTGAACTTTCCAGTGAATGTAAATTATTTTGGTAATTGACTTACCAGTAGTTATATTGAAAATTTTCTTATAAAATACGTGTACTAGCAGTTACTTCTGCAAACAGGTGACATATTGATGTCTCAGGCACACTTGTTGAATGGACTTAAGGATTTTTTTTTCTACAGCCAGTTTTCATTAGTGGTGGTCTATCCTAAGTCTAAATCATTTTGCATGCTGAAAATGAACCATGATCCATAATAAGTACTTGTAAATTCTTTATATTAATATAGGTTTTTTTATAACCTTTTGACAGCAGTCAGTGGTTTTGGATGTACCAGTTGTGTCAATTTTCAGTCATTTCTGATGATTGTTGTTTATTTCTCAAAATAGAAATACAAGAGAAATGATTTTGTATTATATTACAATATCTGGAAATGCCAGGTGATTTAAAAAAAAATACAATTGCTTTTCAAGTTTAAATGGCTAGATTATCTTCATTTATCTTGCTCTTGATTAATTTATGTTGCCAGTTTTAAAAAAATATTTACCCAGAAAATAATATCAAAGAAGAAAAGTATTTAAAAAAATCATGCAATTAGTTAATTCTGCCTCTGTGTGCATCCAGTTTATCCAATGAATGAAGCGTGTGATGTTGTAGTTAAAGACTGTATCATAATGCATACAGACAAGGAGGGTAGAATTAATATGGTTTGGGTAAACTGTAGAATCTGATATTTACTCTGAATGCTTTGCACCTAATTGACCACATTGCTTTTCCCTGCTGGCTCTCACAATGCTACCCCTCCCCTCCTCTCCCTGATCTTACCACACTGTTGTTTCCCTGCCGGCTCTCACAATGCTGTTCCTGCCCTCCCCGTTCTTACTACGTTGCTTTTCCCTGCCGGTTCTCACAGTGCTGCCCCTTCCCCGGCTCTGACCACTCTGCTTTTTTCTGCCAGCTCTCGCCATGCCGCCGCCTCTATGCTGTCCCCGACCACTGCAAATTTCCCGCCCTTGGCTCCCACCCTGCCGCCCTTCCCTGCTGTGCTCTCCCCGGAGCCGCAATTTTTCTTTAAAGAGCCACATGTGGCTCATGAGCCACAGTTTGGCCACATCTGATGTAGATGCTCACAAAGCCCAGGGGGATCTGGTATGGCAGAAATATGGCTTACCCTCAGAGAAGTCCTGGTGGGTGACTGACAGAGAGCATGCGTGAAAATTTGTGATAAGCAGGGTTGCCACCTTGAGCTGAATAGTAATCTGAAGATTTAAAAAAACCCACTCAAACACATAAAATTTATACAGGAATTAAACAAGCTTTGCAAACATGTGTGCGTGATGTAATTTGTCTCTTTACATATTCTCAAAATTTTATAAAACTGCATACTTTTACAGAATAAAGACAAAATAAATATATGCACATGGCTGTTTAAACAAGCAAGTTACTGTGTATGAGAATGCGCAGTGACTAGTATGTCTAGAACAGTGGCAAATTTTAAAAGTGAGGACATATATAAGTGCATGTATGCACAGCAAAGATGTTAGTTCTCAAACATTCAAACCATTAATTTACTTGTATAGGTATTTACCAAATAAATAGAAACTGGTTTTGCAAGGAAGGTGCACTCAACATTATGGAATTTATTTTTAATTAAATGGTTTCAGTGAGACTCTCCAATTAACCGTGATCAGGGTTATGCTGACACTGTCTGACACTATTGCAACCAGGCAATGACTGACAGCTGACGTGGGATGGTACTGAGGTGATCGCTTGATCAAAATTCTACAGAAGAAAAACTTCATTCACACTTAGTCATGTTTGTAGTGTATGAGCAATAAGCACCCAGAGATCTGAATATTAAACACGTAGCCCAGAGATAAGTAACCAAAACCCATAATCTCCCCTGCTTGTTACTAACACATATAATTTTCCCAGTTGTCATCCAGTGTTTAGGACTGGCCATTTTAGATGAATTTCATCTGTCCAAACTGCAAAACTTTCTGACATAGTGGCTATGTCTACATTGGAGAGCATTTTCAAAAAAAAAAAAAATCTTTTTTCAAAAAAATTATTTTGACATATATTCAAAATAATTATCTCAAAATAACTTTTTTCAAAAATGCTATTTTGGGAGAACGGTCTGGGGACCACTCCTTGTCCCGAAATATCGCGGCTTTTTTTTTTTTTTTTGAAAGTGAAAGTCTACTCTGGACTTTCTTTTTTGAAAAAAAAGAAAGGCAATGGAAAAGATAGGCAGGCTTTTGCGGGGGGGGGGGAACTTTGCTGCTTCTGGCGATCGCTCTTCTCGAAAAACCTATCTTGAAAAAGGCTTTTTTTCTAAATGTAATGAGGATTAGCACTGCTGAAAAAGCATGCTGGTATTTCGAGATACCAGTGTACTTTTTTGAAAAAGTTAACCTGACAGCTCTTTTGAAATAGCTTTTTTGAAAAAAGCCATCGCCGGATGCGGCAAAGGCTTTTTTAAAAAAAGCCTGCCTGTCTTTTCCATTCTCTTTCTATTTTTTTTTTTTTAAAGAAAGTCTGATGTAGACTTTCAGTTTGGTGGGGGAGTGGGGGAGGAAGCCGGGGTGTTTTGGGGCAAGAAGTGGCCCTGACCCTTCTCCTGAAATAGCATTTTTGAAAAAAAATATTTTGAGATAACTATTTTGAATATATTTCAAAATACTTTTTTTCAAAAAAAGTTTTTTTCAAAAATGGTCTCCAATGTAGACACAGCCAATGTCAGCTTTGGGATTATTGCCTGTATTCATAACAAATGAGTGAAACAAAGGCTAAGCTTTTCAAATGGCCTGAGATTTTAATGAATGTCCATAAGCATCCATCCTTCATTTTGATTTCTTGAACTGAAACTTGTGTTCTTCATTATGATGCCAGTTCACTGAACAGACTATATCTCCCATAATGAACCCTGAGACGTGTGACTCCCATGATGAATTATGTGCCTTGGGAAGAGGGAAATCTGTGCTGCATTATAGGTGATATAATCTTCCAGAGATCTTGGCTCATAGGAGATTATGGAGTTTGAAACTCTAAGACCTACTCTACACTTACAGTGAAATTAGACATAACACTGCTTACCTCAACCATCTGCAGTCTGTGTCTCCACAGAGCGGTACATTTTTGAGGGAAAGAAAAGTGGAAGTGTAATTCAACCTGCTAATGCCACCTCTGCAATTTGTGTAGCACTGATTTCAAAACTGCAATTCAAGTTTAGGTCCCTGTAGCCAGAGAACAACTTTTTGAGTTTTCCTGTCTCATATACCATAGGAATATAGCTCTTTCCCTGTCTGAAGCCCCAGCAAGTTTTAAATAAATTCCTCTCTCTGCATGTAGTGCTGGGCCTCTCTGTTCTGTTGGTGACAGAGAAACAGCAAAGGAATACTTTTCCTCCCTTTTTTTATTTTTTAGAGAAGTTAGTGGAGGGTGAGCAGAGGACTCCGACAAGCCCCTGTGCCTACTACCCACAGTGCACTGCATTTCGGGAAGTAATGTGAGCAGTGAAGATGCAAGACCCGAGGCAACCCAGTTGCTGTGATCACTCACCTTCACCCTCTGTAATTTGATAGCCTAAAATCGAATTATAATCCCACCCCCAGTATACACTAACCCTGATTCTCATAATGCAATGTAATAGGGAAATGCCGTTTGATGGTTTGTTGAATTCATTCAAAATTCAACATTTTGCATCAGTTAAAAATATAAAATGTTCTGCTTTCAGCTCACTCTAATTATTTCATTTTGATTTCCTACTGGAATTCAGTTTTGCAGAAACAGCATTTTTTTCGGAAAATCCTTCCTAACAAAAGTTCCCAGCCAGCTGTATTATAATCATTCTGCCAGACTATAAAGTTTATTTTGTGTTGCTAACAAGTGCTTCACAAAATAACATCCTGATTGGTGGTCAAACAGTAGATAGCAAGAACTGCTAAAAATGACAGCTATGGCACTATAAAAAGATCCTTTTATGGCTTTTAAAAATATTACTTGTAAAAATATTGTTTTTGCAGAAAAACTGATATGAAAGGGCACGTCTACATGGCACTTTTATTTCGAAATAACACTCGTTATTTTGAACTAAAAGAAATTAGGTCTACACAACGTTTTCCTACTTCGAAAGGACAGATCCCATCCTTTCGAAATAAGAATTGTCGTTCCGAAACAGTAAAACCTCGATGTTTTTGAAATGGCCGTTATTTCGAAAGGGATATTTTGAAAAAACACTGTGTAGACCTGTTCTTTCGAAACAACACTGTGTAGACCTGTTGTTTCAAAAGAACTGTTTGGAAACAATGGGCCAATTGTCGTTATTTCGGAATACCCCTTTCGAAATAACGGCCGTTTTGATTGTGGGGTTTTGCTTATTTTGAAATGAGCCCTTTCGAAATAAGGGTTTTATTTCCAAATAAGTCATTTTGTTTTATTTTTTTTCTTTTTTCTTTTTTTTTTTTCTTTTGGTTTTGTTTGGTTTTGTTTGGTTTTTACTCTGGTATAAATCCAGATTCACTTACGTGGAATCAGTCTGAGCCAGTTTGAACTATTGTTGCTGTGGGCTTGTTTACACTTGAAAAACTATAGCAACAGAGTTGTAACACTACAGCTGTGCCACTGTAGTCTTTTAGTATGGACACTACTTACACAGGCAAGAGGGGGAGGAAGCAAGCTCCAATAGGCAGAATCAGCTTTCAGCAAAACACCTTTATTTCAAGTGGCCACAGGTATAGAAACTCACATGGAAAAGGGGAACCCCATCTAGTTAGGAGCACTTTGCCTGGAGGCCAAAATTTAACAATATTTATAGGGGTAGAAACCAGCAAAACAAGGGTGATGTTTCCAACTGGCGCAATTACAATTCTTTTTACATGATTGCTTATTGGCCACATTATAGATTACAAAGAACAGGATAGAACGATAAGTTTGAAACAAGCAGATAAACACACATTTGCTCTAGCAGATTGCAGCTATAATTAACTTTCTTACATATAATGCATCTGGGTGTTGTTTTTATTGAGCAGAAGCAGATAACGGCTATTACCATGGTCTGAGTTGCTAAAACTCACAGTGCTTCTGGTGGGACCTACGTAGAAATGCTTATCCCTTGGGACAGTGCATTCTTATCTTGTTACAAACAGTTTTACAGCTTCTGCTGGTCATCACTGACCTTTACATTCTCTCAGGGGGAGACATGTAGTACAGCTAAATAGGGAGGCCTATAGTTAGTTTAGCACAATATGAAGCCCGGGGTTATTAATTTTATTCCACAGGGGATTCTCCTGTCAGTTTATGCAATCCTCTTCAAGAAAAGTAGTAAGTAAGTAAAGGGAAGAATTCTTCTGTCAAAGCAGCACTGTGTATACAGGAACTTAGGTCTTAACTGCACCACTCGAGGGGTGGATTTTAATATATCTGAGCAACCTAGTTATACTGACTTAGTTTTCTAGCACAGACCATGGCTAAGGCTAAGTAATATATTTGTTAAGTTCCTCAGTTGATTTCCCTGTAGTATCAGCTGAGAGGATAATCTGAGCTGTTGTTTTATTAATCAAGAATAAATCTGACTTTCAAAGGAGCCATTGTGATCATCTATTCAGGACTCCTGAACAACACTAGCCAATGAATTTCACCAGAGCAGATAAAAAGTGGAGTTTCCATTCTACAGGAAATTCCAATAGTTCAACATTGGTATTCATCCTGATTCAGGAAAAAAAAGTTGATATTTCAAACAGTGCTGGCAGAATGACAAAATTCTGAAGTGAAACATTTTCAATCAAAATACAGTGTTTCTTTCTTTCTTGGAATATTTGGCAGAAATTGATCTTTTTCCATGAAGGTTTTAGATTGTGGTGAAATATTATTTTTTAAAAAGGAAAAGTTCCTTTCATGGCTTTACAGATTGTGTGTTATGCCTCAGCTTTTAAATAGACTCTCTCAGAGATCCCCGGCTTTGGACCAGACTGAAAGCTGAGCCTTTCACAGGGGTGAGCGCTGTATCTCAAATCACTTTGAGACTGGTTCAGCGAGCTTCAGCACTCCGATTTCTCCATGTGTGTTCTTAATAGTGAGTTTAACTGAGCTTAGACTTCTGCTTAGAGACTTGGGTGAACAGTAAACCGGTGCTTGAATTTAGGTTCTTAATCATTTTATAATGATGTTTATCAAACAGGGTTATAGTCCTGTTAGTTGATCTGATCAGAAGATAATAAGATTCTTGTCCCAGAATCAGGCTACAAAGAGTTTGCGAGGACCCTTGGGATGTATGACAAAGGCACTCACACTATGAATCAAAATATAACCTTAGGCTACGTCTGCACTTAGATGGTTAAATTGATTTAACTTAAATCAATCTAATGGAATTGAAATGAAAAGCATTAAATCAATTTAAGACAAATCGGTTTGACATGTCCCCACTAAAATCCCAAATCAAACTAGCATGCTAATGGACTAGATTTGCTACTTCAATTTAGGAGAGGGGCACCAAGGGAGGTATGGCAACATGGCCCTCAAGAAGGGTCATGCCCTTACCCAATATATAGAAGAAGGAAGAAACCCTGGAAAGAAGAAGGGCAAAAAATGTTAAAACAAAATAATGGTTAAATTGAAATAACACAGCTACATTGCGTTATTTCAAAATGATTTTGATTTAACCATCATTTTGATATAAAGTTTGGTTTTATTATTTTGAAATGACCATCCATCATTTTGAAATCAGGAAAGCCAGTGTTGACATGTACTACTTTAAATCAAAATAATTATCATTATTTTGATTTAATGTGTAAGTGTAGACATTAACTTAGGGATGTTTATTAAGATAAAATAGAATAATAATCAAATGGATAGCAATCAGTTAGAATGACAGAGGCAATACTATTGTAGTAGATTTACATGAGGTATGATAAACTATAAAGTTTTTAATTAATATACTCACAACCTCCCTTGATAACCTGGTGGGAAGGGAAAAAGGACCAGCCTTAGCCTTTTTTGCTGATGCCCAGGTTTTTCGACTCTGGAGTGGGAGGTGGAGAGTTTAGGAACAACTGAAAAGCTAAGATCTAGAGAAAGACTATAACACTAGGACAACAATGATACTAAAGAGCCAGGACAAGAGGCATATGGGTTTCCCTTCTTATAACTGGAACATTGTGTGCCCTTCTTTTATGTCCAAATAGCTTCCTCATCCACAAATTATCAGGGATCATTTATTCAACAGGCTTCCCTGTTTGCAAGAATTAATGACATATCCATTCCAGTCGGTTCTCTCCTTCCCACCTTTGTTATTTCTGGACTAGCCATGCTTTTGTGGGGTGCCTTTTAAGTTAACTGAGGGCATAAGCTGAGGTAGCACCCCATCTTATTGACTCCTGACTTCTCTAGGATAAAAGTTACGAGCATATATACACTTCGTCATTTAGCTCATCATCACTTATCCAGGCTAAAGGTACTGAAAGCTAACTAGCCTTATCTCACCCTACAAGATGTGACCTGTAAGCATCTTGCATTACAGCCATAATATTTTTAATATAAATCTATCAGTGTATTATCATGATGCAAGCAATTAAATAAATAAGAAACAATAACTTCATAAGGAAAGATATATATGAATGGAAGCAATCTAGCCCTGGGGGCTACAGTGTCTAGAAGTATCTGCAGGGCCATCAGGCTGCTATTGAAAACCACGTAGCGCTTATTAGTCAAATGAAGTACTAGTTTCGGAGCTTGTGTTACAATGATAAAGTGTGGTTAAAGTCACAGTCCAGAGTGGCAGAACAATTTGATTGAATTTCCAGAGGTGTTCAAAAGCCATTTTATTCTCTCTTCTTGCCTATATGTGTCTGTGGGGCCTCAGTTCTTACTACTACCACCTGACGCATGCATGTCTCTTTGTCGTTAGGTGCAGCCTTTGCTGTGTTGAAAAGTTCAGCCCCACTTTGGCTTAAGCATTACTGTCTTGTCTTTGGATCTTCTGTTGTCTTGCAAGGATAATCCATCCACTGACATTCTTTCCATTCAGTCCTTGATAACGTAAGCTGCTCCAATGCTGACAGCATGCATGGCACTCTTGCACGTTTTATTCCCTTCTCTCATGGGAGAAAATGACTTCTTCCATGCATGCATAGGGGGTAGCAATACATGGGCGGGCAAGCTTACTGCCATCTATTCATTAAAAGAATTTTTAAAATCCCACATTCGCCACAGCATCATTTGAAATGTTTCAACTATCCCTAAATTTTACCCTGTGTCAAGTCCACTAATTCTGGGTTTGTTAGCACATATATTTTGAAAGGAATTCAATCTTGAGTCAAAACTCTGTGCTGAGAATCCACCACTTCCCTCAGTAAGTTGTTCCAAAGGTTAATTACCATCCCTGTTAAACATTTGCACTTTCTTTCCTTTCTGAAAACATTGAGTTCCTGGAAGTTTTGCTAGTGTGAGACCTAGAAAGTGAATCAGTACAATGTACTTTAAAGGCACTATTCTGCATTTACACTTTGGGAATGAATTGGGTCCAATGTCTGTGCCATATGGGGGTCGGTGGTGGGAAAGAGGCAGATTCCAGGAGAATTAAAAGCAGTTATCACCTCTTATATTGGTGGTGAATGTTCTCTAGCATATTGCTGTGTACCTTGGTTTGACGTCTTTGTAGATGAAAATTCCCCACCTTGTCAGGTGTCAAACCAAGCTGTTCACCAATTTCAGTTAGGTTCCCCCAAAATTTCAAGTATCTATTCACCTTGGACAAGCCCTTCCAGAATAAAGCTCAGAGGCACTCACTTTAAGCTCAACACAATTTATTTAGGGGAGCTGGGAGAAGGAATGAGGAGTCAAAGGAGGAGTATATTAAACAATGTCTATTATTGTCTATAAATAACCACACTACATTGCATTGTGATAAAACAAACCCAAATAACAAGCTATATCAGGTAAGTATACATGGCATTACAACATACATAAAACAAATATTTAAACAAGTTAAAACTAAAATCTCCAGACACAAACACTTTTGGGTCACCCACCCTACACATGATCCTTGTGCCCTCTTTCCTGTGGGTGATTCACCCCTTGGAAGAGACCTATTTATTCCCAGCACAAGCCCCCACACAAGTAAGTATCCTTTTTCTGGGGTCAGGTGGATGACCAAGGATACCAGACCAAACAGGCGACTGACTCAGGCAGTGAGATTCCTTTTCCACATGTGGCTGGTTAGCCTTCCAATTGAATCCCATGCTCAGCTCACAGTTTTGATGTTCCTCTTCCTCGAGTCACGATGATGGTGTGGTCCCATGAAGTCCTGATCCTGACAGAGGAGGCAGTCCAGCAGGGGCGTCGCTAGCACTGGGCACACCCAGGCACGTGCGCCGAATCTCGGAGGCAGTGCCCCGGATGAATTTTGCCTGGCGCCAGCAGTGCCCCCCATAAGTTTTCCTGGGCACTGGGCACTGGGCACCAGCAGTACATGCTAAGGAAACATGTCTGCTTGGGAGGGTGGAGGGAAGCTATAGCCCAGCCCACAGTTCATTGAGAGGCGGAGGCAGAGCTTAGCTCCCACAGAGCTGGGTGAAAACTGCTTTTCAACCTCAGAGATGAGACAGGAGCCATATGCTATCACCTTTTCACCTGTCTCAAAACTCTTGGACAAAATTGCCCCAATGGCATCTGGCACTACTGCCAACTTAATAATGAAGGGTTTCCCCTCCTCGGGGAACACCACAGAGAGAGCCTTCATGAGGGCCTCCTTCAGTCTGGCAAATGCCTGTGTTTCCTCCATCCCCCAAGTCTAATCCACCTGCTTTTTAAGAAGTCTGTAGAGGGGTTTCACCAGCATTGCATAGTTTTCCATGAAGTCTCGTGAGAAACGGGTGAGGCCTAGGAAGGATCATAGGGTGTGTTCACACAGCAGTCTTATTTCGAAACAACAGAGGTTGTTTTGAAATAAGAAACGCCATGTTCACATAGCATACCGGTGTTTCGAAACAACTTAAACCCCATTTGGTGACGAAACAATGTTGTTTTGAAACAATTGTTTCAAAACAATCCCGTCAGAACATGTTATTTCAAAACGACGGTGACTCGTTTTGAAATAACTGTTCTCTGAACACGCTATTTCACTTTGAGCTTTTTTCCTTAATTCGAATTAACATTTTCTTAATTCAAATTAACTTATTTCAAAATAACGCCTTATTTCGATACAAGTTGTTTTGAAACAACTTGTATCAAAATAACCCCCTGTGTGTGAACGTAGCCGTAGCGTTGAAATGTCCTATGGTGCGGGGAGCCTAGAAATGAGCTCTACTCGCTTCCTATCTGGAGTGCGCCTATCACCACTTATGGTCACTCCCAAGTAGGTGACTGCCTGCTGGAGTACTTGGGCCTTACTCAGCTTTGTTAAAAATCCAGCCCTCTCTCTCCTCTCCAAGACTCTATCTAATAGCTCCAGACCCTCCTTGTGGGTCTGCGTGGCCACCAAGATATTGTCCACATATGAGAGGACTTGATGGTTGTTTGGAAGGTGCCTCCACATTTTGATGACTTCTCTGTGGCATAAACTGGGGGCATTGTGTAGGCCCTGTGGAAGGTGACAGAATGTTAGCTGCCTTCCACCGAATGTAAATGCCATTTTATGCCTAACCCTAGGGTCCACTGGTATGCTGAAGAAGGCGTTTGACAGGTCTAAAACCGAATACCATCTCACACTCCCCTGTATAGTAGCCATCATGTCTCAAAAATTGGCTACTACATGCACCATCTGTGGTGTTACCTTGTTTAGGCCCTGATAATCAACCCTGAGGCTCCATGATATGCCATCCACCTTATGGATGGGACATATCGGGGAGTTACACAGGTTGTCACATTCTTGGATGACCCCCTGCTCCTGAAGAGCCTGGATAGTCTCTTTGAGTGCTGCCTCTGCCTGTGATGGATATTTGTACTGTTTAACTGGCTTAGGATCTGGACCAGGGATCCTTACCATCATCTGGACCTTGCCGCACTGCAGCTTCTTCTGGACTAGAACAGCTATGTGCCTCTCCATCACCAGTCCCACGCCATGCTCCCACTGGGGAATTTCTAGGTTCTCAGGGGCCTTAAGGGTGCTCACACAAAAGGAATTTGAAATCATGGCAGGCTCCAATCCTGCCCTATAACATCTAAGCACACGGTTTGGCAGATCGACAATCGCTCCGAGCTTGCGGAGTATATCAATCCCTAAAATGCCACAACCATCGAGGTGCTGCAGTCCAAATTCCCCTTTAAACTTAGCCAACCTTATTCTACAGTCCAGGCTACTTGTGAAGGGAGTCCACCCCTTTAAACCATTAAATCCCTCCAGGGCCCTTCTGTGTGACTATAGGAAATGAGTTTATCATATGCCTCTTCACACTGAGGTCTAACAGCGAGACTTCTGCTTCCATGTCAATCAAACAACCTTGCTTGAACTCCCAGAACCCCCGGCTACCACGATTTCACAAATTGGTCATCCCCATTGATCATAATTAATAGGGGCAGCCTCCAGCTGGGACGACCAAGGGGCCTGGCATCCTCAATCTCTTTGTTCTAGACACTCCTCGCTGAGCTACCACCCTGTTTATATGTGGCAAGGAGTGCCACCAGGTCAACTGTAGTAAGCCCATCCATGTCCTTAGGTTTTTCAGACTTTAACAGCTTCTTCCAGATAATGTTTCTAAGAGTGCGATTATCACTGTTCTCAAAGAAGCACCGATGAGCAGCACCATCACCCTCATATTTTCCCTAGCTGTCTCCTTATTGGGCTGCTTTTCCTGTTGCCTACCCCGCTGCTTAGGGCTCTCCTTCTTAGTCCTGTGTTTAATAGCCCAAACAGGCTTAGGATCCTTAGCCTTCGGGTTCTTATCCAGCTGGGGTTTTTGCTCCTTCCTATCATACCTCCCTGGATAGGCGGCCTTGTGAAGCTCAAAAGCCTCTCTAATTCTTTCCTTGATTTCCTGAAGAATGAAATCTTCAGCATTTAAATTACCTAAGGCCAGACACAGTGTCGGCTATGAACCTTTAACAACCTCTGATTTAAACTTGGCTGAGTTTGTGTTCTTTAACCCCTCCATGAGGTATAAAAGCCACTTTTGGCTAATAAACATTTCAGGCTGCTCGTCTGCCTGCTGTCTCTCCAATATAGTACCAACCTAAGATGTTTTCACTGGGAAAATAAAAATAGTAAAATCCTTTAAAGAGTTTGTATACATTTGCCATCATGCAAAGCTGGACATCATTTGGCAAAGCGGAAAAGCCGTCTGCGGCCATGCACTCTTAGGCAAGGGCTACCGTGTTCTCAAGAGTTACTCCTTGAACTTCACCCACTCTCGATAACCAATCCAGGACAGTGTCCTGGTCTAGGGGGCCTAAAATTCTCCCCATTGCCCTTACCTGTTCTGGGGTGTAAACTTTATATACTCGCTGAATCTCTGTGAGCTGATCTTCACCCCTCTGAACCATGGTCTCTGTGACAGGCATAACTGGTGCTACCTCTAGCCCTTTCCGGGGATTAGCAATCTCTTCTAGCTTTTCTATGCTGGTCTTTCTCGATCCCTGCTCTACTTTGAATGGGTGAGTTCAAAGGTGAGCTGAACTGACTCTCAATAGAACCAGATGAACTTGAGCTGTCACTGTTCTGCCTTCTGCAGCAACTCCGGGAGATTCCTCTAATCGCCAGTAGCTCTTTTTCCAAGCACTCGATTTTGTGATGGCACTTTGAGTGATTGGCTTCCTCTTGCAGCATGTACTGAATTTCTTGCACCATTTGTGATACTGCCACACTGGCCTCCTCTAAGTGTCTAGAGGTTTCCTTAAGTATTTTCTTACTCTTCTGCAGCTCAGAGACCTTCATTAGTCTTTTCTCTTCTTATTTTCTTTTTAGATGTGGATGTTTGAACAGAAGATCCTTAAGAGTCATTCAGGTCCAGAATATGACTTTATCTTGAAATTCATAAATTGTCTTTTGATTCAATAGAGGAAATAGAACTCTGTGAACCAGGGTCATCAGAAACAGAGATAGAAAAAGAAAGATCATATCCAGTCCATCATCTAAGATCATCTTTGTTCTTTTAACATTGTGCTGTCTTTGGGCAAGGGACAGAGTGGAAGGTTTCTAATATATTGTGGGCATTGCTGGAATGGAATTGATAAATAATGTACTAAACTCTGCTTCTGCTTCAGCTGGTTTAGATTTGCCACAATGACAGTTTACCACAGTATAGTAGCAAAATTTAATTTTTATTTCTGTACAATATTTTTGATAATTTAAACAGATACTATCAGTGTTTATTTTCAGTCATATTCCCTTTTTTTTAATTGAAATTTTCATATTTGCAGGAAATTATGGAGATGGAGGGTCAAACAATGATTAGTTAATTACCATAGATGTTGATATTAAAAAAAAAAAGTTAAGCATTATAGCTGCTAAAATGCAAATTGTCAACATCGCATGTTAAAGAGTATAAAGTAAATATCATTAATTCAAATGTCTGAAATTTACTAATAGACAAAAGAAAATGTTGCTGTGGAATCTACTGTTACTAAGAATGGATTTTTCTTTCCTTTTCTTTTGCCAGGTTGTGTGTGTGTCTGTGTGTGTTGAAATCAACATTTCCCAACTTTTACCAGTAAATTCTAATATTTCCAAGCCTACACATTAATGAAAGGAGGGCCAGGCATGCAAAATCTCATGGCAGTAGAAACTCAGACTTCTGTAATGGCCTTCATTCTCCTTGGATTTTCTAATGTTCCAGTAGCCTTGCAGGGCTGGCTCTTTGCAGGGACAGGTGCAGCCTACCTGATGATCCTGTTGGGCAACAGCCTCATTGTTTACATCACACTGGCGGATGCAGCCCTCTACACTCCCATGTACTTCTTCTTGAGGAACTTCTCCTTCCTGGAAATCTGCTATGCTTCAGTCACCATTCCAAGGATGCTATTCAACCTGTTGGGTGGTAGCAAGGTCATCTCTGTTCTGGGCTGTGCTGTGCAGATGTATTTCTTTCATTCCCTCGGGATCACTGAGTGTTTCTTCCTGCTAGCAATGGCATATGACCGATGCATTGCCATTTCCTGCCCCCTGCGTTACACGTTCCTTATGAGGAGAAGCCTTTGCCTGCAGATGGTGGCTGTATCGTGGGCTATAGGGTCCTTGGTGTCCTCAGGACACGTCTCTTTAGTGTTTAGTTTACCTTACTGTGGGCCAGATGAAATCAACCATTTCTTCTGTGACATCCCTCCTGTTCTGAAGCTGGCCTGTGGAGATACCTCCAGAACTGAGACTGAATTGTTCAGTTTCACTGTCTTATTGGCTATAGTGCCTTCAGTCCTAATCCTTGTGTCTTACAGTCAGATCATTTCCACCATCCTGAAGATGTCCTCCAGTGAGGGGAAGAGTAAAGCCTTCTCCACCTGCTCCTCACACCTCATCATGGTTACCCTTTTTCTTGGCACAGGGAGTGTTGTTTACCTTCAGCCCAAGTCCAGCTTGCAGGTTGAAAGCAATAAGCTGCTCTCCCTGCTCTACACCCTCGTGACACCGATGTTGAACCCATTTGTCTATGGCTTGAGGAATCAGAAGTTGAAAGTTGCCCTAAGGAGATTATGCAGCAGAAACTACCTCTCTTCATAGCACCATAGAAATGCAAGGCTGGAAGGGATATTGAAATGTTATCAAGTCCAGGCTCCCCAAATTTAGGCAGGACCAAGTAAAGTAATTGATGCCTAATAGTTGTGCAACTTTTTCTCAAAAATTCCAAGTGATGGGGGTTACACAACCTTCACTGGATGTCTTTTCTAAAGTTTAACTGCCAGTAGAGTTGGAAAAATTGTCCTAGTATTTTACTTAATTTCCTTTGCTGTCAATTAATTTCATTACTTCCCCTATCTTCTCTGGGCATTAAGCATAATTTATCCCAGTTCTCCTAATTGCAGGGCTTAACATATTTGAAAGCTTTTATCATAGCCCCCTCAGACTTCTTTTCTGATGATGAATCATAACTGTCTCTTTTAATCTTTCTTCCTAGGTCATGTTTTCTAAACCTTTAATCATTTGTTGCTCTCGCTTCTGCCAGTTCACATATTTGTTAAAATGTGGCATCCAAAACTGAACACAATGTTCCATTGATGCCCATGAGAGCTGTGTTGAGTTCTATTGGTGTTTCGGGAACTATTTGTAATATTTAAAAGAACATCATTTAAGGCCTTTCTGATTTGTTTCTCTGAGTTTGTCATGAAAAATATGATGTTGCTTTATTACCAAGCTTTAATGAGAATATTATCAACCTTATCATAACCTTATCTTATTTACATTTACATTTACAACAGTATCATTACTGGTAAATTAAAATGATTGAAAATGTTTTGACGGAGAACTTAATGAAGAAAACTTGTTTTTGTTTGGTTCTTTAATCTATTATGAATAATTCGAAATGTTAATGTTAAAAGTATTTTGTTTTTCATTCTTCATCCACTGCTAACTATTTCAGAGTGTTTTATGGATCTTATGGGAGGGAGAAAGAAGAAGAATGATTTGATGATGAAAGAAGTAAATTTAGCGGAAAAGGTCTGTTTCCCAAAATAACTGGTGTTTTGGAGGCTGCAAACATTAAATGTCTCACTTGAGGGTCCATGGAAAGTTCCTGAATTTCAGTAAGTGCTGAACCACCAGCCTCTGATAATCAAACCTCTTTAAACTGGTAACTTCTGGACATCCTAAACTCAATGCAGGAAATATTGCTCACTGTTTCTGAAAATTTAACACTTGAAAACTAAAGACAATTTTTTATTCTACTGCAGATATTATGCATAAGCCCGAGGACATCATTGGGACAGATTGTTAAAAATATAAAAGCACTTACTGAGATTTTCTTACTTTAATGTCTCCAGCTGGGATAAAGTCAAATTACTCTGGATTTACAGCAGTGGATGGAGAACAGAATTTAACCCACTGAGCTTCAGAGGTACAAAGGAAGGCTAAATAATTTCCATAAATATTAAATAAATCCCACTGATTAAGTGGGATATTCTCCCATAAAAACTCATTAGATAGATTGATTTGTTGGTCTTTAAGTGCCACAAGACTCTTTGCTTGTTTTACTGAAGTAGACTAACATGGATACTCCTTTGGACCATAATATTATTGTTTCTGATCCCCTTCTCACATATATTGGCTTGGACCTATTGATATAATATCATTACTCAAGATTTACACTTGTTCAAATGCTTCGTAGCTTTTATGTATGTGGTCCTCATTCAAAGACTTTGAAATCAGTGGATAGACTCAAAGATGACAATGAGCTATGGATCAGATCTTTGAACTAATAAAGGACCTAGAAACACAGTGGTTTTGTCTTCATGTTCAACAGTAATTCTAGTGAACAATTCACCTGTCTTATTTCTTAGCTAAAAATGATGAAAGTTTGACTGTTTCTCGTCTGTGAGGTCTTGACCTGAGGGAAAGTGTCCTGCTGACTTCAAAGAAACCAAATTAGGGCTTTAAAGGGCAAATCTCAAATCACTAAAGAGTGAGAGTTGGTAGCATTCAATAAGACTTCTGGTTTCTCCAGCTGTGAACCCACCTTCACATACTTCTTCAACATACAGTGTCTTATGATTATCTTCAGAGGAACAGTTTGTGGACTTGGTAAGATCACTGGAATATTGAGACTTGATAATATTGGAACATATATTAATCCACCATTATTTTAGGAACACAAAATTACACAGATATTTAAGCCTTTATTTGATAAGGCAATTAAATGAGTGTTTAATCTTAGGCACGTTTCAAAGGGGTAGCTATGTTAGTCTGTGTACAGCAAAAACAAGAGTCTTCTGACACCGTAAATACTAACAGATTTCTTTAAGCTACCACAGGACTCTCATTAAGCTTAAGCACATCCTACTTGAAAATTAATGGAACTTACTATCCCAAATACTTGAGGGTGGCCCTGCTTTGAGCAAGTGGCCTAACTAGTTGAGCTGCTAAAGGTCTCATCCAATCCTATGTTTCTGTGACTTGTCATTAAATTGTTTGCCTTAGCAAAGGTTCCTTTCCTAATGGTCACTTAGAACCCCGTGCCTAATGGTTCTCACTTGTATGTGCCATGTTGCTAGAGGTCTCCACAGCAGTCAAAATGGAGAAAGTCTTGCTAGTTTGGAATCAGTTTTTCTCTTTATCCACTGCAGAAGATTGATTTTGGGGTGCTGCAAGCTGGGCTGCTGATCCTTCATATGACCCTGTGTGGGTAGAGCTTAATTCTTCCAGTAAACTCACAGAGAAGTCAAACTTGAAACATACACACTGGGACCTGACAGCTAGGGGTGCCTGCAAAATTTCCTTCAAAACATTTTTTTCTTCCAAAACAGAGAGAAATAACAAAATGTCTTTTTCCTTTTTAAATATCATTTTCTTCTCTCTCTCTCTCTCTCTTTTTTTTTTTGCTAACACAGGTAAAAAAATGTAAGAGTTTGAAAAATCAGGGCACTCACCCACACCCTCACTTATTTACTATTTTCCCACCTTCTTCCTTGATGTCAGTCCCCCTAGCATCCACCCCATTTATTCTCTGCTTTTGATCCCCCACTCCTCACCACAGTTTAAAGCCTTCCTCTTTAATTCTCCACCCCCAAGTATTCATTTGTCTTTTATTGTTGCTATGAACATAGTTTGAGCTCCCCTGGGTTTTCTGTAGTATTTAGGGTATGTTTCCCCAAAATAAAAGCAGTCCAAAACCTCTGACAGACGCAAAGTGTAGTAATACTGATGCATTTAATTGCAGCTTTCTGCCAAGTACAGTTATTAAATTTTGGCTGCTAGTGTGCCAAAAACAAGTCAGTGTCAAAAACATGCTCCCTTGAGCTGTCCCATGAAAACTGGATGTTAGCAAGACCTAAGACTGAATATCCACATCATCTCCACAGTGGCAATTGGAAATCCTGAGAACAAGGAAGCTCCGGCTAACTGGAAACAAGCCCTTCTGGTCGTAAAATTCTGGTAGCACAGTGGGTTGCATATGGCCACATAATGGTCATAGGCCATAGTAGCCAAAAGATAGCACTCAGCTGCCCCAAGGAAGAAGAAGAAATACATTTGAGCTGCACAGCCAATATATGAAATGGTTTTATTTTGCAAGAGGAGATTAGTCAGCATTTTGGGGACAATAAACAAATTGACACAGATGTCTAAAGAGGCCAAGGTTTGGAGGAAGAAATACATGGGACTATGGAGACCAGGGTCTGCTGATGTGACTAGGCTAATGAGCATGCTTCCTGTCAGAGCTATGGTATAAACAGTAAGGAAGATCAAGAACAGTGGAACTTGCAGGTTTGGGTGATTGGAAAACCCCACAAGGATGAATTCTGTGACAGCAGAATGATTCTGTATGCTCATGATGTTTCTTCAACATGTTTCATCTGGAAGAGAATTTTGTGAAGCAGTCTTGCTGAAGAGTTTGTGTGAGTATTTTTCTCCATTGTCTGCCTAACAATGTGGAAATATATATTGTGAATTGAAGACAGATACCTTTAGTAATATGCCTATATTTATAAATCAGTATTTGACTCTTTCCCTGACAATCTTGTTTTTCTATCTAGAGTATATGTAGAGCCATGTATGTGACTAGATCTGCAAATACTGAAATATTTATAGCTGATATCTTTTTGAAATCATCTTTATATATCACTATTTGATTCTCACTGTTCATTAGCTAAATAATATTCCTCCATCTTTCTTTCTCTGTCTAACCTTCACCAACACAGGAGGTGAAACTCTGTAGATGGTTACTGAAAATTATTCACATTTTTTTCTCCATCAAGTAAAGTTTAATTCTTTCATGAATCATAGTTTAGGCTCTCCCACCAACTGTAACATGTAGGGGTTTTCTGTTTGTCAGAATATGTGACCAGAACTGTCAGTAATTTATTTCCTCACAGCATATCCTCTTTCAAGTTTTGCCTATCCGAGGAACATCTAAACTGATGACTTTGGACTTAATGTGCACAGACCACTTCAGTGGGATACTGTTGTCCCTAGTCCGTTGGAGAGTTTATATCAGCTAGTTTTATTCAAATAGCTGATGACTATTTGTGATCCATAATAAATGATGGTATGAATTTCCAGACCCTGGATCAACAAAAACAATGAAATTAAGTCCTTCAAATCAATGAGAAATTAATAGGTTGGTCTGTAAGTGCCAGGGCTGTTGCTGGCCCAGATCAACATTTGGGGCACAGCCCTGGACACTCGGTCCTGCCCAGAGGCATGTCCCCCCTACATGTCCCCTCCCAGTCCTCCACTGTGCCAGCCCTGGGCCCAATTTGGTTTCTGTCACAGGGCCCGGGGCCAGGTCTTGCTGCTGCTGGCAGTGGCCCTGGGTCCCTGGTTGGGGGTCACACTGAATGCTGCCACTGCTAGTGGTGTCCCTGGCTCCCCAGTTGAGGCTATGCTGGATCCTGCCATTGCTGGCAATGGCCTCAGGTAAGTGGTTGGGGCTAGGTTGGGGTTGGGTGGGGCAACTCCTGCCATCCCCACAAGCCATGCGTTCCAGGCCAGCTCAGAACTTTGGGCACTGATGTGGGTACTTGGGGCTTATGCCCTATTTCCAGCACCAGTAACGCCCCCGGGAGTACAAGGATATATTGGCATTCACTACTGGATCAAAGTCCACTTGTAGTCAGTCAGGGACTGGCTGGCTTGTTATTAATATAATGTTCCAGTTTGTAATCTGGTGTTTAGGAGTGAAGATTTCAGATGAGTTTCATCTGTCTAAAATGGAAACCTTTCAGACATAATGTGGGTTTTGGGGTTGTTTCACATACTCATAACAAATTAGTGAAGCAAAGGCTAAGATTTTCAAAATGGCCTGAAATTTTAATGAGTGTCCATAAGTGTCCATTGTTCATTTTGATGTCTTGAACCAATACTCCTGTTCTTCATTGGGTGTGTTCACACAGCAGTCCTATTTTGAAACAACAGAGGTTGTTTTGAAATAAGAAAGGCCATGTTCACACGACGCACCATTGTTTCGAAACAATTGTTTTGAAACAATGCCGTCTGAACATGTTGTTTCAAAACAACGGTGACTCGTTTTGAAATAACTGTTGTCTGAACTTGCTGTTTCGATTCCTGTGGGGACAAAACAACATTGTTTCGAAACGATTGTTTTGAAACAATGCCGTCTGAACATGTTGTTTTGAAACAACTGTTGTCTGAACTTGCTATTTCTATTCCTGCTTTTTTCCTTAATTCGAATTAACAAACTGTTAATTCGAATTAACTTATTTTGAAATAAGGCGTTATTTTGAAACAACTTGTATCGAAATAAACCCCTGTGTGTGAACATAGCCATTATGTCAATGGTTCATTGAATGGAATATATCTCCAATAATGAACTATGAGACATGTGATTCCCATGATGCACTGTGCGGCTTGGGCTGAAGGAAATCTGCATTGCATTATGGCTGTTACAGTCCTCCAGGGATCCATGCTTATATGAGATCATGGAAGCTGAAAATGTAAACACAGTGATATTAGACATAACACTACTTACCTCAACCTTCTACAGTTTTTGTTTCCACTGTCAGAGCAGTAAAAAACAAAAAAACAAGCAAACAAAAAATTATGGAGTTGTAATTCAATCTGCTAAAAATGCCCCAGCAAGTGTTGTAGCACTGAGGTCGAAATCTACAATTCAAATTTGGGTGCTTGTAGCCAGAGAACAGCTTTTTCAGTTATTCCTGTCTCCTTTATCATAGATACATAGCTCTTCCCCTGCCTGAAGCCTGAGTGAGTTTTAAATAAATTCCTCTCTCTGCATGTTGTACTATACTTCTTTGTTATGCCTGCAGCAGAGAAACAGCAAGGACACATTTTTTCAGGTTTTTTTTTTTTTTTTTTTTTTTTTTTTTTTTTGAGAAGAGATGAGGATGGTGAGCAGAAGATTCCCACAAGCCCTGGGACCTACTATCCACAGTGTAATGCATTTCAGGAAGTAATGTGAGCAGTTACCATCTGAGACCCTGAGCAAAGAATTTACTGTGATCGCTCACTTTTGCCTTCTGTAATTCAGCAGCCAAAAATTGAATTACAGTCCCACCCCTAGTGTAGACAAGCCCTGACTGTCTTAAAGCAATGTGGTAATGAGGAGAAAAGTTTGTTTTGTTGAATTGATTCAAAACTCCTAATTTTGTATCATTTAAAGCAACAAAAGCTATTTTCAGGCTAACTCACTTCAAATATTTCATTTTGATTCTCCTACTGGAATTCAATTTTAAGGAAACTGCCATTTCCTATCAGAAAATCCTTCCAATGAAAAGTTCCTAGTCAGCTATATTATAATCATTCCCTCAGACTGTAAAGTTTATTTTATGCTGGTAATGTGCTTCACAAAATGACATCCTGAGTGGTGGCAAAAAAACAGATAGCTAGAACAGCTAAAATGGCAGCCATGAAAACACCATAAACAACTCACTTTGTATCACTTGTTAGAACATTCATCTTTCAGTGAAAAACTAATATAAAAGATCAAACATTCATACTACTCAAAAATTAATACTTTTGACTTTTCTATTAATACATATTGGCCCAAATCTGATTTTTTTAACACAAACTTTTATTTAAATTTATTATTTGGAAGAAAATCTATTTCCTGTAAACAAGCTAAAACATAAAAAGAAAATAGGTGAAAATGCATCTGACCGTCTCTGCAGAGCCCATGCAGTATAGTTAATTTTTTTCCTATTGTTGTGTGAGGAAAAGACAAACAACTTGAAAATTTTGTCATGTCAGCATTGGGATTAAGAGAGTCTGAAAAGACAGCTCTCAAGAGGATCAACAAAACTTAAATATTCTAGCTTCAACACTTTCAGGTAATATTTAGCAACCGTCACAGAGAACAAAGCACATTCCATGTGGGGGTAAGACTATTTTATTTAAAATTATTGTTTTCTGATGATTACCCAGAAAATATGAAAATATTTCAATGGAAAAATAAAATGAAAATTATATGCAGTGTGACTGAGCATTGTTCCATACGGAGATACATCTGATTTATGCTTAGATAAGTTGTCATTGGAGAAAATCTCCTTTAGGGTGCCTAGGTGAGTCAATCAGTACCAGACACCAAAAACAGCGGTCAAGCAGCTTTATTCTTGTACAAGAAGGGAAAGGTTACAGAGCCCCTTAGGAATCAGTAAACTTCCCCTTCTTGTACAAGAATAAAGCTGCTTGACCGCTGTTTTTGGTGTCTGGTACTGATTGACTCACCTAGGCACCCTAAGGGAGATTTACTCCCATGACAATTTTGGCACCCCAGAATGGACCCTAGGACTCGCTACTTTTAGGGGTTCAGCTGGAAAGGGAAATGCATTAGCCAGCAAATAGGGTGAATTCCCCTTTGTTGCTTTTCCCATCTCTCTGGATCTCCAGGTGGAGAGGTAAGGAGTCTCTTTTATTTGACGGTCAAGTTTTAATTCTGATATCAGAATCTTTTGAGCTTTCTGTAATGCTACCTTTAAGTATAGTAATTGTTGCATGATATATTACTTTGATTTTCTGGCTCTGCATAATTGCTATTAACCAGATTATAGAGGGAAAAAAATAACGAGAAAAACTCTCCTTGGTGAAAATTGGTAAGTAATTTGTTGTTTATAAGTCGTAATTATAGGAGATATGCCCTTGACTCCGCCTCCAGTCTATATTGTCTGAGCTCTATTCTTGTGGCTAGGCACCCTAGTGAAGTGAGAGGGTCTGGGCCAGTGTCTTCAAGTTGCCAGACTATCCATGGACTAGGGTGTAACCAAGATAGCCAAGATATCCCTTTTTGGAGTGAGGCTTGTGGCTCCCTGTCAGGGAAGGGGCGCTAGGGGAGCCCCAGGGTTCAAGTCCCTAGGCAGGAAGTTCAAGTCCCTGAGTAGGTATTTTGTTCCTCACTAGGGAAAAAGCCAAGAAGGGATGGGGTCCAGACAATCTAGCCCTGATCCTGATAGCCCTTTGGGCTACATGTTAAAACATTGGAAGGAATTGCCTAGATCCAGGGGTTTATCAGAAAAGTGATTAAATTTGTTGTGTACAAAGGAATGGCCAAGTTTCAACAAGGATAGTTTAATGCTTCAGTGGCCTGCAGAAGGGTCCTTTAATAAGGGCACACTGCAGTATCTTTGCAAATTTTTGGATATTAAGAAACCAGAACAAATGCATTACTGGAATTTGTGGTTTAATGAATCCTGTAAGCATGCCACCAAGAGTAAAATAGAATCTCTCAAATCTACCATTAAGGATTTAGAGTTGAAACTAAGCTTGGCTAAGTCTGCTCTTGCTCTGCCAGTCTCTAATGTATGTCCTTCTGTATGCTTTTCCACCCCTCCAGTTTATAATTAATGAGATGAAGATGGGTGGATTCCTCCTTATTCCCCTCTGCCAATGGGCCAACAGCCCTCAGCTCTGCCGCCACAGGTAGTTGAGGCACAGGAGAGTCCATCGGGTCAGGAAGGCAGTACCTGTTTTGAGCCTTATCCCAGGAGGGATTCTTGTTGTTCTTCTGAGACTGACAGGGAAGCTTACTGATTCCTACGGGGCTCTGTAACTTTTCCCTTCTTGTACAAGAATAAAGCTGCTTGACCACTGTTTTTGGTGTCTGGTACTGATTGACTCACCTAGGCACACTAAGGGAGATTTACTCCCATGACAAAGTGAGAGGAGATTAATTAGTAGCCTTTTAATTCAATGGAACTACTCCTGATCTACACTGCTGTGAGTGATAGTAGACTAGGAATCACTAACTTCAATAGAACTAGTCATGATTTATATGAGGACAGCAAGTGTGAAAATAAAATGATGTTAATTGATTTCAAGAGTATTACTCCTGATTTAAACTCAAGTGAGTTTAAGCAGAATTAAGTATAGTAACTTCAGTGGAGTTATGCCTGATTTACACTTGATTGAATGAGAGGAGAATCTATCTCCATGAAGTTCAACTGTTATTCATTATATGAATGAAAAGAGAATCAGCCTAATTGACTTCAGTGGACTTTCTCTTGGTTCAGAGCAAAGTGGCTGAGAGAAAAATTCAGCTATATTGTTTGTACAGGAACAAGGAATAAAAGATGGATGTATTTAGAGAAATCAAACTTCATTTGTCTCATGCGTGTGGCATGGGCGATGAAATGCACCCAAGCAATTTATAAACACAAGTCCTATTAACTCCCAAAGATGTTCGTCTTTCTCTGTTACCTTGGCAGTTTTGAAAATCATAGCCAAAAGAAATCTGTTCTGTTTACACAGGTGGAAATCCAGATTCACTTTCATGGAATGAGTCTGAGCTAATTGTGCTGTTCTTGCTGTGAGCTTTTCTATAATTGAAACACTGTAGCAACAGAGCTGTAATACCACAGCTGTGTCAGTGTAGGGTTTTACTGTAGGCACTGTTTACACTGCCAAGAGGGATTCTCCTGTCAGTTTAGGCAATCCTCTTCCAAGAGAGGTGGTAGCTAGGTCAAGGGAAGAATTCTTCTGTCAACACAGCACTATGTTTACAGGAAGTTATTAGCTGAAGTGCACCACTCAGAGGTGTGGATTTTCATATATGGTAGCAACCTAGTCATGCTGACCTAAATTTCTAGGATAGACCAGGCCTAAAGCTCAGTAATATCCTACTCATTCAATAGCCCAATTGATTTTACTCTAGTATTAGTTGAGAAGAGATTTTGACATATTGTTTTTATCGATGGAGAAGAAATCTGAGCCAATAAATAGTTGACCAGTGGAGTCAAAATATGGACTCAATTACTCAGGAATAAATCCAGAGCAGATTCACAAGTTTTTAGGTTAAAGCGAAACATTGTGATCATCTACTCTGACCTCCTGTACAACACTGGTCAATGAATTTCACCAGAGGTGATAAAAAGTGGAGTTTCCATCCTACAGGAAATTCCAATACCCGAAGGGGTAGCCGTGTTGAAATTCCAATAGCTCAACATTTGTTTTCATTCTGATTCAGGACAAAAAGTTGATATTTGAAACAGTGTTTGCACAATAACAAAATTCTGAAGTGAAACATTTTCAATCAAAATAATACGTATTCTTTCTTTCTTTTTTTCTTAGAATGTTTTGGCAGAAATTGATCCTTTTCCATGAAGATTTTAGATTCCAGTGGAACATTATTTTCAAATGGGAAAATGTTCCTGTCATGGCTTTACAGATAATGTGTTATGCCTTAGCTTTTAAACAGTGTCTCTTGGAGTTCCCCTGCTTTGGACCAGTCCCAAAACTGAGCCTTCTACAGGGGTGAGCTCTGTATTTCAAATCACTTTGAGGCTGGTTCAGCTAGCTTTAACACTCTGATTTCTCCATGTGTGCTCTTAATAGTGCGTTTAACTGAGCTCAGACTTCTGCTTAGAGACTTGGGTAAGCAGTACTCTGTTGCTTGCATTTAGGTTCTTAATCATTTTAATAAAGATGTTTGTCAAACGGGGTTATAGCCCTGTTAGTTGACCTGATCATAAGATAGTAAGATTCTTGTCCTAGAATCAGACTACAAAAAGATTTGCAGGGACTCACAGGGTGTATGACAAGGGCACTCACACAAAGAACTAAACTATAGCCTTAGAGACTTTTATTAAGACAAAATAGAATAACAATCAAAAGGATAATAATTAGTTAGAAGTACAGAGGCAATACTATTGTAGTAGAGGTACATGAGGTATAATAGACTATAAGGTTTTTGGATTAAAATACTCACACCCTTCCTTGATAACCTGGTGGAAAGGGAAGAAGGACCAGCCTTAGCCTTTTTTTGCTGATGCCTACATTTTTCAATTCTGGAGTGGGAAGTGGAGAGTTTAGGAACAACCGAAAAGCTAAGATCTAGAGAAAGACCATAACACTAGGACGAAGATGATACTTAAGAGCCAGGACATGAGGCACACGTCTTGATGGGTTTCCCCTCTTATAACTGGAACATTGTGTGCCCTTCCTCTATGTCCATATAGCTTCCTCATCCACAAAATATCAGGGTTCATTTATTCAACAGGCTGCCCTGTTTGCATGAATTAATGACATATCCATACACATATCCATTCCAGTCAGTTCTCTCCTTCTTACCTTTGTTATTTCTGGACTAGCCATGCTTTTGTGGGGTGCCTGTTAAGTTAACTGAAGACTTAAGTTGAGGTAGCACCCCATCTTATTGACTCCTGACTTCTCTAGGATAAAAGTTATGAGCATGTATACACTTCCTCATTTATCTCATCATCACTTATCTATGCTAAAGGTACTGAAAGCTAACTAGATTTATCTCACCCTATGAGATGTGACCTGTAAGCATCTTGCATTACAACCATAATGTTTTTAATATAAATCTATCAATGTATTATCATGATGCAAACAATTAAATAAATAAGAAACAATAACTTCTTAAGAAAAGATATATATGAAAGCAAGCAGTTTAGCCCTGTGGTCTACAGCCCCTAAGAAGTATCTGCAGGGACCTCTGGCCGCCTCTTCAAAACCAGGTAGTGATTATGAGTCAAATGGAGAACAAGTTTGAGAGGTTGAGTTGTAAAGTGTAGTTTAAGTCAGTTTCCAGAGTAGCTGAACACTTTGGCTGACTTTCCAGAGATTTTTAATGCCCATTTTATTCTCTTTTCTTACTTATATGTGCCTGTGGGAGCTCGGTTCTTACTACTAGCACCTGACGCATGAATGTCTCTTTGTTGTCAAGTGCAGCCTTTGCTGCGTTGAAAAGTTCAGCCCCTCTTTGGCTGAAGCATTACTGTCTTGTCTTTGGCTCATCTATTGTCTTACAAAGATACTCCATCCACTGACATTCATTCCATTCAGTCCTTGATAATGTAAGCTGCCCCAATGCTGACAGCATACTTGATACCCTTGCATATCTTATTCCCTTCTTTTGTAGGAGAAAATGACTTCTTCCATTCATGCATAGAGGGTAGCAATATATGGGTGGGCAATCTTACTCCCATCTATTCATTAAAATAATTTTTAAAAATCCCATATGCACCACAGTGTCATTTGAAATGTTTCAACTATCCCTAAATTTTACCCTGTGTTGAGTCCACTAATTCTGGGTTTGTTAGCACATATATTTAGAAAGGAATCCAATCCTGGGTCAAAGACTTTGTGTCGAGAATCCACCACTTCCCTTGGTAAGTTGTTCCAAAGTTTAATTACCATTCCTGTTAAATACTTGCACCTTCTTTCCTTTCTGAAATCATTGAGTTCCTGGAAGCTTTGCCAGTGTGAGACCTAGGAAGTGAGTCAGGATAATTTACCTCAAAGGCACTATTCTGCATTTACACTCTGGGAGTGAATTCAGTCCAATGTCTGTGGCATACAGAAAAAAACCAAACAAAGAAATTCCTGGAAAATTAAAAGCAGTTGTGACCTCTTACTCAGTGGTGAATGTTCTCTTGCATATGGCTGTGTACCTTGGTTTGACCCCTTGGTCAGTCATTTCTCTTTTCATTTTCTTTTCAGATGTGGGCATTTGAACAGAAGATCCCTCAAAATCATTCAGATGAAGAATGTGACTTTATCTTGAAGTTCATAAATTGCCTTTTGATTCAATAGAGAAAATAGATGGTTCACAGTGTCATCAGAAATTAAGATAGATAAGGAAAAATCAGATCCAGTCCATCGTCTAAGATCATCTTTGTTCTTTCTTCAGTGTATTGTCATTTGGTAAGGGGCAAAGTAGAAGGTATCTAGTACATTTGTTCCCCACTTGTGGTCTATGGACCACTGATGGCCCATGAGGTTACTGCTGGTGGTCCATGGTGTTTGTGTGGGAGATAATGTAATAATATTATCCTGTGTACCTCTTATATTACATTATTATTCACAAGATAATTTCCTGTACAAACATCTTTGTGAAACAGCTGCATTTTAATACTGCTTGATAAATAGATTTGACGCCTGTCAGCTATAGACTATGTTAAAAAAAATTAAAATAGCTTGCTTACATGGTAGTACATAAAAGGTTTTGATGCAGATTAAGTGATCCACATAAACAAAAAGGTTGGGAGCCATTGATCTATTATATTGTGAGCATTGTTGGAATGGAAGTGATAAATAATGAACCAGATTACTGTGGCTTCAGCTGGTTCTCTATTGCCACAATAACAATTTATCACAGTATAGTGGCAGGATTTAATTTTTATTTCTATAAAATATTTTTTCTATAATTTCAACAGATATTATCAGCTCTTATTTTCAGTCATTTTCCCTTTTTTTTTTCAATTCAAATTTTCATATTTGCAGGAAATTATGAGTTGGACTGTCAAACAATGATTAATTAATTACCATAATATAAAAAAAATAAGCATTAGAACTGCTAAAATACAAACTGTCAACATCAAATGCTAAATTGTGTGAAGTAAATGTTGTTAAATAAACTTCAATAGATCCCACAGCAACATTTGCCTTTGTCTACGAGTAGATTTCAGATATTATCAATGATTTTTTCCTTTTCTTTTGCCAGTTTGTGTGTGTGTTGAAATCAACATTTCCCAACTTTTACCAGTAAATTCTAATATTTCCAGGTCTACAGGTTAATGAAAGGAGAGCCAGGCATGCAAAATCCCATGGCAGTGGAAAATCAGACTTCTGTAATGGCCTTCATTCTCCTTGGATTTTCTAATATTCCGGTAGCCTTGCAGGGCTGGCTCTTTGCAGGGGCAGGTGTAGCCTATCTGGTGATCCTGTTGGGCAACAGCCTCATTGTTTACATCACACTGGTGGATGCAGCCCTCTACACTCCCATGTACTTCTTCTTGAGGAACTTCTCCTTCCTGGAAATCTGCTATGCTTCAGTCACCATTCCAAGGATGCTATTCAACCAGTTGGGTGGCAGCAAGGTCATCTCTGTTCTGGGCTGTGCCATGCAGATGTATTTCTTTCATTCCCTTGGGATCACTGAGTGTTTCCTCCTGCTAGCCATGGCATATGACCGATGCATTGCCATTTCCTGTCCCCTGCGTTACACGCTCCTTATGAGGAGAAGCTATTGCCTGCAGATGGTGGCTGTATCATGGGCTATAGGGTCTTTGGTGTCCTCAGGACACGTCTCTTTAGTGTTTAGTTTACCTTACTGCGGGCCAGATGAAATCAACCATTTCTTCTGTGACATCCCTCCTGTTCTGAAGCTGGCCTGTGGAGATACCTCCAGAACTGAGACTGAATTGTTCAGTTTCACTGTCTTATTGGCTATAGTGCCCTCAGTCCTGATCCTTGTGTCCTACAGTCAGATTATTTCCACCATCCTGAAGATGCCCTCCAATGAAGGGAAGAGTAAAGCCTTCTCCACCTGCTCCTCGCACCTCATCATGGTGACCCTTTTTCTTGGCACAGGGAGTGTTGTTTACCTTCAGCCCATGTCCAGCTTGCAGGTTGAAAGCAATAAGCTGCTCTCCCTGCTCTACACCCTCGTGACACCGATGTTGAACCCATTTGTCTATGGCTTGAGGAATGAGAAGTTGAAAGTTACCCTAAGGAAATTATGCAGCAGAAACGACTTCTCTTCATAACATCATAGTATTGCAAGGCTGCAAGTGATCTCAAAAGTTGATAAGTCCAACCCCCCTTAATTCAGACAAGAACAAGTAAACCTCAGCCATTGATGACTAATATTTGTGCAACTTTTTCTCAAAAATCCCAAGGGATGGGGATTACACAACCTTCACTGGAAATCTTTTCCAAAGCTTATCGGCCAGTAGGGTTGGAAAAGTTTTCTTAATATTTTACAAAATTTCCTTTGCTGTTGAATAATCTTATCACTTCACCTATCTTCTTTGCACATTGAGAATAATTGATCCCTGTCTTCCTAGTAGTAGCACTTAACATATTTAAAAAGTTTTATCATGGCTCCCTCAGTCTTTTCTCATGATGAACTGTACCTAGCTCTTTTATCTTTTCTCCAAACTCAGGTTGTCTAAATTTTAATCATTTTTGTCACTCTCCATCCAGCCTGTCCACATATTTATTAAAATTTGTCATCCAAAACTGAGCACAATGTTCCATAGATGCCCATGAGCACTGTGTTGAGTTCTGTTGGTGTTTAAGGAACTGTTTGTAATATTTAAAAGATCATTATAAGCCTTTCTTATTTGTTTCTCTGAGTTTGTCATGAAACATGTTGGCTATGTCCGCACGGTAACTATTATTTTGAAATAACTCATTTCAAAATAACTAATTTTGAAATAAAATCCTTGTTTTGAAATAAGTTATTTCAAATTAACAATTTCTTAATTCAAACTAAGGGATGCCCTTGAAATCAAAATAGCATGTCCTTTGTGTGGACATGCTATTTCGATATTAGGAGAAGGGCAGCATGGGAGGTGTGGCAATATGGCCGGCTCACTGGGCTATGTTGGTGCCCATGTTGCCAGCCAGGTTGCAGCCAATCACCTAAAAGCATGAATGGACATCCCCTCCCTGTCCATTTTAACTCCCAAGCGCTACCGAGAGAGATGGCTAGAGATGCTCCCTGGCTCCTGTACCATCCTCGAGCACTTGGAAGACCCGCTGCTAGCCTGCAGGGTGCTGCCCTGCTGTGGGACACACTTTCCCTGAGGCCGATGTGCCTGGAGCTGAGCCCCAGACCATTATCTCAGTGACCCTCCGAGCACTGTGGAAGAACCCTGTGGCTGAAGCCTAACAGCATTAAGACACAGATAGCTCACTATGCCTATAAAGGGGGGAAGAATAAGTGTGCACTTTCTCTGCTCTACTAGCAGGCCTGGAAGAGGGCCAGTAACAACCTCTAACTGATAAGGTATGCTAGAGGAGCCTTGTTGTGCTTGTATCCATGGTTCAAGGACAGACTATGTATTGGAATTTGGAGACAGAAGTGTTTGGATTTTACTTGCAGAATTCTAAGGTCATTCTACCCAGATAAAGGGAAAGCCATTTGGGCCAGTCCGACTAGACCAAAGGCCCATGGCACAGATGATTATGAGCTAGGCGGGTCAAAAGAAGATGCTGTAATTGGGGAACTTTTAGTGCAAAAAGGCTGGCCCCAGAACTTAATTCCCTATAAAGCAAGAGCTCATGCATCGTAATATGATGTACATATGTCACTATACAAATATTGTACACTCTTCTTGGGGCTCTTAGGGACTTCCCTTTGGGCCCGCAGCTGTGTAGAAATAAAGTGCCATGCCTCACTAAGTTGTGGCCCCCGCTTCCTGAGAATCCCTCCATAGCACCAATAGATCTTCGTCCCCCTTCTGTGCCAAAGCCCATCTGGGCACTGGGCACCAGCACAGACTAGTAGGAATGGATTGTCCAGTGAACCTGGAGCAACAAGCCTGGAGGAAGACCCTCCAGGTTAGCAGGGAAACAGTCACCTTTCGTCCCCACGCTCACCCCAGTCCTACACCGAAGGCACATGCTGATGAGGGCAGGCATCCCTGTGGACAAAAGCATGGCCATCACTCTCTGGAAGATGGCCACTCCCAAGTCCCACAGGTCTGTTGCCCATCTCATCAGTGTCGGGAGGTCTACCATCAGGGAACTGCCGCTGCAGGTCGCCCACGCCATCAGCACAGTCCTGCAGCTATGCCTCATCACCCTGGGAGTGCTGCAGGACAGCATCGCCGGCCTCACCGCCCTGGGCTTTCCGAAGTGCGGGGGGATAGTTGATGCCACCCACATAGCCATGTAAGCCCCACCACACCACCTGCTCCCCCTTTCTGCCCCAGCCAGCTGCCACCCAACTCACCCACCCCCTGAACCCACCCCAATAAAACACGGAACAACAACTTATAACATGGGTGAACTGGATTTATTTCAATGAACAAGGGGGTTGGGGAAGGCAGAGCTGGGGAGGCAGGAAGGGTCAAGTGGGGACACAACTGGGAGGCACTAAACTGGGACAGAGGATGTGGGGTGGGGGTTTAGGGACAACTTGGGGGCATTTTAGGGGGGAGCCACCCCTGGGGCATGGTCCGCAGCTCCATGGCCTTCGCCCAGGCCACCCCAGGTCCAGGGGCGCCAGCAGCGAGGGGCAGATGGGTCCCTGGGCACAGGAGGGTCAGTCCCAGGCTGGGGGGCAAGGTGTGCCCCAGTGTGCTGCACCACTGCATGCACATTCTCCGGGGCCGTCACCTGGCGATCAAGCGCCATTACCTGGCATTTGAGCACCGTCACCTGGCACTCCAGTACTGCTGCCTGGCACTCCAGGGCCACCACAATGTGGTTATCGGCGTCAGTGGCATGCTGGAGCTGCTGGACAGTGGCATCCTGGTGCCTGACCTGTTCCACGCACCATGCCTGAGATGACTCTTCGGCCTGCTGGCCAAGCTCGAGCATGGCAGCCAGGATGTCTTCACGGGTGGGGTGAGCTCTCCTCTTCTGCCTGGTGGTCAGTGGTGGGCTCCCGGGAGAAGGCCAGCGGGTGGGCGGATGAGCTGCAGGGACAAAAGAAAGAACGGTTAAGTGTCAGCCTACTAGCCTTGGTGTGTGCAGTCTGTGAGCTGCAAACACCCCTGTCCTGACAGCTAACAGGATTCCAAGTCTGTGTGGGCTCTGTACACTGCAATCAAGGGTCATGGGGCCTTGTGGCCCATGGTAGGTAGTGATCTGTTCTCGGCAGCATGTGGCCCGGGAAGTCTCCTGAGCCCATGTGACAGCTGTGCTGGCTGCAAGCTCTCTGCCCTGCATACTGCCAAGTCTGCCTATTGCCACCCCTGTGTTCAGGGACCTCCATCCTGGTTGGGCATGGGACCCTGTCTCCACATGCCTCCCTACAGCATGCATGCATGGGAGAGCCTGTGCCCCCCCCGGGCCCGAGCGCCACTGTCCTGGGGACGTGACCCCCTCAGGACCCATGCCCTACACTCCTGGGGCTCCCTGCCTTGTGGGGGGGGACACTCACCAACTGGGACGCCTGCTGTCCGGCGCGATGTCCCGTCCAAGGTGGCTGCCCCCTGCTCCCGTGGGTGCTCCTCGGGGCTGCTGGTCTGGGGCTCCTCTTCCAGGATCAGCTCCGGGCTTGTGCGTGGAGCTGTGCTCAGCTGGCTGGTGTCACCCACATCTATGGGCTTCTCTGGTTTAGAGGGGGGCCTCCTCCAGCTCCGTGGCACTAGTGCGCACCTCTGCCAAGTCCCTCACACCATCACGATGGGGTGGCCCACCGGGCTCCTGACTGAGGACTTGGTCTAGCTCCTTGAAAAACAGGCAGCTGGTGGCAGCTGCTGCCCCATGGAGCTGCCTGGCATCTCATGCCCAGGAATACTCCTGCTGAAGCCCCTTCACTTTAGAGCGCACCTGCTCTGTGGTGCACTTGAAGCCCTCCTCTGCTAGCGCCTGGACAATGTCTTGATGGACGTCGAAGTTGTGATGCCTTTCCTGGAAGTGCTCCATTATCGCTGGTGTGGACCAGATCCGCAGAAGGGCAAGGGTCTCTGCCTGGGACCAGACAGACCCCCTACGACTTCCCTGCGACCAAGCAGCTGGTGCCTCAGCCATGGCCGTGCTGCACAGCCTGGAAGCATGAGGCACGAGCCTAGAGGGCACTTCCTGGCCCCAGGGCATGCTGGGAGGAAGAAGGTCACCTCAAGCCGCTATCGAAATAGTGTTGTTTCGAAACAATGTTTTTTGGAGCCATTGTTTCGAAACAGTCATTTGGATCCATTGTTTCGAAATGGCCATTTCGAACCAACGTGTCTGAACGCTGTTGTTTTGAAACAGCCATTTTGAAACAACAGCTATTTTGATAGCAGCCGAGGTTTACCGCTTTTGAAACAACGGTCGTTATTTCAAAATGACAGAGTCCCGTCGCTTCAAAATAAGAAAATGTCATGTGGACTTGGCAGGTTTTCTTTTGAAACAATGGCTGTTGTTTCAAAACAAAACTCTCGTGTGGACACAGCTGTTATGTTTCTTTATACCAAGCTTTAATGAGAGTATTATTAAACTTATCATAACCTTACATTATTTACATTAACATTACTGGTAAATTAAAATAGTTGAAATATGTTTTGAAGGACAACTTAATGAAGAAAACTTGTTTTTGTTTGGTTGTTTATTCCATTTTGAATAATTAAAAATGAAATCTATTGTTAAAAGTATTTTATTTTTCATTCTTCATTCACTGCTTCTTATTTCACAATGTTGTAATGATTTTATGGAAGTGAGAAGAAGAAGAATGGTTTGATGATAAAAGAAGTTGATTTAGGGAAAAAGGCTTGTTTCCCAAAATAACTTGTTCTTTGGAGACTCCAAACATTAAATGTCCCACTTGAGGGTCCATAAAAAGTTCCTGACTTTCAGTAAGTACTGAAATTTGAGCCTCTGGTAATCAAGCCTCTTTAACGTGGTCGATTTTTGGCTCCCTAAAATTTACGCAGAAAATATTGCTCATTGGTTTTGAAAATTTAACATTTATAAACTGAAGGCAGTTTTAATTCTATCACAGATTTCATGTATGAGACCAAACAAGTCATTTGGACAAATGGTAAAAAACATTAAGGCACCTAACAGGATTTCCTTACTTTAATATCACCAGTTGGAATTCAGTGAACTTACTCTGAATTTACAGCAGTGGATAGAGAACAAAATTTAACCCACTGAGATTCAGAGGTACACAGGGAGACTATACAATTTCCAAAAATATTATTGGTTCTGATCCTCCTCTCATTCACCTTCACTTGGTCTGATTGATTCTATTGTCATTACTCAAGCTTTACACCATTTTCAAATGCTCTGTTGCTTTTATACATCTGAGGCTTATCCAAAGCCTTTGAAGTCAGTGAATAGGCTCATAGATAACGGAAGAGCTTTGGATCAGATCTTCAGATTAATAAAGAAACTAGAAACACGCTGTTTTTTGCTTCATGGTCAATAGTTATTCTAGTAAACACTTCAACTGCCTTATTTAAGTGAATTTTACAGAATAGTTTCAGAAAATAACTATTGCTCATGATAAGAATCTAAATTGGGATTTCCAGAAGAGATGAGAGACATAAGTCACCAACTGGAAATTAATCATAAATTGGGCACCTTGGTTTCATAGATAGATCTATACATCAATAGATAAATAACTAAGATGGATCTTTTGATACCTTTCAACAAGATGTCTAAGAAAAACACTTCATATTTTGAATTCTATACAGCTATCACTAAATTTGAAATCTGTGTTTCATGATAGTCAGAGCCTTTCAAAGATGGTTACAAATATTGGTAAAAGAACCTGCTATATTTTTTTTTCCAGGCTCCAATTGCCTCTAAATGTCATCTACATTTCTTTTTCCTTGTAAGGAATAAATTGAATCCTTCTGTTCTCTTAGTTAAACATGATGAAAGTTTGACTATTTCTCCTCTGTGAGGTCTTGACCCAAGGGCGAATTTCCCATTGACTTTAAAGTCACCAAATCAGGGCTTTAAAGGATATAAATGACAAATCACTAAACAGTGAGAGTTGGTAGAATTCAAGGGGACTTCTTTTTTCTCTAGCTGAACCCATCTTCACTTACTTCTTCAACATACAATATGTTACAATTAGCTTCAGAGGAACTCTTTGTGGGCCTGGTAAGAGCATTGGTATATTGAAAATTGAAAATACTGGAAAATGTAGTAATCCACCATTATTTTTAGGAATACAAAACTACACACAGATTTAGGCCTTTATTTGGTTAGGCAATTAAACACATGTCTAATCTTAAGCATGTTTCAGAGGGGTAGCCATGTTAGTCTGCGTACAGCAAAAGCAATGAGACTCTTGTGACACCTTAAAGACTAACCAATTTATTTAAAATGCCACAGATCTCTTTAAAGGTGGCACAGGACTCTCATTAACTTTAACGTGTCATACTTGAAAATTAATGGAACTTATTGCCTCAACTACTTGGGTTGGTCCTGCTTTGAGCAGGGAGTCAGACTTATTGAGCTCCTGAGGTCCCATCAAATTCTATAAGTCTATGACTTGTCAATACTGCTTTTGCCTTTAGCAAAGGATCCTCTCCTAATGCTCACCCAGAACCTTATACCTAATGGTTTTCACTAGTATGTGGCATGTAGCTAGAGGTCTCCACAGCAGTAAAAATGGAGGTCTCTCTAGTTTCGAATCGGCTGTTTCTCTTTACCCACTGTGTTTGTTTTGTAGCAAACCAGGCTCCTCAACCTACAGATGACCCTGTGCAGGAAGAACCTAATTCCTCCCGTGAGGCTACAGAGAAGTGGAAGACATATTGGGACCTGACAGCTAGGGTTACCTGCAAAATTTCCATCAAAACTGAGTTTGTTTACTTTCAAAACAAAGAGAAATAGTAAAATGTCTTTTAGAAAAATGTTGTTTTCTTCCCCTGTTTTGCTTATGCAGGTAGAAAGGGAAAAGAGTTTGAAAAATCAGAACACTCTCCCTTATTCACTATTTTTCCACCCCTTCCCTGATGCCAGCCCCCTACCGCCTAGGCCATTTATTCTCTGCCTATGATCCCCCACTCCTCACCACAGTTCTATTGTCTTCCTCTTTAATTTTTCCCCTCCTCTTTGCCTGCAAGAATTCACGTCTTTTATTGTTGTTATGAACATAGTTTGAGCACTTCTGGATTTTCTGCAGTATTTAGAGCTTGTTTCTGCAAAATAAAAACAGTCCAAAAACCTCTGACAGAGGTGCAGTGTAGTAACATGCATGCAATTAATTGCAGCTTTCTGCAATTGAACTGAGGTCAATGGAAAAAAAAAATGCTCCCCTGAGCTATCCTATGAAAACTGGATTCTAGCAAGACTTGGAGCTAGTCTTTCTGCTGACACATAATCTAGTCAATTGTGGCCATGGTCATCAGATCCTGGCCTAGCCAAAGAGCTTAATTCTTTTTCAATTTTTTTTTTCCAATATTGTTTCACCAAAGAGAATATAGGGGACATTAGTTAGACGTGGTAAAAATTGTTTTACTGAGGATCTTTGGAGCATGATCAGTGTCATGTTTTGACTCCCAGATATGCTCAAAAAAGTCATAATAGCATCGGCCAATGACATGAAAACTTATTTTGTTTGAGGGAGGATAGCTAAAGGTTGGGTATCCCTTGCTCAAATGACCCTGAATTTAGATCACTACTCCTAGCCTTCATAATCATGACACACACCCAACAAAAAGTCAATGTAGGTAAATGTATATATTTAGTGTACTTAGACTAATGATTAAACAGATTAGACTTCACAGTTTGAAATATAGCAGCACTAGCACTTTGCTGTTGTATACCCTGACGATAAAGAGAAGTTCTTAAAGAAGAGGATTTAAGCACACAAAATAAGCTCACATCAAAAGAAAGAGAACAAAACACTCAGTACTTTAGTGAACCTAAATCAAGTATAGTTTGCAAGATTCATTCATGTATATCAGAGTTTCAAGTAAAAATAACCCTTTTTTACCCAAAGAATGACCCTTCATAGCCCTACAGTAATCAGTCGTGTATGTAAGAGAAGAAGGCACATTTAAACAAATAAAGTCATAAAACTGAAGAAATTACATTTTCTGTAAAAATAGTTTCCTGCCCAGTAGTCTTCTCAGGGCGCATTTCACCTCTTTGTTCCTTAGGCTGTAGATGATAGGGTTTAACATGGGTGTGATGACTGTATAAGAGAGAGAGAGAGTAGCTTCTTCATTTCCGGGGAGTAGCCGGATTTGGGTCGGAAGTAGGTCAAGCTGGCTGTGCCATAGAAAAGTGTCACCACAATTAGGTGAGAGGAACAGGTGGAGAAGGCTTTGCGTCTGCCTTCTTTTGAAGGCATCCTCAGGATAGTCATAATGATCTGCACATAGGAGACCAGGATCAACAGGAATGGGGACAAGATGAAAAGCACAGTTGCTGTGAGGGCCTCAATTTCAAACAGATAGGTGTCAGCACAGGCCAGTGCCAGCACAGGGGGGCTGTCACAAAAGAAGTGGTTAACTTCATTTGGCCCACAGAATGGTAGACTGAATATCCACGTTGTCTGCACAGTGGCAACAGGAAATCCTGAGAACAAGGAAGCTCCAGCTAACTGGAAACAAGCCCTTCTGGTCATAAGATCCTGGTAGCGCAGTGGGTTGCATATGGCCACATAGCGGTCATAGGCCATAGTAGCCAGAAGACAGCACTCAGCTGCCCCAAAGAAGAAGAAAAAATACATTTGGGCTGCACAGCCAACATAGGAAATGGTTTTATTTTGCAAGAGGAGATTAGTCAGCATTTTGGGCACAATAACCAAATTGAAGCAGATCTCTAAAGAAGCCAAGGTTTGGAGGAAGAAATACATGGGACTATGGAGACCAGGGTCTGCTGATGTGACTAGGATAATGAGTATGTTTCCTGTCAGAGCTATGGTATAAACAGTAAGGAAGATCAGGAACAGTGGAACTTGCAGATTTGGGTGATTGGAAAACCCCACAAGGATGAATTCTGTGACAGCAGAATAATTCTGTATGCTCATGATGTTTCTTCAACGTGTTTCATCTGGGAGAGAATTTTGTGAAGCAGTCTTGCTGAAGAGTTTGTGTGATTATTTTTCTCCATTGTTTATCTAACAATGTGGAAATATATATTGTGAATTGAAGATAGATACCTTTAGTAATATGCCTATATTTATAAATCAGTATTTGACTCTTTCCCTGATATATATATATATATATATATATATATATATATATATATATATATATCACTATTTGATGCTCTCTTGCTCATTAGTTAAATAATAGTCATCTGTTTCTCTCTCTCTCTCTCTCTCTCTCTCTCTCTCTCCAACCTTCACCAACGCAGGAGGGGAAATTCAGTAGCTGGTTACTCAAACTTATTCATACTTTTACTCCATCAAGTAAGGTTTAATTCTTTCATGAATCATAGTTTATGCTGTCCCACCAGCTGTAAAATATAGGGGTTGGCTTTTTGGCAGAATATGTAGAACTGTCAATAATTTATTTCCTCACAGCATATCCTTTTTCACGTCACCAATCCTTGGGACAGCCATAAAATATTCCTTTTATTAACATGTTGGAGATGAGTTACAGAAAAGCCCCATGATTGGCTTTTCTGTGACAGATGGTATGTGATGGGAATGCACAAAAGAAAAAAAAACACACACACAACTGGGAGAGTAGTAGACTGGAGTGAAATCAGTAAGTTTACCTCTGGATACAAATATTTTGAGAACATTTAACAAATCATTCAATGATGTTTGACATAGGATGTGTCTGCAATGCAATGGAAATTCAAGGTTTTTAAAATCTGGTTCAAGCCCAACCCCGCTTACATCTACATCCAAATTGTTCTAACCCCAGGCATAGAGCTAGTGTCATAGGACCCACAGAGGTGAAGAATCTGGGCTAGTGAATTCAGGATGCTGAAGAGAAGAAAGGACACCTCTGTGCACTCATACAGGTGACAGAGAAAATTCTTATCAGCAGACTAGACTTCTGGACAATGTATAGTATCCCCCAAGCACAGAGTAGCCAGTCCTGTGCCTCTGCAATTAATGGGTATTAACCAATCAGGGAAGGGGCAGCTGGGCTTGCAAACTCCTCTATGCTGCTATTGAATGGTAGTTAGCTGGGCTTCCCTTGTTATCATCACCAGCAAACTGAAGCCAGTGGCTGAATTCTGATTGAGTTACAAAGAAACAGGGGTAAGACACAAAACAGAACTGTACAATGGTGATCAGCAGGAATAGGAAATTTGAGATAGCAGAAGACATCTATCCGAACCAAACTGAATGGGATTTTTTGTGAGATGCTGAGGTAAACATTTTATAAATATTGCCCAGAATTCTTTAATGGTCACGAAGTATTGGAGCCTGATCTGACTTTTCAGATTAAAGACCATGCACCACAGACATGCACCAGGATTTATGTTACCTCAAAATGTTATCAGTTTCCAAGTGTTTCCTCCTGATTTAAACTAGTGTGAATAAGGGGAGAATTGCATCTCTATCACTTTTTTGGAAGCCTGGATTTTATGGAAAAGGTGTCAAAATGATCAGGTATTTATAGTGACAGTATGAGAAAGAAATACCAAGAGATTCCACACTTCTGATTTTTCTTGTTGTCACTGAGATTGGAATCCACCATAACTTCAGATAATATTTGCTCAGTTTACCAATTAAGAATTGGGTGGTGGGGTTCCCCCTCACTGTCAGTCTTGCAAATTCAGCCTGGGACCTGAAGACCAGATTTCCCAAGACACTCTGGTTGCCATTCCTGCATCAGAGAATGACTTCAGGCATTTCAGAGCAAATGCTCAGCAATTTAGAATCAGGGTCTACCACTGGTTATTACTTACATGAATCCTTAAAACTTAATTGACTTCACTGAGTTATGTCATACTGATAACACACAATAACTGATATCAGAATCTAGCCTTAGAGAGTTATTTTAGGCCAGGTTTTTAAAGATGTTTAGGTGTCTAGTGGTATTTTCAAAGCCATCTAGGTGCCTAACATCTACAGAAATTAGTTATTTTTAGGCATTGTGGGCTTTTGAAAATTCTAATAACTACATTTACAATTCTGATCCAGTATTATTACTTATCTGAGCATCTTCCAGCTATAATCTGAGTGCTGTCTCCGATTCCTCATCATTACTCACAATGAATAGAAACTTATTGTATAAGTAGTCTACTTGAAATCATGGAGACTATTTTCATTTCTACTGTACTTGAGTAAGAGTGTCTGAACCAGGGCCTCTGTGACTTTTTCTGCAATATGTCTTGTATGTCTAAATGCATTTTAGGAGAATTAAGTGAAATATACAGACACCTCTCTTGTATACTAGTGTCATTCAGGAATAACTCATAGACAATAATATCAGAAGCAATAATTAGGATCATCAGTCTGACCTCCTGCATAATGCAGGTCACAGAATTTTACCCACCCTGTAAAAGACACCTAACCTAAGACTGGGTTATTCAAGTCCTTAAATAATGATTTAAAGACTTAAAGATACAGAGAATCTACTGAAGCCCAAGAAGTTCCTAGGAAAGGTCAGAGAAGAGCTTTGACCACGAATCATAAGAGAATAGTAAGTATAAGAGAAATATGGATTCTTATATTGCTCAGCTAAGTACAGTAACATTTTCACCTACCTCTGAAGGGAGCTGACTTCAATGGGTTCATGGTTTATGTCTACATGAGTATATGAACATCCTTTAATGACCGGGGGGACTTGACTCATAGCCATCTCTGGGGTTAATTAGTGGAAATGACACATACAAAGCCATTTCAGTGGTATTTACCTTTGGGGATCCTAAGAGTAAATCCAATCCATAAGGATTCTGGGGGTAGATCATCAGTGTTCCTTGGCTTAGAATCTGGTCCTATTTATTTGTCTCTGCCATTAAGATATTTTTCTTTTGAATTCTTTCCTTTCTTCTAATTTAAGAAGGTACAGTGTCTAGTATCTACTCTACTAACCTAGTGGTGGTGTAAGGAGAAATCCATTAAAGATTTTGAAGTGGTCATGTGCTATGTTGGTGGGAGCTTACAAGTAGATAATACAGATACAGTTATCACATTGGATCTAACCACCAGGAACCTGTTTGTTTTTTTTTTGTTTGTTTGTTTTTGTTTTTTTTTAGTGCTTAGTCGTACATTCACCATCTGTATTCGAAAGTCATCCAGAGGTTTTTCCAGGGACTTCCATGGGGATATTTCTGGAGATGGGTGTTTGTGAGTGTAAAAGAGAAGTCTGATTATTCCTGTGTCCTTTTCTTATTATGTGTTTAATTGTGTTGATTCAGTATGGGATTTTCAGAAGCACTTTCAAGACAGATTATAAAGATATTTAGGAGCATAGTGAGATTTTTCATATGCATCTAGGCACCTAACACCTGTTGAAATATAAGAGTCTTAGGTCCCTATGTGCTTTTGGAAATCCCACAAGACTTCTAAATACCATAAAATATCTCGCTTGCATGTGAGTTTGAAAATACCCATCTTGATTTTCATAGGTGTTTGGGTTGTGGTTGAAATTCTGACCTGGTATTTAGAAAATCTAGATTCAGTTCTTGATTCTGCCATAGAATTATTTGGTGTCGCTGGAGAAAATCACTTAACAATAATCTGTGCAGCCCTTAGTCACACAGGTGAGGCTTAGCCTGAAGCTCAGCCTTACTTCATTTGTCACGGTTCCGTGCCTTCTCAGGAGACTTGTCTAAACTGGTAGAAGAAAATTTGCAACTGTCAGATCTAACTTTTTGGTTCTATTGAATGGATCTGTGAAGGCCCACTCAACAGATCAGGGAGTAGATGTATTAAGCCCAGCCCCTGAACTAGAGTAGCATGAGTCAAAGGGATGATGTTTCCCTTCTACTCTGCACAGTGGACCTGCCGGTTGTTAGGAGGTCGAAGGGAGGTATACAAGTTATTTTAAATGATTTGCATATCTCCCTTTGACTGCCTATGAAAACCAGACTATGTAGATGAGGGTGATAAGTGAAGTCACTGTTCAAAATGATTTAATTAAATCAAGAGGTGCTCCACTGGAGTTAGTGGGCCTAATTTGTGTCTCTCTCAATATAAACTGGAACTCATTTCATTTAATTAAATTAGGGGACATTATCCTTTTACTCATTTCAGTGCAAAAAAGTAGGTCACAATGTAAATTGGGATAATTCTCTTTTCACTCATTCCATTGTATGTCAGGAATAACACCATTTAAATCAGTGGTCCTGATTTTCCTCTTAGTCTCCTATGCATAATCCAAGAAGTTGGACACAAATTTTCTCTGACATGTGTCTTTTTAATTTTATTAGGCTGGATTCTCTTCTCAGTTACATCCAAGACAGTTTTAAGCTACGGGCACTCCACACCTATATCTAGGGCCCAAGTTCTACAACTTACATGGTTGCTGGGAAACCTAACCTTCCTTTAAAAAAGAAAAAGTAAATCTAACCCTTTGGTTAGGATGAAAAGCTTGAAAAAAATATAATCTGAATATGACCTATGCAGAGATGTGTGCCTTAGCCCTAGTCTACACTTAGGGCTCTTCTCAGAGGCAGTCTACTGGCATTTATATAAGGCACATAAAATGCCTTGCATAAATGCCAGTGACTTTTTAAGATGCTGGGGCACAATGGGGAAGGCTGAACACAAATCCCTTGTGTTCGACTTTCCCCTACATCTCCTGGGGGCCAGGACTTCTGATGCCTACTTCCAGGAGCTCAGCAGTTAGTTCAGCCAATACTATAGACATACCCTTAATCTGAGAAAATATCTCTGAGAGGTGGCAGCAGACCTTGCCATCCCAGGGAAGTTTTAACTAGAAGTCCCATTGTTCTGGGGTAGCCCTGACAGTTCTACTCCAGCACAGGCCTCAGCTTATAGAAATAGGAGAATGCTATAGGCCCAGCTCTCTCACCCCCAAATCACTGACCTCCCTGTTGCTTGGGTAACTTCTGGGAGCCCTCTGCTGATTCACATTCTCTGTGAGGGTGTTAACTCCCTGTTACTAGCATGAAAGTAGGGGTGTGCACACACTTGAGATGGTGTGCTGAGGGCCCCAAATTGCACTGATTTGGCTCAGGAAACACTAGGGGAAATCCAGAGAGGGGGCTCCCCAGAAACTGGTCCATTTGTGCAGGTTCAAACATTAAAAGTTTTTTCATTCAGAATCAGGGCGTTCTGTGTACTGTAGGGTGATGGTCCTTCGTCTGAGGGCTTTCCATCTGTTTCTTTGAACACTGGTACATTCAAGCAGAAAAAGTTTGGAACCCATCAGCCCTTGGCCTAATTTAATAGTGCTTGAATTGATTGGCTGCTCATGGCAAAATATTAGAGCAATAAAAACATCACTGCTATCACCAGCATTGTCTGAAATTTTCCAAGGAGCCTAGGTAAAATTTTCCACAGGTTGAAACAATACATTCAACTAGTGGAGGGCAGAGTTTGCTGTTAAACATGATGTGATATGGTAGCTTTGTTGAGAGCACATCTTCCTCGTGGACTGTTTCAGAGAAAGATTATGAACACAGCTATTAAGGCTAGCTATAAAAATCCTCTGGCTTGTGAAGTAGAGGCCCACATTTTCAGAGCTGTGTGCTCAAAATTTTAGTTCACCTGCCCCCATGTGATGCCAGGTAGAACAATGTTCCCTCTAATTTTTGGTAGGATGTGTGTGCGAACAATTTCTTTTGTGCAGATTTTCAGAACCACTGTCCAAATTTGTGTGCAATCCAGTGAGTGTGGTCAGACTTGTGAGTGCAATGAAGCAAATGTGTATGATGCCAATAATATCTAAATTTTATTTCGATATGGTGATGGAAATGATTTAATAAATTACAAAATCTTATTTGAAACATGCTACTTGAAACCACCTTCATAAAATAGCATAAAAATGTTAGTACAGTTGAATTTTTTTGTGCATGTTTTCTTTTGTTGTGTGCATGAGTTTCACAACCTGTGTGCACACGCACTCATGCACAGCTTAGAGGAAGCATAGGTGTAGCAATGTTAGCACTATTGAATTTGTTTGTGCACACTTTATTTTGTTGTGTGTTACAGGTTTCATGACCTGTGTGTGTGTGCACACATGCACGCAGCTTAGAGGGAACAGTAGCATAGAATAATTGTGGCTAAGTTTTTCCAAAGGTGCCAGAGAAGCCTTACTAAAATTGAACGGGGCCCATCGGTTTAGAATCATAGAAATGTAGGACACACAAAGAACCTGAGAAGTCATTTCCTCAAGTACTCTGCACAGAAGCAGTACTAAGTACAACCTTTGCTGGCCCCTGTGCCAGATTCAGCCTCCCAACCCCAGCAGGTACTGGGGGCCTGGGCCAACAGGTAACAAGAGCCATGGCACATGTTGGCTCCTTTTTGCAGCTGGCCCCAAACCCCACCAGGGCAGCAGGGAATGGGAGCTGTGCTCCTTCTCCAGCTGTCCCTGCATCCTGCTGGCCCTGCCCCCTGGTATGGTTGAAACAGTTTCTTGGGAAGGATCCAGTCAAGGGGATCAGATTTGGCCAGCACCATTTTGTCATATTTGTTTGTCAGACAGAGGAATGGCATTTTGCTTAGCCAAAATCCAGTACCCAGCCAAACCAAGGCTGAGTAAATATTGAGCAGTGGCATGACATCTCTGGAGATAGTAAAGCTCTTCCAGGCTAAACAACATAGAGCAGAAATGCAGAGGCACTGCAGTTATAGAACTAAACAGTCCACCATATGCAGCAATTCCACCAAAGACATGAGCGACCTTCATGCCCATGCCTTCCATTTCCATCTATCTCATGTATTACATGGCTACTCAGTGACTTTATGTTGCTTTTAAAAGGTGAAGCAGGGCTGAGGGCAAGGAAACATAAGCATACCAAATTGCTGTAATCTCTTATGAAGAATAATCTAGATTTGTTCTGTTGTGCATTAGGACACAGACTGGACTTGCCAGCTTCTTGATACCTTCTAGTCCAACATTACTCTGATTCTGTGATCTGGTACTTCAGACAAATCAATCAGTCAAGACCATTGTTTACATATAAAATAAATCCAACTGTGCAGGACCTGTTACAACAAAAGTGGGTATTCTCAATGGTGATTCTTGAGCTGTACCCCAAATTTATGGTTTAGATACTTAATTCCTCAGATATCGTATTAAAATGCCAGGATGAATAAACAGTTACAGCACATTTCCCCACCCCCTGTCGCAAGAGCAATCGTTACAAGCCGTGAAGGCTAAATGAATGGCTACTAGACAGTCAAGCAACCCTCTTGGAGCAACATCTTAGCAAGTGTGGCTGTCTGAGCATTTGTAACCAACCTGAGACAGGAGGAAGATTTTACACCTCAGGCTTTTAACACAGAACAGTGACTAATATTGCAATTGGTGGCCAGAGAGACAGAGTGAGAATGTTTTCTTTTATTTAATTTAAAAAAAACAGAACAAAAACTAGTTGTTCTGAAGTAAAGACAAGGACGAGTGACTCTCTGGAAGACAAACCCACACCAAGAGCTCCTTAGATTCCTATGCAAATATAAATTGTTTCTGTTCTACTCCTATAACTTAAGTGGAAAACCTACTGAATTTAGCATTAGTGAAATGAAAGGTTAGAGAGGAACAAACATGTGGGCTGGTTGCTGTTTTGAAATAATTTGATCTAGTGCTTTCTTTTGTTTGCTAGTAACTAACTTTGTTTAAAAAAAAAAAAAAAACTGTTATCACCATATCAGTGGATACAGGTTCCTGGAAGGAGGAAAGACAAGTAGCCAGGTGAACCTACTCATTGATCAGAGGTTGGTATTAGATGAGGTCTTGTGTCCAGATCCAGGTCTATGAACATAAGAATCACCAAATTCCATTCCAAGCCAGGGACTGAGGAGATAAAATACCAGCTCCAGTGCACTCAATGAGACCATGCTGGAGCTGGAGGTGTAACTAGCACTTTACGCATCACACTTATTGATTGATTGTTCCTTTATGGGCTGCCAACAGCTTGGTTTCCATGCTATGAAAGATCCCATGTTTATGATTATGGTGACTCTTTCTTTGGTGCTCATGACAGAAATTAGATGAATCCTGAAAATACTAACAAACTAAGCAAACAGACAATACATCGGTACATTGGTTGACAAAACTATGAGTTGTGATCTATTGGTAGTTCATGGAACACTTGCTGTTGACATTTATCAGGTCCTCTATTGCCACTATCTGGCAGAAAAGAATGGATGGGTAAGGTCATTTGTAGAACCAATAGAAAAATAGTGGTGACACTTTTTTCAGCTCCACCCATGAAATAAGTTCTGTACATGTGAGTCACCAAGTAGATTGCAGATACCAGATAGAATATACCTACTGCAGTATGGTGGCTACTTTGTTTCGATAGCATTGTTATCTGTAAGTACATCAGAGGGATAAATAATAGGGAGGGAGAGGAATGATTTAAGTTCAGCTCCAATGTAAACACAAGAACTAATGTATATAAACTGACCACCAGGATGTTTAGTCTTGAAATTAGATGTAGGTTTCTAACCATCAGAGGAGTGAAGTTCCAAAGCATCTTTCCAAGGGGAGAAGTGGTGGCAAGAAACCTATCTGGCTTCAAGACTGAGCTTGATACGTTTATGGAGGGGCTAGTATGATGGGACAGCATAGTTTGGCAATTAACTGATCTCTGACTACTATAGGTAAATATGCCCAATGGTGTGTGATGGGAAGTCTGATGGGGTGGGTTGTGAGTTACTTTGGAGAATTCTCTCTAAGTGTCTGGCTGGTGAGTCTTCCACACATGCTTAGTGTTTACCTGATTACCACATTTGGAGATGGGAAGGAATTTTCCCCCAGGGCAGACTGGCAGAGACCCTGGGTTTCTTTCTTTCTTCTTCTATAACATAAGGCTTGGACTGCATGCTGGTAGATCCTATGGTGGATTCTCTGTAACCTTTCAGTCTTTAAACCATGATTTAAGGACTTCAATATCTCAGTCCTAGGTTAGTAGTCTATTAGAGGAGGGTGTGGGTACGGTTTTACTGCCCATGAGGTGCAGGAGCTCAGACTAGATTACCACACTGGTCCCTTGTGACCTTAAATTCCATGAGGCTATGGATCTCCTCCAAGTACATATCTCTGTTTTGAGGTGGGAGAGGAGAAAGTGGATGATACTTCCTGAAATGCAATTGGGACAGCAGATGGGAGAGGCATAGTCCTCAAATCTTAAATGTTCCATCCTACCTGTCTAAAATACAGAAAAGCCATGCTGACACATTATAGGATTCCTCCCCCACCCCAGACTCATGTTACTAACTACACGTCAGTAAAGGCTGATTTCAGATACCTCTAGAGAATTTGGTCATAAACTCTGAATTTTTGAAGCACAGTTATCCAGGGAGTAGATTTATTTTCAAAGAAATATGAAAGCAGCTTTTTCAGAAGAGATCTCATTTACCACGTGACATAAATAACCAGATTTACTCCTCTGGGGTCACAGTGAAATGGATAACATCACCTATGGTCAGAGAGAGAGAAATATGTTAATAGATCCCTTTGGTAGTACGTACCACCATATTTATAAAAAGCTATCAAATTGGAGTCAGTTCGTAGTGACACAAGGCAAACAATAGTCAGCGTATCTTAAAGCCAAAGGTTATTTCCTGAATGAATGGTGACAGTGGAGCATTCTGAGGATTTACCTAGTTCTGTCTGATATAACAGTGTTTGTCTTAGATGTGACTAAGTACATGGATGGATTGATGCTGTGTGCTGTATGAGAGAGAGAGTTGTTGCCAATAGAATTTGTCTGACTGTTCAAGAAACAACGGATGAAGTGTCAGCTTCTACAACAGGTACATTCTTTCTTTCTTTCTTTCTTTCTTTCTTTCTTTCTTTCTTTCTTTCTGTTTGGTTTGGTCCAAATCAGTATTCTTTTCCCTCTCAAAAGTTTCTTTTTAGGGGAAGTATCTTTTTGAGGAAACAGATAGTTCACCCCATAGTTGTTTTAATTAAGTATGCATTTTCACTGAAGAAAAGACAATCAAAATAGTCTTTGACAACCAACCTTCCCCTCCCCACAAAATTGTGGCTTCATTTCTTTTAATGAAAATGCCAAACATTTCAATAATATTTTTTCTTACCATTTTCATCAAAATTGTTCATAGGAGAGAAAATACCTTCCTAGATAGCTCCACTTAACAGTCCCTTATGTTTCCATTTATCTTTTCAGCAAATACACTTTCATTCTTTTCATCCTTTTCTTCCCCCTCATCCAGATTGGAATGCCTCCTATTTCTGTTGTATCCCATTTTGGAATATAACCCATGATTTTCAGTGTCTAGCAGAATTATATATTTAAGCTCCCAGGCTCCTCTTTTGAAAGTATTGTGCTGTATACTTTTCTGACAGGAACCATGTATGTATATAAACAAAATAACCATGACATACTTGCTTCTCAAAGGGTGTTCTAGATATGTTCTCACACATTCTGAATATATCTCACAGTCATTTCCCATATATGCGGCATCTAAAATAATGGAATTATCACAAAAATATTTTTTTAGAGATGGTGGAGCAGTAAATAAGTATAATGATGAATGGCAAACCCAGCTGGGATAGATCTGAATAGTTTCTGGTTTCTTAGCTGAAGACTCATAGTATGAGGTTCAATCCTCTTTGTCTGTGTGTGTAATATACAGATTGTGTATTAATTCTATTTGTATCCAATAGCTGCACAGGGGAAACTAAACTAATTTAAATTGGAATTCATGTTATTTTCCTGAACTCAGGAAGCAATGAAGAATTTGAACAACTGGTCAAGGTACAGGATGGATTTGCATTGACATCTTATAGCTGGAAAGGGAAACTTTGATCATTCAGTCTGCCCTTCTGTATAATACTGCCCACAGACTTTTACCCAGTGATTCCTGTATCAAGCACAAGACCTCTAGCTGAATTTGAGTGTTCGAATTAGACATCCACTCTCAATCTACAGACTAAAATCCACCATATCCCTTGGTAAGCTGTTCCAATAATAATTGCTCTCATTTTTTTTTTAACTGTGTGCTTTATTTAAAATCTGAATTTGCCTTGCTTCAGCTTTTAATAATGGCATTCTGTTATGCCTTTATCTGCTACATTAAACAGGTTTCTGCTGTCATAAACCTTCCCATTTAGTAATAGCCACACTGTGATCAAATAATTTTTCACCATTTTCTTGGGTAGGCTAAATAGATTAAGCTTTTTGAGTTCCTCACTGAAAGGCAAATTTTTCAAACCTGCAGCTCTTTTTTTACCACTTTCCAGTTTTCAAGATCCCATTTGAAGTGTGAACACCAGAACTGTAAACAGTATTCCAGTCACTGGTGTGTGTGGGTGTGTGTGTGGGTGTGTGTGTTTGAGAGAGAGAGAGATTGACTTAACTCTCTTAGCCACACCATCTTCCTGGGATATTAAATTTGCTTGATTATGCATAATATCCATAACTTCAAACATTTTCCATAGTAACTGCTTTTGATGATACAGTACTCAATCCTGTGTATGTGATCTAGTCTCTTTGGTTTGAGATACATGATACTGTGAATTAATCAGAATGTCATGCAGTCCTAGGTCAAATTCCTTACAGAACTTTATTATGTCAACATGTTCACCTTTATCAATTGAGCTTGTAAATTTACTGGAAGAAGACAAAAGCATGAAGTTTGAAGAGTCCAAATCAAAATTTGAATCTAACTCTAAAGCTTGGTCTACAGTTCTAGCTGATCTATGCAGCAGTTGATGGGAAGTATGCAAGTTAAGTGCTCATATAGCTTGCATATCTCCCATCAACTTCTTATGTTCTGCTTAACACTGATAGGTAATGCCCTCCAGTCAATGGAGCATTACTCTTCTTTAGGGTGTAGCTTAATTACAATGACTTGGGGATCAACTGAGGGGATCTCCAGTGCTTCTTAATCGACCCCTGCACTGCTGACAATGTCTATGGAAGTATAGACACACCCTAAGAGATGTGCTATAGTTCAACTGTAAAATATTGGTGTGATGCAAGAATCACTAGGTCAAATTTTGTGCCCTGTGTTATGCAGGAGTTGAGACTAGATGATAACACTGGTCTCTTCTTGCCTTAAGTTCTGTGAATTCAGTTTTATTTTATACCCCTTTAGGTAACCAATGACTGGACTAGAGAACGGAAACCACACATTCATCACAGAATTCCTACTTGTAGGATTTGAGACTGCTCCAGAGATGCAGATAACCCTCTTTGTGGTGTTCTTCCTTATCTACTTAGCAACCATCACTGGAAACCTTCTCCTCATTCTGACTGTGTGGACTGACTGTCACCTTCACACACCCATGTATTTTTTCCTCAGCAATTTATCCTTCCTGGAAACTGGTTATATCTCCAATATCATCCCCAGGCTGCTGGTGAATCTTGCAACAGCTGACAAGACCATTTCGCCCCTGGGCTGTTTCCTTCAGCTGTTTGTTTTTAGTTTTCTAGGTGCTACTGAGTGTTTTCTCTTGACTGGCATGTCCTATGACCGGTATTTGGCAATATGTGATCCACTGCATTATCCAACACTTATGAGCCCCAGGGCTTCCTTTCTACTGGTCTTTGCTTCTTGGGCATTGGGTTTTGTGGCTCCTTCCTTCACAGTAATTATGACTTCCCAATTGCCATTCTGTGGACCTCATGAGATCAACCACTTTTTCTGTGATTTAACTGCGGTGTTGAAGCTTCCGTGTACAGACACCAGTCTGATAGAGATAACAGGTCTAATATCTGCTTCCATTATATCAATGACCCCATTTGTCCTGACCATCGTCTCCTATGTATTTGTCATCCAGACCATTTTAAGAATCCCATTCACCACTGGGAGGAAAAAGGCCTTTTCCACTTGCTCTTCTCACCTGATTGTTGTCTCAACTTTCTATGGGGCTCTGATCATCATGTATGTGACCCCATCAGGAAACCAGTCTCTGAATTTCAACAAGGTGTTCTCTCTGATCTATACAGTGGTGACTCCTATGTTCAACCCGATTGTCTACAGCCTGAGGAACAAGGAGGTAAAAGATGCTTTGAGAGGAGCTATTGGTAAAATGTGGCCTTCCCTCAAAAAATAAATGTTGCTAAATTTCTCTTTTTGAATGAAATTACGAGGGAGGAAAAGTTAGCAATGAAGTTTATGTGTCACATAATTCAACAGTATCTTTAATTCTTTGCTTCTCCCCCCCCCCCATTAGGCTTGGTCCCTTAAATGTGATCTGAAAGTTCTTACAAGAAGGGAGCTTTATTAGCAATGCATTAATATTTTTATAACTGTTCTTGACTGTGATTTTAAAATGGGGTACCGCTTGTTTAAAGTCTACTTAACAAATTTGTTTTCTTCAATACCAGATACTACAGAGGAAAGAATCAAGATGGCAGTTGTCATGACTGAGGTTTTATAAAGAAACCTAAAGTAATCAGACAGCCAAGTTCTATTGACATTCAACAGGAATTTGTCACTTAATCCTCTTAACTTTCCTTGAAAACCTCACCCCAAGTTTTAGATTTCTCCATACTAAGTTCTTGGTTCTTAGTACTAAGTTCTGGTATGAGTGAACTCCCTTGAGAACTTGTTTCATTACTCATAGGTTTCTTGGGTGGAAAGTGGACAACTTCTGCTGAGGTACTGTGTATTTCTAAGAATAGGAGTCAGATTTCCATTGGCGGTATCATATCTACTGCTGATAAAACATAAAAGTGTCATGAAAGTATAATCAGATTTGTATATTTTAGATTTTCATAGCAATATGAGCTTCAACAGAAGTGGGCAGAGGAAGGTGTTCAACTTTTCTGGAGGTATTTGATATCTCGAAATCTGGCCTCATTCTAGTTTTGAACAAAAACAAAAAAATAAAAAATAAAAATTCTGTATGAAGGGGGTGGACCTGTGACTTTGGGACAGTCCAATCAGCTGAAGCCTGAGCTGTGGGGGTTTCAAATTGAAGTGAAATAATTATCACTAATCCATGTGAAAAATAAAATGAGTTATTTCAGCCTTTTTCAGAATTTCAGGACATCATGGAGCATTCACACAAGCGGGGATATCAAAGAACAGTTATTTGATGGCAGTGAATTTTGAGATCCAAAAAGTTAGAACTTTATAATAATTAAAACACAAATTGTCCATATTACAGGTAAAAATATATTAAGTCATTGTCCTTAATTCAAATGCTAATAAATTCTCAAACAGTATTTTCCTTATTTTGCCTTTCTGTAAATTTTGATCTTTAATGAGTGATTTTTTTTCATTTGTTTATATATGTGCACTGAAATCAACATTTGCTGACAGTTGCCAATAAAAAATCAAATCTTTCCAAGGTCAATTATAATTAAAACTGGTTGGGGATAAAGATCTTTCTGGGGGAAAATATTTTATCTGAATTAATTTAGATTTTCAACAAAATACCAAAAGTCCAAAAAGATAAAGGTTTTGGTTTCTATTTTTTTTCTTTTTTCCATATAACCCCAAAATTATTCAAAGAAAAATGGAGCTTCTTCCCCCAAATTTCTGTTTTCTTTAATTTTTTTTTCCCTTCCAGGAAGTATTTCTAACAGAAAGTTTTCAGTCCACAGCCAGATTTTCAAAGGATCTAAATGGGGAGTTAGCCTTAATGGAGGATTTCGTAAACTGTTAAATTATGTTAGCTACATCATTGTTTACAGTGGGAGATATTTGTGTATCATAGGTGATGTTGAGAACTCTACCTTTGTTATTCTGCCCTCAGGTCTAGTATAATGAACTCACATCAAACACAGATTGCAAGAGTCCCATTTCAACCTTCTAGGTAACTGAAACACTCCCTTCTGTAGCAAAACTACTACCATTGTTATGAAGATACTGTCCCATCCAGTGTTTTCCTTAGATGACCTTCATTTTATTGTTCTTTATGTAGTAGGTTGTGTAGTTTAACACGGGAGGGAAGATAGTGTAGAAGAAAGAGAGCAGCTTTTTGGCATCTAAGGAGCAGTTGGACTTAAGTCACAGATAGCTTAAGGTGGGCTTGTTGTAGAAGTGAGTCACTACAATGAAGTGTGGATAGCATATACAGAAGACTTTTTGACCACAGCCTCCTGAGTACGTCCTCATATTAACCATTGGGCTAAAGACCTATTATCAAGTTATCCAGTCCTTAATCCCCACCCAGCAACGTATGAGAATAATTTGTAATAATAATGTTGTGCCACCTATTAGGGAAGGGACAGTATCACATCTGGAGCAAATAATCATAGCTCCATTGGGTCTAATCTTATTTAGTGATTTCCATTGGAACCACTCAGCCAGATCCCCACTTGCTGTAGACTAACCATTGGTCCGTTGAACCTGTGCTGTTATGTTACTAGTTAGTTCACAAGTACTTAGTTCTGAATCAAATCTGATGTTGAGAACAGTTTGTTAGAGAAGAATGAATCAATAGTTTTATGCTGAAGAGGGGAAAGGGTCTAGTCTCAAATGCTTCAATATTTATTGTTCCTATGATGATTTCTACACTCAGTGGAATCTCTGGATGATAAAATAAATTAAAAATAACAGCTATAATGCTAATACAAATGATTTATTTTTCTCTTTATTCATTGTCCTTATTTTATACCACCCAAAGGTTATCTTCTTACAGATTTTCCACCCTATAATAAAATAACACCCATTGTAATCCCTAGGTGGTCTTGAAACTCTTTTCAAAAGACTATTTAGTAAACAGACCTATCAAATAGCACAATATACAATAGCTTAAAAGCAACATAGATCTGACAGAAACCAAGCCTTCTTCCACATGCAGCCAGCTCCCAGAATCTCTTTCCAGTGTTCCACATCAGAAGTACTCTGATCTAGACCATCTTTTATCTCTGTGTGTGGAGAAGTTAAAAAGATTACATTTGCTCTGTGCCATGCATGTGGAAACATATCATCAATTGAAGCACAAGGGTAAGAATTCCAATGATGCAAGATTCTAATGCACTAGATCTGCCCCCAAATACCCTCCCATAGACTGATGTGGCTCCCCAGTTCTGTTACTTGCAATGACTTCAGAGGCAGCAGGAGATGGCGTGAGGAGCCGAATTTTATGGCCGGGATATCCAAGTTTGTTAATGGAGTTAGGTGCCCAAATGCTCTAGGAACTCCATCAGAGTTGATTGCCAACTCCAGCCCATATGTCAAAACAAATTTCTGTGAATCAACTTGGGAGCCAAAGGAGAACACATGCAGATGAAACAAGCATGGTATGGTCAGGAGAGAAACATCTTTTGGAGGGTTTATAGATTCACTGGTAAACAACTGCATTCTCATTTGATTTCTACTAGTATAAACTTAGTATTATTCTAGATAGACACAGGTACACATAAAGTCAGAATCTCATTCAAAGTCATGACTTAAATATAGGATAAGATTAAAAAAAAATAGAACAAATGGGTTAGGCAACCCTATTTCCATGAAAATTGGTTATATAATACATGATGTATTTTATATTAAAATGAAGGATAGGATTTGCAGTGGTTGTCAAGGCTTGTTCCCCACTCTGGCACTCTGAGTGCAGAAGGTGGGGGCCTGCAACAGGCCAGAAAAGCCACTGGCCTTAAAGCCTGCTCTTAAAAGTCTCCAAGGCCTCCAATTCCTGGCCTTGGAGTGGTATCGCTGCCACCACCCAAATGCAAAAAGACCTCTTGAGACACAGGAAGGTGCACTTGGGAATTCCTCCCTGTGAGGTACTTGCAATCCTCTTTATTCCTCTCTCAGGAAAGTGACTGAACTCCAGCTGCAATATGAGCTGGAACTGGAACAAGGGTCCCTCTAGTAGCTGTCTGTGCAGTCTAAGGCATGGGCACACAAAGCTCTTGCCTTTCAGGACACAGAACCAGAACTTACTTAAAAGGTAAACTCTTTAATCAAAAGGAACAGATAATAAACAGAGAGAGTTGCTTCTCTGGGAACTAACTTAGGTAGTTACAGGGTAGTTGGGGGGGGGGTACATGTGCTCAGCACAGAGAAATCCAAAAAACAAGCCAAAAACAAAGAAAATACCTTGACCGCATCTAAATAAACATTCCCTGTTCTACTCATGCCTGGTCAGTACCAAACTTAACTTATCTCGGGTAAGGATGTTGCTGGATTCTTCCTCAGGCCCCTCTGGCCTCCTCCTGATCCTTCCAGGAGCTCTGCTGCATCCAAACAGGCATAGGCCAGGCTGCTGTTACAATTCAAAAGCCTGCACTTCATTCCTATTGGCTGTCCTGGGACTCACTGACCAGAGTGTTAACCCCTTCCCCCCCAAGGGTTATTACAGTGGTCATAATAAATTTAGGGATGTATCTCCTGTTGATCCCTTTGAAGATCCCAACAAAAGCAACATAGCTTGAGATTCAGATTCTTTCAGTGTACAATACTGAAGGCCATATGCAAAAGCCTTAGAGTTAACAAAAGCATTCACCTGCCAGGAGAAGGGGAAAAAATCCCAATTTCCTTGAATCTATTTGTAATCCCAGCATTCTCCTGAGGGCTCCCTTCACGTCTTTGTTCCTCAGACTGTAGATAACAGGATTTAACATGGGTGTGATAAGTGTGTAGGAGAGAGCAAGCAGTTTCTTGGTTTCTGGGGAGCAGCTGGATTTGGGTCGGAAATAAGTTAAGCCAGCAGTGCTGTAGAACATAGTCACCACCATGAGGTGAGATGAGCAGGTGGAGAAGGTTTTGTGACTGCCTGCAGCTGAGGGTATCCTCAGTATGGTAGAGATGATATGGGTGTAAGAAGCCAGGATAAGAAAGAATGGGAACAAAACAATTAAGATGGTGCCAGTGAGTGCATGCATCTCAAAGAGATAGGTGTCTCCAAACACCAATTTCAGCACTGGGGGGCTGTCACAGAAGAAATGGTTCACTTCAGTGGGACCACAAAATGGGAAACTAAAGAGCCAAGTGGGTTGCACAGTCCCTACAGGAATCCCTGAGACCCATGAAGTCACAGCCAGTTGTATGCAAAACCTCCTGTTCATGACAATTGTGTAGCGCAGTGGATTGCATATGGCCACATAGTGGTCATAAGCCATGGTGGCCAAGAAGAAGCACTCTGTGCTGCCAAAGAAGAAGAAGAAATACATCTGCAACACACAGCCATGGAAGGAGATGGCTTTATTTTCAGAGAGGAGGTTCACCAGCGGATTAGGGATGATGATGGAGGTGAAGCAGATCTCCAGGCAAGACAAGTTGCGGAGGATGAAGTACATTGGGCTATGAAGGGCAGGATCTGCTGTTATGATGAGGATGATGAGAATATTACCCATCAGGGTCATCACATAAGAAGCCAGGAATACCACAAAAATCAGATGCCGGAGGTGAGGGTGATTGAAGAACCCTAAGAGAATGAATTCAGTGACTGCTGTCTGGTTGGCCCAGGTCATTCTGCCAGGATTGAAGGTATCGTCACCTGTATTCCCCCCTCATTGTCCACCTCTAAGCTCTCAGCTCCTCAGCCATCACCATTCTTGGGTGGAGACTTGTGACTTTCACCACCTTGACTAGAGGGTTTCCAGTCCTACTTATACTCTAATATCCCCAGTAAATCAAGTCAGACTTCTTTAACACACCAGAGCCTATGCTTCATTTTGTCTCCCAAGGCTATGAAAGGATTAATTCTACCCCCTCCCCCTCCCAGGTATAGGTTACCATGAAATTATTTCTATGAAAGATCATTTACTCATAAGGTCAAAGAAATACAGAGCAAACATATTAAAATAATAAAAGTATCTATAGGCATGCTACTAAGATAAGCAGAGATTAGATCAGCTCCAGGAAGGACTCAGGGAAGAGTCATATATTTTTCTGGGGTTATAATTTCATGACAGAATTAGTTCAGAAGTCTCACATAAATGAACATTTTGGCTTTCCTTTATACAATTTGGCCTTTGATCTTCAGATTTCAGAAACAGGTAATCAACAGGAAATGCTTCTTTCCACAGGAAATAGCTTCAAAAGGTTGTGATTATGCATAGCTAAAGGGACATTATTTGCATTAACCTCATCCTAAAAATTCTCAGGAAACTCATTTGCCATTGCATATTCTATAAATATGTTCTTGGTTGGCCCCTTCCCCAATATTGTGCTTTGAAACTCATAGTACCTCTCAGGGCTCACCTTCCCTCTCCCATTCTTGACAGCTTACATATAATCCTAGCCCACAATAAAACATAAGTCATTAATTTAATACAATGGACTCCACAGATATGCAAACGTAATTCAATGAGGTTTTCAAGGATATTGCAGAAAATTTCCATATTTGTAACACATTCTTCCAAGCATTCTTAATCTGAGTTCACAAGATTACTAAAAGAATGATCCAGTTTGTGACGGGGCAGGCCGGCCCCGCACTCAGGCGGGCCTATATGCCCGGAAGGGAAGGGAAGCCCCGCCCCTCAGACCCTGCTGGGCATGCTCAAACAGCTGCCCAACTATAAAAGGCTGGGATTCCCCTCAGTTGGGGCCTGACCAGCGGAGGGAGCAGACACAGGCTAGGAGCTCCCGCTCAGACTCTGGGCTAGGGCCTGCCTCAACGGAGCCGAAGCCAGGGACGTCCGGCACGGGGAGAACCGAAGGCAAGGCGGATCAAGGTGCACCTAGCCCGGGCGGATCCGAGGGTCCCGACGGGACAAGACCCTTGACCAGGGGGGCGTCTGTAGCTCCTGCGGCCCACCTCTCGGCGGCCAGGTAGGAAGTAGCCCAGGGCGGGGTAAGTCGTGGCGGACACAGGCCACGTCCGAGCCTCAGTCGGCGCGTTGCGGTGTGGATCCCCGCCGACGGGGCCAGGATTCCCCCGCACACCCCAGGGCCCTGGGCTGGGGTTCAGAGGAGTGGGAGGGCCTGAACCCCCCTACCTGGGCCCCCGTGCCCCAGGGAGCCACACTGGGCCTACGACTTGCTGACTCTGGCCAGTGGGCCGCACTGCCCTGACGCAAGGGCTGAGACTTGCTGGCTCCGGCCAGTGGACCGCACTGCCCTGACGCAAGGGCGGGGACTTGCTGACTCTGGCCAGTGGGCCGCACTGCCCTGACGCAAGGGCTGAGACTTGCTGACTCTGGCCAGTGGGCCGCACTGCCCTGACGCAAGGGCTGAGATTTCTTGACCCGGGCATTGAACCTTAACGCCTTGCCCGGGTGGCACGCGGAGCTCAACCACTCCGCGACACAGTTCTTTTGAAGTCTTCAGATTTCCCTGTCCACTTTGTGAAGTTTGATTATGTTCTGTGCAATTCACTCTGCAGGGGAGGTGGTGTTTACTCTTTCTTTGACTGTTCTGGAAAGCGATCAAAAGTGTTGCCTTCTGGATTGCCCTGTTCCTGAGGTAGCCACTGGCTATAGGCCAGATACCAACATCTCTGCAAAATGTAGTGTGATGCAAACACTCTGTGAAGTTAATTCAGTCCTGTGTCAGAGTACAAATGGAACCCAGCAAGAAGGTCTCCAATCTGCAAAAGACAAGAATGAAGAGGGAAAAAAATAAAAATAAAAAAGGAACCAAGAAATTTGTGGTTCTCATAGTCTCTAAGTAGGCCTGGTTGGGAAATGGATTTCCCCATCAAGCTAGAATTTTTGAGATTCTTTTTTTTTTTTTTTTTTTTTTTTTTTTTTAAGAAAATTCCTGTCTTGAATCTGGCTGGCTGTGTTCACACGGCACTTTTGTTTTGAAACAACCTTGTTGTTTCGAAACAAAAAAAAACCATGTTCACACGACGCACAGTTGTTTCGAAAGACGTTCAACCCCATTTGGGGACGAAACAAACTTGTTTCGAAACACTTATTTCGAAACAAGGCGTGTGAACATGTTGTTTCGGAACAAAGTGTTCCGAAACAACAGTGGATCCTCAGCACCCTGGCCAGGGAACCCTCAGGACCTTGGCCAGGGTGCTGAGGGCTGTCCCTCAGCCCCAGAAAGGGGGCTGCAGCCCCCAGCGGGGGGGCGGGGG
>ML681991.1:46449120-46463274 GCA_007922195.1 Podocnemis expansa
GCTTACTCCGGCCCCGGCAGCGGCGGGCTGCAGCCGCGTGCCGGGGCCGCGCCTCCAGGTTGGGGGGCAGCAGGGGCTTTAAAGCCCCTGGGGTGAAGTGCCCCGCTGCCCTCTCCTGGCAGGTGCTTGCAGGGGGCTGTAGGCACCCGCCAGGTGAGGCGCGGTGCCTGCAGTCCCTTGCAGGTACTGGCGGAGTGAGGCGCAGCCCTGCGCCTGACTTCGCCGGTGCCTGCAGCCCTCTGCAGGCACCCATGAGGTGCAGTGCCCCTCTGCACTGCACCCTGTGGGTGCCTGCAGTCCCCTCCCCAGGCGAAATAGCAGGTCCACACTGTGGACCTGCTATTTCACTCCCTTATTTCGCGGACATGGTTTTTGTCCAGCGAAATAAGTTGTTTCGAAATAACATATTATTTCGAAACAGCTTGTTTCGGAACGTGTTGTTTCGAAACAAGCACTCCCCGTGTAGACATAGCCACTGTGAAATTATACCCAAACAAAGGTGCAAGCACCTTTTTGCAGATTCTTTTACATGAGCCTGTGTCAACAAGACAATACAAAGTTCTGACTTACAAATCTGAGTTTAATTTAAAAAAAAATGTTGGGAGCTGGTCCTGTTTTGAGCAACATGGACTAGACAACAACCTCAGGTACTTTCTTACCCTTTTCTTCTGTGATTCCATGATAACTCCATGGGTATATCCACACAGGGCTTTTCTTTTGAAATGACACTGGTTGTTTCGAAATAAAAGTCCCTATGTCCGAACGATGTTTTCTTGTTTCGAAAAGAGGGAGCTCCTTGTTTCAAAACAAGACTCCTCCTTTCGAAACAGCTTAAACCACTTTGCTTTCGAAAGGAGAGTTATTTCGAAACCAGTTGTTTTGAAATAAGCCGTTTGGACATGTTATTTCAAAATGCATAGCACCCTGGGGGGAAGGTCCCACCCCTCCTCAGCACCCTGGCCAGGCTGAGTGGGGTTCAGGGGGTCGGACAGTGCCCCAGCCGGCTTCCCCCATCACTTCCCCTCGCTGGGAGCAGGGGGGGACGGGAGCCTCAGCCCCCTTCACCCTCCTACCCCCGGCAAGGGGAAGGGGGAGAAGCTGGCTGGGGCTGCCCCCAATCCCGGGGCACCCTGCCCCCAGGCTTCCTCTGCCCCCCCAGCGGCTCCTGCCCGGCATGGAGGGGCTTTCCCGGCACGCGCCGGGGAAGCCCCCCCGCACCCGCCAGGAGCCGCAGGGGGGCAGGGGAATCCCGGAGGCGGGACCTCCCAGGCTCAGCACAGGGCCTCCCTCCCTCTCCCCTCTCCTATTTCAAAATAGCATGTCACAGTGGGCATGCTATTTCGATTCCCTCCTTTTTCCTTGTTTCGAAATAGCTTTCTGTTACTTCGAAATAGGGCGTTTCGAATTAAGGCCTTTATTTCAAAACAGCTTGTTTTGAAACAGCTTGTTTTGAAACAAGGGCTTATGTGTGGACATAGCCCATGTCAACTATTAAGGATGAGGAGTGGAATTTTCTGGAACCTGCTTCTGCATCCAGATTTAAATTCACAATGTGGCCAACAAGCTTCATCACATGCTTACAGACTGTATTCAAGATAAATTTTGAATGCTAAGGTTTAACTTCACAATGGTATTTAGGTGTCTAAACCCTAGATTTAGGTGTATGGATCTAAAGGGCCCACTATCGACCCCCACTGCTACCCTCTCTGGCCCCAGTCCCCCCCGTACCCCTAACCACCCCACACCATTCCCCAGTACTTCCTGTTTGTTTTTGCTGAACCGAACTAATATGTCTATCCCTTTGGACCTTATAAATTATTCTTGGGTATGATATTTTCAAAGATCTTCCCATCATGAAGCTTGTAAGCTGATCATCTTTCACGTAACATAAATGAGCTAATGCTAAACTACAAAGGCAAAATGAACATTTTAATTTCTTTTTTAAAGTATGAGCATTAATTGATAAATAAAAAGTGGTAACATTAATGATGGCTCAAAAATAACAAATACCACATTTAAAATTTTGGCAGTCAAACCTTATAAATTTGTCATGTAGTCTTAGGTTTATGTGAACTAGACATTTAATACAAAGAAGTATAATAAATAAAAATAAATAAAAAGAAGGTTTCTAGTGTGTAACTATAAATGAAAAACACCAAATTTCAATGAAATTCTCTGAAGTATTCAAGTTTATAAGACTCTGGCCCCCTCAAAAATTTTAAATAGTAAGTACAGAACAAGTTAAAAAATTACTTACCAAAAGAAAGACATACAGCACAGACATCACACACAGTTGTAATTATTGCTTAAAGGCAGCACTGTATTTATATGTAGCAGCCTATATGGACCTACCTGGCACCCGGAGCTAACCAAAGCCAAACTAAAAATTGTCACAAAGTCAAAGGAAAAGGCAAAAGGATAGGTTAAAAAAAAGGAAAAGGCAATATTTCACAAAATTAAAAAATGGCAGAATAAATGGCCACATTGAGGAATTAAAAGCTGAGGCCACTGGAGAAGTCCCTGCTATTGTGCTGCTTATTGCTTGCTCCTGCTTTTTTAGCATGTCAGTGTGAAGATGATGGGCAGATAATGGTGCAATCTGCAATTAAAACAAAGCACAGATCCTAATGATACCTTGTCTTGATGAGCCAAGAGTGAAAAGTGCTTAAGCTTCCAGCCCTACTAGCTCTGCTAGATGGGAACAATTTCTATACTCTTTTGTATTTTCATCTGTCCACCAAATTAAGGAGAGGCCCCCTTATTCCTTGGGGGTCTAGGCGGCCACCTGCCTCGCCTACCCTTAAAGCCGCCACTGTGCAAGCCATTAACTATGTGTGGGTTCAGTCACTCAAGCAATGAAGCTTGCGACCCGGGAACATTCCACATATGGTTTGGCCAAGTATAGATATTGACCTGGGGGTAGGGATGGGGGGGCACATGGCCAATTCTTTGAGATTAGAAGAGATTTATGTATGACTAATCCAGTTTTCAACAACTTCTCATCATACAGACCAGATATGTGAATGATAATGGGAGCTGGATTGCCTAAGAAGACTGTATATGGCTTCTTGTTATCCCATGTGGTGATACAGGAGCTCATTTTTGCTCCTGGCATATTGAAATCTAATTTCAGAAGCCACCATTTTTGGGTGTGGGGGTTTTTTTTGTCAGTGTCCTCAATTTGACATTCTCAGCTGTGACCTAGATCAGCCCCAGCCACAGTAACCATGGCCTGTAGCCAACCAAATATGTAAGCAGTGCCCCCATCCTTCCCAAGCTCTAAATGGGGGCTACTTCCATTCCAAAGTCTAACTAAGGCCTGCAGCCCTTCCAAGGCCTAACCAAAGTTTACAGTCATTTCAAAGCCTAATCAGGTTCTATTGACATCCTAAAGTCTAACTGCAGTCTATAGCTGTAGACAGAATAAAGAGTTTATAAGAAATATATCCAAAGGTTTATGGCATTTATGATAGACAATGTTGTGTTGAGTAAACCAAACTTGTGTACTTAGCTTAATTTAGTGTCAAAGCTAAAATGGAGTTTACAGTTTTATAAAATGGAAGCTGTCCCTTGAATGACAGGGAAACTTCTAGTTCTCAGGGAACTTTCTAGACTTTGTGATTGGCAGAGAATGTTGTTACTTTGACAGTTATGTTAATTACTTAGGAATATGTAAATGTAAAGTTTTGTGTTAGAGCCAATGAGTGTACTGTGAGTTCTATACAGGAGCCAATGAGATTGTGTATGCTAATGAAGCTTTGTAAAGGAACCAATGGGAATACATGCAAGAATATAAATGTAACCTGCTTCTGTAATTCAGGGTCTCACTGCTCTGGACACAGGTGACCCTTCTGTGTCCACAAAAGAAAACAAAAGGCTCTTTTTCACTCTTGGCGCAGTGTCTGGCTCCATCGGCACCAAGACGGATCCTGGGACCCCCAAATTGTTGTAACACCTTCTTCAAGGTCTAATCAAAGTCCTGCTTACAGTCATTCCATTGTCTAAATATGGCCTATAGTAAATCCAGGGCCTAACTAGATCCTACAGTTTTTCTTCCATATTCAACATACAGCTATACCAGGGCTATCATAGTCCAGCAGCCATTCTGATAGCTTTAACCAAGGTTGCAGCTATTCTAAGGACTTGCACCCACTATGGAGGTTAAAGCAATGAGTCGGACTGAACTCAGACTACAGGATAAACATTTCGTTTAATAGGTTCATGGAGTTTAAGGCCAGAAGGAATCATCTACTCATCTGGTCTGACTTAGTGCATATCACAGGTGATATGTTTTACCCCGATATCCCTGTGTTGAAAACAGTGATAACACTTGTGACACCCTCAGTAGATGGCAAACACATGTGTAGTTTACCATGTCTGGGATCATAATTCAGAATGATTTGGATTCAAGTCCTGAGTTCAATTCTTTGGTCCTTGCTCAGGTCTTTGTTCTCAATTTATTTTAATGAACTGCAATAACAGCTGGGACAGAGAAGTTTGATTTTACCCAGGAGGCCTCTGCTTGAGGCTCTGTCCTGTGCAGGATTCTAGGGAGCAAGTCCCTTATGTCTGCGTGAGAACAGACCTGGATAAATCTCCATCCCCAGCACTAACCACCCTTTGTTGAGAGTAGAGGCTACAGCCATCTCCACAGAGCTCATTTCAATAGAGCAATAGATGCCAGTTTGTTTATGTCACTTAAGACTCAATGACAAGGATGAAAGGTCCTTTGAGATACAGATACTATCCTGGAACAGATATTAGAAATAGATAGACTGATTAGATTCATCATAATGACAAATTTAATTGTTTTTTGTTTTGTTTTGTTTTGTTTTGTGTGTTATTTTTGTTTGTTTGGTTTTTTTTTTGTTTTTTTTAACCTGGTGGTTGTAGGAGAAAAGACAACATACCTGGAAGAAATCCACACACATCAGCACAGTAAGTGTCCTGCACTCACTTAACTTTAGACACATTAATTTGTTGGAAGTTTGTTTAATTTTAGTGGGCAAAAATAACAAGTTGTTTTACATTTTCACTGGATTTTTTTTGTTTGTTTTTACTACTAAAATAAAGTCTCCTTCCTAAGCCAAACATGATATAAGAAATTGGAAAATTTTGCTTACAATGAAATAAGAGAGACAGCTAAGTGCCTAACTCCTGATAAAATCAGGCACTTATTGCTTTCAACAATCCTAATAGATGCCAAAATAAATCCCTTTAAAAATCTATCGCTAAAGCTAGACTGTAATGTTTCCATTCATCTTGAATTTCCTTGAGAGTTCAGAGGAATGAGCCATTGATCCATGCATGCTGAGTAACTGGTAACAAAACAAAACACCTGTTTCTTAATTTTTTAGGCAGTTTCTCACTTTAAAAAAATAAAATAAATAACCTTATTTGATGTTCCACCCTGACTGTTCCCTCTATAGCGAGACATTGCTTCAAGTGTATTCTTTCTACAATACCTGGCTTAAGACCTACTAGTGTGGTGGGGTTTTATTTTGTTTTGTTTTGTTTTGTCCCCCCCCCCCCCCGTGGCTGGAAGAAAACCACTGACTTACCACCACCACACTGACAAGTGATGGATATAAATGCAGTGGTGTGCAGAGGTCTCAGTTCAGAGGTCCTCCAAAGACTGCTGAAGGGGAGTCTAGAGAATGATGATGTGCCATGAGCCAAGATGATGGTTGAGAGGGTAATCTGTGAGAGTCCCCCTTTGTGCTGTGCTGAGTATGTAAGAGTGCCAGCTCTAAGAACTTTTGGTGTTACTTCTCAAGGTCCTTGTTTCAGTCCCGGGTCTCTAAATCATGGTGACGGTTATCATGAGCACTCATTCCTTGTTTGGGGTAAGTGCTCACTGCGATATTCTCCCATGGGTGCTCACCATCCAAAACATCCATCTAGCTGTCCACCTGCCTCACCGTAACTATCCCTTTAATGCTGGTATGAGCTTTTCCTTTGGCAAATATACCAAGGACTAAAGTGAGGACATCCAGTGTTAAAAACATGATTCGCTAAAGCTACTGCTTGAACCAAAGCTCCCTATTCAGTACTCTAACAGATTCAGAATCTCTGTGGGTTGGTCACAGCTACTGATGCGTGGTATACACTGGTCACTGGATTACACTAAGTCTTCTGAGGAGCTTCCAGAGGATGGTGATCTGCTACTGTCAATTGGTGAACCACAGGGAGGATCCTGGAAAAATCAATTGCCTGGATATTCAGGATGGTCCCTCTGCACCTTGCAGAGACTCAAATGCAAACATTCACCGTTGGTAGTGGGAGATAAGGCCCTAGAGACTATGTGTTAAATGGAGGGGCAGGGGGCATAGATCTTGGTCTTCAGTAAATACCTTCAAGTTCCTCAGAGTCACTGTAGAGAAGAGATAAGTGCATGGGCAGCACTGCAAGATACTCATAGGTCTTGCCAAAAATCTCATGCCAGGAGAAGAAAGAGGGAAGGGTAGTAGCCTTAAAGGGAAGTGGAATTAAAGGGGGACCTTCCCTACCATTTTTGAGAACACTACAGTGACAGACATGCTAGAGTAACATGTAATTTGCTGCAAGGTCACAGTGTTGTGCGGCTGGGTGGGTGAGGGAGGCACTAGGGTACAGTGCAGCATCCCCTTCACAATGATTAATCTGAGGGGTTTGTTTACAGGAAGATACAAAACAGACTTTACTCTTCATTCATCAGTCTAATTATTTGAAGTAATTAATGTCACTCATACAAAATATATAAACTATATTTTCAGAATATTATTATTGAAATAATGTCTCCCATTATGACCACCAATATGGCCAATGAAATTAATTTACACAAGTATGCTTTCTCTAGCCACTCTGAAATTATGACCATTACTGAACAAATAAAATTTAACATACATCTTTTATCAGCCTCCTGAACTTAAGGTAAAAATATGTGAATGCATTCCTTTGAAGTATTATTTTTGGTATGTATTTGATTTACACCATTAAAACTAAAATTATAATTCTCTGAAGTGGAAGGTGCATCTCTTGCTATATTTCTTTCTCTTTACACATATGTGTGTTTGAGTATGTGTGTGTTTGTATTGGATGTAGTGTCCCATTTACAGTGTATAATTTGTGATTTCTCTGAAGGAAGATAAAAAGCAGACTTGTATTAACTCTTCATTTCCTTGCTTTTAAGTTTTGAGTTGGTTAAGTTGTGGCTAATTAACTGGAATAATTAATGTACTCCTTAAGTAGAATGCACAAATTACAGCATTACTGGTAAAATAATGTGAATCATTAAGATTACAGGAAGTTAATAATTAAATCAATTGATGAACATTAGCCTTACTTTAACCATCTTCAATTATTATGACCAAGACTGATATTCAAATTGAATGCACACCCTCGCAGAGCAACTTTAATGAGGAACAAAAAAATATATATATCAATTCATTCTTTCAAAATCAATACTTTTAGTATACATTTGACCTACAGTAATGCTTAGGTAACCAATATATCTGAGTTTTTCCATAAGCAAAGTAGGCAATAAGTGATGTAGATATTTAATTATATTGTCTATTTACCATTAATTATTCCTATGGAGGTTTGGATTATGACAATGTTTCTCTAAATTTATTTTAGAGGCTTACAAATGTCAATATTAAGTTATTTTTCTGATATTCCAGCAACATTTCCTTTCTTAATGTAATCTCATCCATTCTACTTGTGCATCCTTTCTTTGTGTTAAATAGTTCATATTCCTATCTGACATTCACATGTTGAAAACATGTGACTAGTTATCTAACTTCTTTCCTAAATCAACAAATCCAGTCTTCAGATTCATTTTTATTGATCTTCTTTCAGTCCAGGTTACCAAAATATTTCTAACACCAAGTTGCTCAGAGTACCATTAAGTTTCCTGTTTTGGATGATGCCAGAGGAACTGGCCTTTAAGCTGTCAACAGCTAAAACACAGGAAACAAATCACTTCATCTTTCACAAGTAACAAGGGATATAATAGAAGAAAATGACCTAGGTAACAATCTTATACAGAACCCAGGAAAGTGGCCTAGCTGCTCACAAATCTTCTTCCATTGTTTACGTTTAAGAATATTTGAATAAGACGATAAAAAGACAAACTACGTGTTCTTGCTGTGCAATACAAAGTTTGTTGAGATACCCATCAATGAAGAGTATCTGTGTATCCTTGTCTGTAAATATTTGGACTTAGTTTTTCAAAGTCAGCTAATGGCTTTTGATGATGAAATACTTTTTTTTTTTTTTAAGTGCAAAATGGACCTCCAGATCCACTTGGAAAGTCCTAACTTGGGTTTGCAAAGGTGTCACTGAGGGCAGAAGATAAAGATAATGTAGCTGTACAGGATTAACAGTGACATAAGTTATTAGCATTTGTGTCACTGTGGCAGGAAAATGAAGACAGTGGGTTTACACAGATGCCAGTATGTGCAGAATTTAAGACTATGTGATTCCTCAGGAATAAGTGAGGGCAAAACTTGCCTATATTTGAAATTTAGGTAAAAATGTTCTTGCTGAACCAGAATACTATAACATCCTTCTATGGCTGTATCGTGTCGGTTCAATAGGGATTAGCAGGAAAATAAGAAATATAAGTCATTTTGCTCAGTAGAGGCAGTAGATACAGTTTTGATATGCACAGTCAATCAGACTGTATAATAAAAAGATACATTTCCTAAATTGTCACCTTTCAAAATGAAGTCTCTTCCTAACCATAAGAAGACATGTACAGCTATGTAGCAAAGCAAAAAACAAAAGCCTATTTGTAGTTCCTCAGTCTTCTATCTCTTTTCTGCTACATAATATGCATAAAGAGATTTCCTTCTTCTTCCTTTCCATTTCTATCCCTCCACAGAGTGTGTCCAAGACAAGAAATGTCCAACCAAACCACTGTGACTGAGTTTCTTCTTCTGGGATTTTCCAACCTTCGAGAGCTGCAGATTTTGCACTTTGTGGTGTTTCTAGTTGTTTACCTGGCAGCCCTGATGGGCAATCTTCTCATCATCATGGTTGTTGCCCTCAGCCGACAACTTCATACCCCCATGTACTTCTTTCTTGGCAACTTGTCCTTCTTAGACATTTGCTACATCTCTGTGACCGTCCCTAAATCCATGGTCAATTCCCTAACCAATAACCGACTGATTTCTTTCTCTGGTTGTGTTGCCCAAGTCTTTTTTGTTCTTACCTTAGCTTTTGCAGAGATGATTCTTCTTGTAGTCATGGCATATGACCGGTATGTTGCTATCTGCCATCCCCTACATTACAGAGTGATTATGAATAATGCTAAGTGTGCCCACATGGCGTCTGGATGCTGGATCAGTGCTGTCCTTTATTCGGTGATGCATACTGGTAACACCTTTAGGTTATCATTCTGCCACTCTAAAGTTATTGCACAGTTCTTCTGTGATATCCCACAGCTGCTAAAGATCTCTTGCTATGAGACATCAGCTAATGAAATTTTGGTTATTGTCTGTGTTGTATTTTTTGGTTTCATTTTTGTTGTTTCAATCTTTGTGTCCTATATTCATATCTTCTCCACCATCCTTAGAATCCCCTCGGCACAGGGCAAATACAAAGCCTTCTCCACCTGCCTGCCCCACCTGTTTGTTTTTTCATTATTTATGAGCACCACAATGTTTACCTACATGAGACCAAAGTCAATGTCATCCCTGACTCAGGACCTGCTGGCTGCTGTGTTTTACTCTGTGGTGCCCCCATTGTTGAATCCACTGGTTTATAGCCTGAGGAATAAAGAGCTAAAAGATGCCCTGGGGAAAATGCTATTCAAGTTAGTGTTGATAAAAAATGTGTCATGAAATGAAGGTTAGCAAATCCCAGCAAGGCTTCCATTATCTTTGTGCAGCCAGAAGGATGACAGAGGAACATTAAATTCCATTTGCAGGTAGTGCTAATTTCTGAGCACAGTCTTGGGCACAACTTCATTCTCCAACCTAACCTGGGCCTAAGTGTTGTGAACTGTGTTTCTTCATACAAGCTGGAGGAATATTGAACAATAAAATAATAGAGCAATAAAGTCACTATCATATTTCACTAATGAAGCAACTACTACTGGCAAATGTATCTAAGGCTTTAACATCCCGGCTTCAACATGGTTACCCTCACAAACTCTTCTAACATAGAGCTAACTAGGATTGTGGGAAATAAGGAGACAAAACAATGTACTGAGAAAATTGATAGAGGATTTTTGTTTCTCCACCAGGCAAAAATATTTCCTCATGTTGCACTCTCAGGCTACATTTACATTGCATACCACTAGCAGCAATGGGTAGCTATACATAGCACTGAAAAGCAAGTTGTGTCCACACTGTGGAGTGTAGCTACGTATCTTATGTTCAGACAGGGAGGAAGCAGTGAGATGCTTTTAGATCAAGTCCTGCTCTCCCTTCTTAGGAGATTTCGGATCCTGTCAGCTGACTATCCCTGGATAAACCAGTTCTGTTAGGGAGCTTGTCTATTGCTTAGAGTAGGTGTGGCACATGAGCCCATTTGAAGCAGTGTGTGGTACCCTCCGCAGCGCCAACAAGATTTCATCTCTTGCCACTGAAAGCCACTATTGTTGTGGGAGCAGCTCAGAAAGAGGGGGGTCCTTATCATGTTCATGCCCCACACATGGGATGGAAAGCAGTTGCCCAGAGCAGCTCCTCTCCTCAGCATGCTGCTGCAAAAATAAGCCATGTTGGACAGCTTCTTTCCATGGCATGCCTGGGTACCCCTGAGAAGAGCTGCTCTGGGTGGCTTCTTTCTGTGAGTAGCTTCTTTCAGCAATGTGTTTGGGTATTGCCTTCTTCCCCACACCAGACATGGCTACTGCTGAAATTTCAGGTAGCAGCCATTTTTTTCTGTGGAGGTGGCCACTGGCACTGCTGAGGGTTGGGAATGAGGGGCCTGACAGCCTTTGCAAACCACTCTTAAAAGTCCACCATTTCATTGGGACAAAGAGATTCCAGTGGCATTTTTAAAGACTAACAAATATATATAGCATGAGCTTCATGGGAGAAAATCCCACTTTGTCAGACACTTATGGGATTTCTTCCATGAAAGCTCATGTAATAGATAAATTTGTTAGTCTTTAAAAGCACCACTAAAATCTTTTTAACTTCTAAAGGAGCAGCCAGGTTAGTCTAGTTCAGCAAAAAAAGAGGAGTCCTGTGGCACTTAAAGACTAATAGATCTATTTATCACATGAGCTTTCGTGGGAGAAAATCCCACTTCATTAGACACTTTGAAGATGGAAGAACTTACAGAATGGGATGAAAATAAATGTGAGGGAGTGTAAGACATGGGATCAGGTCATACAGTAACAGCAAATCAGGGCAGTTGTTAAGATTCCAACACTGGGAAACAGCACGTAGGGGAGGGTGAAGTCAAATTACCTGTTGTAATGGGAAAAGAAGCCATAGCCACTATTTAATCCTGCTTTCACACAATCTAATCTGCAGATCAATTCTATGTTTTCCAGTGTTTAATCTTAACAACTTCTCTGACTTGCTGTTACTGTTAGACCTGATCACATCTCTTACACTCCCTTGCATTTATTTTCAGCCTGTTCTGTAAGTTCCCCATCTTCAAAGCATCTGACGAAGTGGGATTTTCTCCCACAAAAGCTCATGCGATAAATAAATCTGTTAGTCTTTAAGTGCCACAGGACTTTTTTTTTTTTTTTTTTTACTAACATCTTTACTTCACTGAACTAGACTGGCAGGACTACCCCTTTGGAACATTTCAATGGGAGGGCATTTACTACCAATGGCCCTCTTTTGTTATCCATGTGCTAGCACCCTTTTAGATTTTTAAATCAAAATGAAGGTCAAAAGTCAGTATGAAAATACAGATTACCCTTACAGTTAAAATGAAGTTTATGGTCCAACACAGACAAGGTTCATAACCTCACCCAGAAATCATGCATTCTACCAACAGATTCCACCAGCTGTCACACAGGTGCTTGAATTTTACTCTTTCAATTGGTAAGTCCTTAGTTTACCTTTCCTAGAACACTCATCCCATCTAATTACAAAACTGAGTTATATAGTCTTCAGTTTAGCTGTACTCTCTCTGGGTCTTTCCCTTTCAGATCAATTCTTTTTGCTCCTATTGCCCCTGTTATTCTGCAGAAATAAAAATTGCTGAGATTTGTGATGTTCCAAAAGCAGTGGTTTTCAAACTATGGGGTCAGGACCACTACTGGGTTGCAGACCCTCAGGTACAGGGTCGCGGCACCTTGATACTGCCACCCAACAATGGGAATACATTACTGAAAGATATTTGGGTGGTTGGAATGAATTATTTTGGCTCAACTGAGACTCAAGAAAAAGAGTTTGAAAACCATTATTGTAGATGTCTATTGCCTTGTGTTTACTTTTTGCATAATGTGGCACCCATATTGCAGATCTGCACCTGAAGTCCTGTGCAAACACATCAGTGCACCCTTCTGAGTACTCACACACATAAAGAAAGAGGAATCCCAATACTTACCCAGTGGCAAAACGTCCTCTTCCTTCACCAAAAGTTTCATTGTTCTGTTGAGCGGATGGAAATGTGGGCTGGTTGTACTGAAAGATGTTATAACACATGTAGAATCCAAAGTAGGATTTTATTTCATTAAAGATGGGCTCAGCTGTTCATGGTGGTGCTCACCTCAGTTTAAATACCTCCATTCTGCCTATTCTAGATGGCCTATAACTTACCCTGCATTGAATGTTACCCCACATAGCAATAGGAATTATGAACGAATGTGTTATCTTCTAAAAATATCTTTTTTGTTTATTTGTTAATGGGGACAGTAATGATGTTACTTTTGGGAGGAGAATATAGGCACCCTACATTAGAGGGGTATGAGAACTTAATTGGGAGTTTCACAGTGCAGTTCATACTGTATGCTGCAAATCTCCCGGTCCTGCCTGGGAGACTACAATGCCCATGATGCCTTGGGAAAGAGGGAGCAAGACCCTGCCTCCCTCAGAGAACACAGAACCACCTGTGTGGACTCCATTTTTGGGAGATTGAGAACACAGCCCAGGCTGAAGCTGAAGCTGAAGCTGGTGATCTCAAGACTGCTGCAGGGAGCCTGCTGGAGTTGAGTTTGCTGGGCAGCTTCCTTGGCTGGTGGAATTGCTTAAGCCAGGGAAGGGACAAAGCTAGGCATTGACTGAATTGGTTGCAGTGAAGGTGGTATGAGTCCCCCCTTGTTTGAGGGCAGGGCTTGTTAAGGCCAGGCACAGCAGGGAGACTGTGACTAGCCTGGCCTGAGGAGAGATGGAGGGATCTCCTGTTCATGCCTGGGCCAGGGGTTGTGATGCTTGGTGGGGTAAATTCTGGATCTTCAACTTGATACCTTGACTGAACTGAAAAAGTGAACTGACAGAGTGCTGTCTCCTCCTTCAGACCTTCAAGTTCAGCTATGCAAGCGAGGGGGCAGGGCTGTAAATTCTAGGGGAGTGCACACTGTAGATGCATAAATAGTGTCAATGTAATTGCAGTTAAATAAGTTTTATTTATTACAATATACAACACTTGTTAATTGATTTACTCAACCGTTCTGTGGATTTAATAATAGTGATATTTACATCTAGTTATAGTGCATTTCACCCTATTATGTTAAATTTCCTTAATGAGTTAAGTGAACATTGCTTAACTGTAATTCAACTATATTGAATATACAGTATGTGATGTATCACCATTGAGCAGGCACAGGGTCTAGCCAGGCGGAAGCACCACCAAGGTTAAATTCCTGTATGAGCAAAGAAACTGTAGCAGAGGGTAGAGGATTCCCAGCTATCCAACATCACCCATGGTATATTCAGGATCTCTTTGTTTTCAGCAGCCTTAGGTACCTATGAACACCAGTGAGTGTTGTCTGCTCCTAAGTAACCCAGGGAGAAAAAAAGGATGGGTGAGGTTACATTTGATATAAAGAAATGATTTAAAATTTTTGTTAGTAAATACTGGTGGCAAGAGATATGTGTTGTGTGAGGTTGGCATCCTGGTTAGTTAAACTCATACTCATAGTTCAGTCACATTGCATGTTTGTGTGTGTGTGTGTCTGTGTGTACACATATGAAGATGTACACATTTAAAGTTAGAACATTACTAAAAATTAAAAAAAAATAATTGCAAAGGCATGTA
>ML681991.1:46463284-46544958 GCA_007922195.1 Podocnemis expansa
GTTAGTCTTGAAGTGCCACAGGATAGCAGCACTGTAGAAAAGGACCTGGGAGTTATGGTGGATGGGAAGCTGGATATGAATCAAAAATGTGTTCTTGTTGACAAAAAGGTCAATGGGTTATTGGGCTGCCTCAATAGGAGTGTTGCCAGCAGAACAAGGGATGTGATTATTCCCCTCTATTTGGTGCTGGTGAGACCACATCTGGAATACTGTGCCCCGTTTTGGGCTCCACACTGCAGAAAGGTTGTTGATAAGTTAGAAAGAGGCCAGCAGAGGGTAACAAAAATGATCAGGGGTTGGGACACATGACTTATGAGGAGAGGCTGAAGGAACTAGGCTTATTTAGTCTGCAGAAGAGAAGATTGAGGGGGAATTTCATAGCAACCTTCAACTACTTGAAGGTGTGCTCCAAAGGAGAGGGAGCCAGGGTGTTCTCAGTAGGAACGAAGGACAGAACAAGGAGCAATGGTTTCAAGCTGGAGCTGGAGCGGTCAAGGTTGGATATTAGGAAAAAATTTCTCACTGGTAGGGTGGTGAAGCATTGGAATGGTCTATCTAGGGAGGTGGTGGAATCTTCATCTTTGGAAACATTTAGTCCTGGTTAGACAAAACCCTGGCTGGGATGATTTAGTGAGAGTGGTCCTGTTTTTTGCAAGGGGTTGGACTGGATGACCTCATGAGGTCCCTTCGAACCCTATGATTCTATGATTCCATGTTTTTTATAAAATCTGAAAACCTGACACCCCACCCCCCACACCTGTTTTTCTCCTAGCCCACTTGTCTTTTCATATACCTTCTTTAGAACAGACATTCTGTTTTCAGTCAGACAGCTCTAACAGCAGGTCACTGGTAGGGCCAAGAACAGAACTTATGTCACTTGCCTGTCCCTGACCAGTACAACACTGACAGAAGGGGACAGCTGTCAAAATCTTAATTCCTTGAGATGTGACAACCTGACTGTGTTGGTCTTTTTGCATTTCAGGCCACAGACACACTTGGGAGTTAGAACTGTGATCCCCTGATCACAATCAATGGAATGGGCTAACTGCTCAACTTTGTATCCATATGGTCCAAGAAGGTTTCTGCCCAAGGTGGGTAGCCCATATCTCCACAGAATGTTATATCTGTTGAACTGAGTTGATGGTATTTCTGTGTCTGACAATCTTGAGTTGTGTTTCCAATGCTTAACACCTTTAGAGAGAACAGAGTAAGAGAATTGCTAGATCTGTTCTAGGATCACTAGATCTGCTCCAGAGGGATAGCCACGTTAATATATTTCATCAAAATAATGCATTATATAAAAATAAATTGAATTAATGTGTGTCTTTAAACTGCCACAGGTCTCCTTGTTCGTTTTGCTAGATATAGATTCTCTTTATGGTTCTTCTATGACTGAATGTGACTTGCAGAAACTGTGCTAGGACAATTAGTGTAATGGTGTACTCACCCAAACTATGTAGACATTGTTTCTTATAGCCTGAGATTCTTCTATACATGGTCCTCTGGAGATCCCAGCTAGAAGTCAGCCTCCTCAGAAAGTATCATTTGATGTGATTGGAGTCAGTAGTTAGGAATGTATTCTAACAGGACATGGTGGGGTTGTTGCACTGAAATATGCTACAAAACTTGGTGTTCATGGTGGTGCTCATCTCAGGCTAAATGCCTAAGTTGTGTCTATTCTACATCACCATGCTTTGAACATTACCCCAGTGTAAAGAGGCTGCAAGATGGCTGCCCCCTCAGGAGCCAAAATGGCTGCCCCCGCAGAACTGCCACTCAAACAGGAAGGGAAGGGGTGGGGCCGGAAGTATAAAAGCCAGGCTGGGGAGCTCAGTCCAACCTTAGCTGCCAGAGGAGGAGGATACCTCTGCTCAGGCTCTGCAGCCTCAGCCCTTCCTCCAGCAGAGGAGACCTGAGCGTACCTGCCAGCCTCCAGCTCTGTGCGGGGATGGCTGGCTCGGGCCTCCTGTGGCGGGTGCCCCATGGGAAGACCCCCCCCCCCGCCATGAGAGATGGACAGGCCGTGGCCACCTGAACCACGGTGCTCCCTGGGTTACCATAAGGGCCCGGAATGGCTAGAACAGACCCCCACACCTGCAGGAGAGGACCTGGAGGAACTGCCACTGGCTCCACCTGATGAAGACACCTCCCCGGGAGAGGACCTGGAGGAACTACCCCTCACCCACGGCCATGACGAGCGGCCAGAACTGCCTCCAGAGGAGATGACGAGCACCCCAGAACTTCCGGACCTGCCGCCACCAGATGCCTGGGAAGGCCTTTACTCGGTACCCCTAAGCGAGTACACCGATGCCGCAGAAGAGGGTGTAGACCAAGTACTGATGGGAGAGGGGGAGGGCAGTAGCCCAGGGGAAGTCTACCCCATACCAGGGTCAGCGTGTTGCGGTCGGATCCCCACTGACCACCTCACTCAATGTCCAGCTGCTGTTAGGGCCCTGGGCTAGGACACAGTGGAGTAAGGTGGGCCTGTGTCCTCCCTCCTCCTCTCCCCTTTCCTCGGGACATCGACCCCGAATATTCCCCGATCTCATTGGACCCCTGTTTTCAATGATTCTCGTTGACTGAACGCCCTGCTAAGGACCTGGGTGCTATGGGCGAACTGTCTTACCTGGCCCCTAGACTGCTAGTTGCCCCTCATGGGGCTAAAACAAACTACTCACCCCATCTTCTGGGCAAAGGGTGGAATTACCGAATCACTTGAGTGAATAACTCCCAATTTGCCCACCAGGGGGGTAGCGTCCTCGGGGGGCAGACCGAGTGCCCGCTTATACCCAGATAGTAGTAAAAATGAAATTTGTGTTATGTTGTAAATTAATGTTTTCTTCTTTATTCTGGTTCCTAGACAGGACATAAGGGATTTTTCTGGTGGGGGCAGAATGTAGGCACCCAGTGCTAGAGCATCTTCAGAATTTAATTGGGAGTTTTACAGCTGAGAAGGTCCTGTGTTCTGGAAATCCTGCCTTGGACAGTGCAACCCCTATGCGGCCTTCGGAGAAAGGGAGTGAGACCTTTCCTTGTGCGGGGAGCACAGAGCTAGCACATGTGGAGACTATTTTTGGCTAGTGAGAGCATGACCCATACTTGAAGCTGCTGCTTGGGGTCTTGAGGCTGCTGTGGGGAACCTGTTGAAGTTGCGTTTGAGCAAGGATCTCCAAGGGGTGGTGCCTTTGTCCAAGTCATGGCAGGGATCACACCTGAAGCTGTCTGAGATGGCTATAGTGAAGGTGGTATGCGCATCCCCCCTTATTTTGAGTCCGGGCCTGCCCAGGCACAATCAGAACAGAGAGATTGTGACTGGGCCAGAGAAGAGGCAAAGTGGTCTCCTGTTTGTACCAGAGTCAGGGACTGTGACATTTGTTTGGGCCACCTACATATCTTCAGCTCGATGCCTTGAGTGAAAAGAAACACTGAACCAACAGAGCTCTGTCTCCTGCTACAGATCTTCAAGCGTGCCCAAGCACACAAAGCACCAGGGCTCTAAACTCTAGTAGAGTGAAACCTCTGTCTATGGTATTTGTTATTTCTTCAACAGGCCCTATGGATTTTTAATACTAGTCATAAGTAATTTCAGTTTCTTATTGCCAGACTTTCTTAATCTGTTGAATAAGGTTTGTTAACTCTAACTCAAGTATATTGAATGCATAGTATGCATTATATGGATGCTGAGCCTGTACCAGATCCAACCAGGTGGAGACACAGCCAATTTTAAATTCCTATAGGAGTAAAGGGACTGAAGCAAAAGGGTGGATAGAGGATTCCCAACCACACATCATTGCCAGTTGGTTACTCAGGATCTGGTTGTTCTCATCAGCCTTAGGTCCTCGTGCATATGGGTGAATGTTATCTGCTTGCAAGAAACCCAGGGAGAAAAAGGAGCAGTTACAATTGGTAGAACTAGGTGGTATAAAACAAAACAAAACAACCAAACAAAAAGATCTGACAGGTTGCTCCCCCAATCCTGTCTGGTTTGTTGCAGTCACACTCCTATTCCTACTCCTAAACACCAATTCACCTCACTTGTATATGTGACCACTCACTCCTGAGTCACGCCACTCCAGCCTCTTGTGTGTAATCAGTCCCTAGCAGTGGGCATATGACCTCTGGCTACTTGGGGGATGCTCCACAAGCAAGCAGCCCCAGTCCCAGTAACCTCACTAGAATCCACTGTCTAAAAATGATAGGGGCCCACTCACAGTCACCATATACTCATGTCCGTTCATGTAACAAAGAAATGGATCGTGCCCAACCTTTTTCACTCACACCCTCTAAAGACCACACAGCTGGAGATGAAAAATCACTAGTTTATTGATCAGATTACAATTTTAAGTAAGAAAAGGGCCAATGAAGACAGAATCATAAGGTAAATGAATCAGGAGCGACCACAGGAAAATAAAAGGTAAAAAGATGCCTAATAAACTAAACTGACTTTATAGTCCAAATTTATGCTAATATCTTTGGCTGTCAGATGCTTGTACAGCCAGTCTCTGCCTGAGACCAGGCAGGGCCAAGATCTTGCTTGAAGCTTCAGATTGTTTCAAGTGTCGCTCTTTGTTTTCAAACCCCCTCAATTCCTCTCTTTCTGGGCAGAGGTGATTTCTCTTTCCCTGCCTGAGCCAGGGACCTCAGTCATCATAGGCTGTGTTGCCTTCTCCAGCTACTTGCTTCACTGTCCCTTTGGTTATTTACAGGTAGCTAGAAGAGAGTTCAGTGTGTCTCCCACTCCCCTGGGCCACACAAAACATGCTACCCATCTGTGCACCTCTATGACACTGCAGGAAACACAATGCCATTGTAATAATGAAGAATAAGTTATAGACACCTATACAAAAACCTTGCATAGAATAATTGTCATGAAATCATAAAATCACTGTGCAGAAGTGAACATAAAATCATATAGATTATAACCTGGGCTGTACAGATGTGCACCTCATGAAAGTTCACTTTTACCAAATAATGTTGGCAACAGATATGTGTTGGGTGACATTGCCATCATGTAACATTAATAATAATTATATTTAATTTTGTTGAAATTAACCCCTTTAACTTCTATAACACTATTTATCGGATGCCTTCTCCCTACTAAAGCATTTGTGTGCTCTGCAACTCTATTGTTCACTCACATTAAATATTTTTGTGTGCATTTGAATACACAAACTTAAAGTAGTACACAATTAAAATTAAACCATTGCCAAAGCTAAAACTAAAATTACTAAGACACAAGCAATTGTGACTGAAAAAAATTGGAGAGAATTTTGGAAAAATACATTGATCATTCTGGATCAGTGAGACTCAGAAAGTACTCTTCAACTGGCTTAGGTTGTCAATAAATTTCTAAAAATTACTGTGGGAAGAACAGTTCACAACATGAAGAACTATCATCTTCTTGTCCATTGTGAAAGGTTGCATTGGAGAGGGTGCAGAAAGGGGACACACACTTCTCCAAATAGTAGTTGTATCCACAACTTAGAAAGTCTGAACAGGAAGTCATTAAAGAGATTCATCTTAGAACAAAACACTGACTTCCCCAAGATCCCCTAACACATTTAATTACCATTACTTTAAAAGAGGTACATTTTTAAAAGTCACAGTTTTTCTTTCTGTATTGTTAACAGACAAATTCTATATTGCCCATTGCTCAAAAAGTATGACTGCTCCTATTGAATGGTGGTACATAAAGAGTCTGTGTTGTGTAAGATATTCTAATGCACATTTTGCTACAGTGCAGATATCCCTTGTTGTTAAAAAGATTTCATGGTTTGAAGAAAAAATGGGGAATACACTTTTGGAAATTCCTCTTCCCCCCAAAAATTTGAAAACATTTTACAAACACACAACAAACCGAGCCACTCTCCCTCTAGGGGAAGCGTTCTTGTGTCCCGACTGAAGATGTGTGAACTGAGGTGTCAGACTCACTCCCTTACCAGGACTAGATCACTTATTTTGACTTTTGCGCCCCTGCTCTTGCCACTAGATTAGTCTTTTGTTAGATTTTCCATTGATGTGAAGAGAAAACCAATTATTTAATATGTGGTCAATATCAGAATTAAAACTACAGTCTATGCAGTATGAAGATGTCTGTCATCAGGCATTTGGCTGAACAGAGGAAAATGGATTCTGTCTTTCTTGCAGACCGAAGTAGAATAAGTCATAATGAGCACAACAATTCCCCTCCTTGCTGGGTTTGAAAACCTGTTTACAAGTCCAGCACCTTTAAAGATTTTTGTCCAATTCATTCCTCTGGAAGATCTTTGTTTAATTTCGGCTTGAAACTCTGTATTGAAGGAGATTGGGTCATTATGTTTTCATAGTGACACAAATCTTCCATTGGGATCCATTCATGGAATGTCTTGTCCAGCTGGTGCTCAAAGCTCTCCATGCTATTAGACCGAGCTGTCATGTCTTCATACTGGCACAAGTCTCTCCTGTCCGGATCCATATGTGAATCAGTAAAGTGAATTTGTCAGAGAATTGCAATGCATTTTGCCTCTCTATAGCCACAATAGTCATTTAAATTTGTTAATTTTTTGTCGTAAAACGCTAATATTATGAGTGAATTAGCCAAGGCAATCTGCATCATTAATAACATTACCATTGGATGTAACAGAACATTTAAGTATTTTGTGGCTGTGGGGATAATCCCATGAATATTCTCCACCAATTATGCTGAGAAATTCCCTTAAATCATTCCATTACTCGCTCAATTTGTTTAGCCGAATGTCGTACAGTAAGCAATATGCTTTGAGCAGTTTCTTTCACCTTTTCTACTTCTTTCTTTAAATCTGGATGTTCTATTAATTTCCTAACTACAGTGACATTTGGTCCCAATGGATTTGGATCAATTTGTTCATACAGTTGGTACTGTTCTCTAATTTATTCATTAACCGTTAAGGGTAAGGCATATTCAACATCACACCCTACTAAAGATGTAATATTACATAAACATTGATTTTCATATGGATCATGTACAATATCATAAGCATAGTTCACTTTAAACAATGTACACCAACTTCTTATACATATACAAGTTTTTCCAATATATACAATCATTGATTCATTGGAGGATCTTGGACTCAATTGGTAATAACATTCTCCTTGTTCTCTATTGAAACATCACATGTTTGAATAGCTTTGTGATTACAGACATATCCAACACCATCTGGTTCTTCAGTACGAGCCTCAAGTTCTATGGTTTTCCTGTTGTTTTCTTGTTTTAATGCCCATAATTTATATCCCGTTGGTTGCATTACTGTTGAATTTAAATTTATCCCTAAGCCAATTACTAGAGATATCCACTTAACCTGAGCCTTGGTGATTATTAATACATATACAGTAATTTGATTTTCATATGGATTATAGGTGAAGTTGATCGTTCTCCACCATTCATGTAACTCTGTTTCAAATTTTGAAACATACTTCCAAATTGCACTTTCTATTTCTAGTGGCAATCATCCACTTACTCCATCTCTGATGACATCTTTCATTACCTCATGCATCCATGCTTGGGCTTGGATACATGCTAATGCTAAAGATACATTATTTTGTAAAATTTCAATTGTATCCAAAGTTGTTAACTGATCAGCTTTAAGAGATTTTTTCCCATTCTGGAAGAAATTTGGCAGCTATATATTGACTTGAGCTCATCTCTGTCAAAGAGGTTTGTAATGGTTTCGCCAGATTTCCCAATTGTTGTCCTAACCTGCTTAACTTGTTTGCTAATATCTCTACAGTGCTGTTTAGAATTCCCAATCCTGTTCCTGCTCCTCCTAGAGCTGTTTCCATCATACTTCTCTTCTTCCTGTCTTTGCTAGTACTTAGAAAAACTTCAGTGTATATCCATCTTTTCCATCCTTCCTCTAAAGGCTTGGTATAATTTTGGCATTGAGGTTTTAAAGAGAAAATTTGTGTAAGATCTAACACTACTTTCTTAAGTGAATAGGGTGGATCTACTATCAATTGCGTTCTAATATCTTCTTTCACTACGCAAGGACCAATATTTGCTATTGTTGGTTTAAGTACCCATGTAAATGGAAAAAGTATAGCTGAAATCTTTATCTACAAGTTTCCATGTTCCGCTACCCCGCTGTCTTATTATGTTTACATCTGCTTCACAATAATAATGAAATAATGTTTGTTGATATGATCCTGTTTGGTATTCCTTTTCCTGAATAAAACATGTATACATCACTGGATGAACTTGAGCTACATCTCCTTTGGTTATAATGCTCATATTTATTTGACACTTAAAGGGATGTGTGGTAATATTTCCTTTAGGATCTTCTAATTTGAATGCGTGTATGATTTTGTTGTGCCTCTTATGATAGCACCGAACATGTATTTCCTGTATATTTCCTTTATTCCACAATGGAACGAACCAAACAATGACTCCCTATCTGGATTCTTCCTCAGTCATGATTGTTCTTTTTTTTCATTAAGCATGTCAAAGAGAAACTCTTCCCTCAACTTACCATTTGACTTTTGTTTTTCATCTTGATCTTCTTCTTGTAAAATCCACTCAATTTCTAAGCTTCTCTTCATGGTATTTCCCAGGTCCAATATTTTCAATACCATATCATCTTCTATCAAGGTTACTTCCTCCACCCAATCTGCCATATTTCTTAATTTTACAAGAATAATTTAATTATTACCTGTACCTAAGACTTATTATTCTACACACTATTTCTGTTCATTATTACTTTCCAGTAACCTTCTTCTTCCAAAGTCTAATGTACAGTTCATTGCAGTGAACACTTATGTGATAGTTGTGCTGCAACATTTCATATGTTGTCCCTTTGTATGATTGCTTCTAATGTACCCATCATTATGGTAAAGGGTTTATTCTTTCTCACTACCTCCTTTCTTAACTCTTTTTGAATTGTGAATTCACACCCTTGAACCTGATTTACTATCCCTGCTGTGGGCAAATCAACCCATTGAATGCTGGTGGCTATTTCTTGCTTGTTTACTAATTGTGTTTTTTCTTGTATAACTCTTTTAATGGATGTACCAGCAATAATGCTAGAATTTTGGCTGATAACACACTGCCATGAACCTATTCTATTTACTTTACCAATTAATTTTCCTTGCCTTCTGGTATCATTCCATGTACAACTAAAAGGTTGTGTTGATGTTCTATTAGATCCTATAGCCATAGTTACCCAACCTTCCTCTTCATCATCGAATTCAAGAGGGCATTTATGGGCACCATTTGTGGAAAAACTTTTGGTTTGAGCTAAAGGTCTTACTATTTCTGTTGGTCCCATAAAAGCTATGAGTTTCGTGTTATTAAGGGGTGGAAGTGTGAAGATACATTCTTCCATTCTTCCATAGGCAAGACTGGAATCTTCAGCTGGTTTGCTCCATTCAATGGTTGCAGTCAGGGCTGTCTCATTCACAGTACCATAGCAGCAGCACAAGTAGGCAAAGACCCACAAAGGCCAATGCAAAGATGACTCCATCTTCCATTCGTTGTATTCTGGAACGAAATAAACACAAAGACCCTTCCTTCCTTCTTAAAACAACTAGTTTCTTTTTTTTTTATTGATTACATATATAACATTTAGGCACTTTTACACATAACTCATTGTTTATTAACCTTCTATGCCTCCCTGAGTTCCAAGCGGTCAAAATTGATAATTGAGACATTTAGGGCTCTTAGGATATCTTTTCCAATGATCCCAAAAGCAGAGTAGTGCCAAAATTTTATACCAAATCTATGGTAAATACCTTTCCTACCAATCTGAGTATAAATTGGATGGGTTATATGCATTTTGCCTTGTTGGCACCGTATTTTTCCCGCAATTGGTGGAAGTTCCTCCATTCTCCTCAAATTTATCGAAGACCACGGTGTACTTGGTATAAGATAAAAATAATCTAATTGTGTATAGTTAGAATGAGTTAAAATGACGGAAACTAGCATGTTCCCATTTCTTGGGTTTTTAATAAGTCTCACAATTCGATCTGAGTTTTCTCCCCTTCTTCTAGGTCTAACAGAGGATTGATAACCACTTGTCCTTGTGCTTCTTGAGTTGGTATTGCTGCTTCGCTTCCTGATGCCTCTGCTTCTACTGCAACCATCTGGCTTTCTTTCTCCTCAATTATCATTCTTTTCTATGTTCTGGTACTCAGCTAAAATTGGAAGTAGAGATTTGATTTTCTCACTGCACTTTAGTTCTATGGTATAAATAATCAAGAAACTGACTGCACACTCTTTCTTCTTTTATAAACAATTTTTTATTAGTTAATAACAATTTTTTCCTTTTTGAACATAAATGTTTATTATTATGATTTTCTTTTTTTAACAATCTTACTTTTTATTTAAGCTATCTAATTCTATCTATTACAATTGAGTTCTATTTCTATCTAACTAACCTTATATTCTAACTTATCTTAACTTAACCTATCTATCTTTCTTAATCTAATCCCAAAACCTTAACTATTGCTTATTTTTTATCTAACTATTCTTAACTTATTTTTATTCTATCTTCTTTTAACCTTATCCTAACCTAAACCGCTCTAATTTCTAACCTATGTCTATAATGTTTCCATTTACTTTCTTTAATAAATCTTCTCCCACCATTCCGACGATTCGCGAGTTAAGATTTATCAGTCCAAACCTATGGGAGGTTCGCACTCTTCCAATCGTCGTCATGATTGGGTGGCTAATTGCCACCTGCTGGAGCTCCCTGCTGTTCGGGGGTTGGTAAGCCCTCACTACTCCAGCTATGGGAGGAGCTGTGGGTAGCATACTAATATTTAGAATAGATTTTGGGGAGCTGGGGGGTGAGGTTGAAGAGGGCTAAAGTGGCATTCTGTTCGTATTCGATGATGACAGGTACCATTAAAGCTCCTCTAGCTGATCTGAAGAGCGCGACTATGGGGTCCCTTGCAGGCTCCCAGTCACCTTCCTCCGGGTGACCTGGGGCCATCCATCCTCCCTCAGGGAGGACGGCTACATCTGGTCCTGCCTCTTCTGCCTCTAAGACCTCACCAAGTTCTTCTACTTGGTACTCTCTTTCTCTTTGTTCAGCTGCCATTCTTTCTGTCTGATCTGATGCTAAGAATGAAAATAATACTTGTTACTATCTTATCTACTATATACATGATAACTATTAATACTAACACTTATCTTATTTACCTTATCTTAACATTCTACCTTATACTTATTTATGTTGTCTTAAAATTCTCTAATTTCTAACCCTTCACCATCTATGGTGTTTCCATGTATTTTCATTAAGATGTCATTTCCAATGATGCCACAGGTAACATTGAGTAAAGCCCTCATTCTGAATCTATGGTAGATAAATTTCCTTCCAATTCTTACTTGCACAGGGTGGCTTATTCTAATTCTTCTTTTTCCCTTGCCTTTAATGTATCCCGCAGTTGGAGGGAGAATATCTCATCTTGTCAAATTTATCATAGAGTATGATAAGTTTGGCCTAAGTTGGAAAAATTGGGTGGTCGTATGGGTTGCATGTATCAATGTTATTGGGACTAAAAGATTCCTTGTGACAGAGTCCCTACGTAACCCCACTATAGGAGTTAGGTCATGATCCCAATCTTCTTGTTCTATAACATTATCATGAGCCTCTTCAGTTTGGGCTCCCTGCGGATACATGGCCTCTCCATTTACTTCTGCCTCAGCAGCTACGGGAAAAACATGTTCAGTAATCTGTTCTTCTTTTCTTTGCTCAGTCATTCTTTACTCAATGTACCTATAAGCGCAAATACATGACTTACTCATATAATCCTACATTTCTATCTTATACTGTTTCTATTTATGCTTATATTACTATAGTTCCTAATACAATTGTTTTTAACTCATTTATTTATGTATATACATTAATTTTGTAGGATTTGGACCAAGGCATCCTTCTCTAAGTCAATTGAGCACTTTAACATTCTTAAGATATCAATTCCCAGTATTCCATATGGGCTTTCATTCATTTCCATTATTCCCAATTTAATGTTCTCAATTTTTTTATTCCCTATTCTTAGTGTTAAGGGAGTTGTAATCTCCACTGTTCCTGGTACCTTTGCTATTCTAATTCTCTTATATGTTCGATACAAGAGAATTTGTGGCATGACTTTAGTACTGATCACAGAATGTGATGCTGCAGGATCTATGTAACATATATGGCTTGTTTCATTATCTTGTATTTTTACAAATATTATTGCCAATGGTCTATTATAATGATCTTTTAGTATTGGAGTTATAACATATCTATTGTCCAGAAACATAACAGTTGGAATTTCTTCTGTCTGTGTCCCTTTTTCTTTATTATCCTTAAGAATGTTAAAGAGAATGTCCTTCATTAATTCCTGGTTTGGTTTTTGTTTTTCCTTTTGTTCTTCTTGTTGCAAGATCTGCTCAATTTCTAGACTTCTTTGCGTGGTATTTCCTTGGTCCAATATTTTCAATACCTCATCTTCTTCTATTGATGTTACTTCCTCTACCCAATCCGCCATAGTTCTAAATTTTACAAAAATTACTTTACTTTCTATACCAACTTTGTAATTATTCTACATAGCATTTCTATTCATCCTTATTTTTCAATAACCTTCTCCTTCCCAAGTCTATTACGCAATTCATTGCCGTAAGTGCATCTAACCCTAGAACACTATACTGATGTGGACCCAAATCTATAAGCCCAAAACTTCCAAGCAACCTTCTTGTTCCTATGTTGATCTTTAGAGGGATGCTTATTGGAATCGTTCCCCATCCTGATGAGGAATGAATCCATCTTATTTCCTCAGTGATTATATTATCAATATTTATTCCATTGATGTTTAATATTGAAAAGGCTGCTCCTGTATTTATGGTAAAATAGACTGTTCTTATTACTCCATCTATCAGTAGTGTTGCTACGGTAAACCATCTATGATCCAAGTCCTCTATTAATCTTGCAATTTCTCCATCCAATAATTCAGTCTGATCTTCTCTACCACTCTCATATCCACTTTCTTCACTTTCACTCTCCATATTTCCTACAAAAATAAAATCAACTCTACTTAAACTATACATATAACAAAGTTTTCTTTTTCTGCTTAATGGCTTATTTTTGCTGTCTTAGTTTATTCTCCTTTCCACTGTTTCATTTGAGAGGAATGGAACCATTTGACTATTTTTATTTTCCTTTTTTAATTTCTAGCATATACACAGTGGGGCTTGCTTTATTGATAATTTGAACTGGACCTTCCCATATAGGACATAGGACGTGGTCTTTTTCTTTAAACTGTCTATACATTACCCTATCTCCTATTTGCCATTCTTGTGGGTGCAGAATTGGTCCTAGCTTCTGATCCATTTGCTGAGCTTTTGCTTTTAAGTTTATTGTTATCTGTTTGTGAGTTTCTGAAATAGATTTTAGGAGTTGCTGCATCCAGTGATCCATTAGCACTTTTGGTTGTATTTCATCTGGAGGGTTCCCAGCTAACCACCATTGTTCTGGCAATCTCATGTTTCTTCCTGTCATTGCTTTAAATGGTGTCACTCCATGAGATGCTACTGTTCCTCTAATAGCCATTAATATTAAAGGTAGTTTTTGATTCCAATTTTTCCCTTGCAGATTTACCACTTTTCTTAAGGCATTCTTTATAGTTCTATTAGTTCTTTCTACCTGTCCTGAACTTTGTGGATGTCCTGCTATGTGTAATCTTTGCTTAATTCCAAATGCTTGACACAGGCCTTTTGTTATTTCACCTACAAAATGCAGACCCTGATCTGAATCTATTTCTTTCAGAATTCCCCATCTAGAAAAGACTTGATCTACTGATACCCTAGCAGTGGTTAGTGCTGTATTGTTCCTGGTAGGAATTGCTTCTACCCATTTAGTGAAAGGATCAACAATCACTAAACAGTATTTGTTTCCCTTAGCAGTATTTGCAAGTGGACCAATATAATCAATTTGTAACCTTGACCACAGACCTTCAATTCTTTGGTGTCCTAATTTCCCTTTTATTATCTTGGTGTCTGCATTGTTTGCTGCACAAGGTAGACAGTTATTCACATATTGCTCTATATCTGATCTCATGTTAGGCCACCATCCTGCCATTTGTAGTCTTTCTAAAGTTTTCTCTGCACCGAAATGTCCATAATCATGTGCTAAGGCTATCATTTCTGTTCTAAGATTAGATGGTACCACCCATACCAGTATATCTTCCTCTGCTTTAGCTGCTAGTATTAGTCCCGTTTCATGTCTTTTAACATGCCATCCACGGAATTCTCCTTTCTCCACTAGTTTCTTTATTTCGGGATCTTTCTTTTGCAATGCTACCAAATCAATTTGTTCTACTTGTTCTTCTCCTGTGCTGGCTATTGGGGCTATTTGGAACTGTATTTTGGGATTCCACGGAGACCCCTCCTTGGCTCCTAATTTAGCTTGCTCATCTGCTTTATTATTCCATTGAGCCTCTTCTGTATTTTTCCTATGTGCTTTTACTTTTCCCATTAATACTGGTTGTGATCTCGTTTGAGCTAGATTCCACAGGTATGTCAATTTTTCAGAATGAACTATGGGCTTGCCATCAGCTGATTTCATTCTCCTTTTCTGCCAATGAGGCATCCAATCTACTATAGCTTGTAATACCCAATCAGAATCTGTGAAGATAGCAACTTGTTTGTCTTCTGGGACATTTTCTAATACTACAACAACCGCCATTATTTCAGCTGCTTGAGCTGAATGTGGTAGGCATTGTCCCTTTATAACTCTTTCATCAGAGATTCTGATTGCTGCATACCCAGTAAAGTGCTGCCCTTCCTTACAATAACTTGATCCATCCACAAACCAGATCTCATCTACCTGATCTTTTACTTCCTGCAGTTTTGTTTCTCCCTGGAATGGTATAGGACCTTCTGGAAGGATTTCTGGCAACAGACACTCATGCTGTTCCCCTTCTATGATGAGCCCATAAGGGACTGGAGATAAAGCTGGAACTTTCTCCATGCTTACATTCTTGTTTAGTAAGGCTAATGTCCATTTAGCTAACCTAGGACTGGATACATGACCCTCATTAATCTTTCCTGTCAGGACATATTTCACAGGGGAGTGTGAGGTTTTCAGTAACACTGGGGATAATCCAACTAGATATTCCCAATGCTGTAAAGCCCACACTAATGCTAATACTTCCTTTTCACAAGGAGTGAAGCCTTGTTCAACTCCGTTGAGATTTTTAGAAGCATAAGCCACAGGTCTCAGTCCAGTACCATGGTCTTGACTGAGGACTGCACTCATTCCGGTGTCTGTGGTAGCTAATCGAAGCACAAAAGGTTTTTCTATCTTTGGATAAGCTAAAGCTGGAGCCTGTGCTAGTGCCTGTTTTAACTGAGTAAATGTGGTTTGCTGTTCTGTTCCCCATTCCCACTGGGTACCTTTCCTCAACAAATTGTATAATGGAGAAGCTTTTTCTGCATAATTTTCCACAAAATCTCTAGAAAAGTTTGTCAACCCTAAGAATGATCTCAGAGTGGAAATATCTATAGGAGCTGGCAATTTCTGTAGGAGTTCTACTCTTTGCTTATCTGGTGACCTTCCGTCTTGTCCCAGAGTTACTCCTAGATAATTTACCTGCTGCTGGCATATCTGTGCTTTTTCAGGACTAACTTTGAGTCCGGTTTCCTCTATTCTCTGCAGAACTTGATCTAAAATTTCTAAATTTTCCTCTCTAGTCTTTGTGCTAATCAGGATGTCATCAACATAGGAGATGATATTATCCCTTTTGGGCACATCATCCCACATTTTGATCACATGCATGTGGCATATAGTGGGTGACAAATGAAAACCCTGTGGTGTTCTACAGAAACACAATTGCCTGCCTTGAAAAGTAAAGGCAAATTTATACCAACAGTCTGGGTGTAATGGTATGGAAAAGAATGCATTTGCCAGATCTAATACTGTAAACCACTTCGCTCCTCCTATTATAGAAGCCATTACCTCTGGATATTTGGCCACAACTGGTGCAGTTATTGGAGTTACTTTGTTCAATGGTTTAAAGTCAATAGTTAATCTCCATGTTTTTCCATCTGCTTTCAGAACTGGCCAACTAGCTGCATTATTCCTGCTTTGTTTTTCTGCTACAACTCCTTGATCCATCAGACCCTGAATGGTTTTTGCTAAGCTCTCTTCAGCTTCTTTGGGATATTTGTATTGTTTTTGAGGTGGGGGATCAGGTCCTGTAATTAGAACTTCTGCATTAATTTTTCCACATTCTGCTTTGCTTTTAACCCACACTGGTTTATGCTGTAAAGCAATTTCTAAAATTTCTTGCGGCCAATCAGGCCATTTCACTTCTTCAGCTGCTTTTACAGCCGATAACCTATAGCCTGCTTCTATGATTATGGATTTTTTTGTAACATCTTCCTGACCTAGGGGCATTTTCTATAATGTTCTGTTCACCAAATCAACTATAAGGCTAATATTTCTTAGAATGTCCATTCCCAATATTCCATTTCCATCTAGTTCTATGAGGCCAAATTGTCCCTTTCCAGATCTGTTTCCTAACCTAAAATTTACTATAGGGCTAAATGGAACCCTGCTTTCTGCTTCATTAAATCCTTGCAAATTTCTAACAATGACTGGAGATCCAAATAGATTTTTCCTTTTGGTGCTAATTAATGAGAAAGTGGCACCTGTATCAATTAGCATATTTGTCCGAACACTCCCTGTTTAAACTCTACATAAACTGTAGGTCTTCCCCATCTATCTTGATCTAAATTTGCCACTAAGTCAGCATGTTCTCTGGCTGACACTGGGGAAATAGGGGGCGCTCGGCCTCCCTATTCTTGATCTGGTGGGAGAGGAGGGGCAGATGGAGTCGGGCTTTGATATTTTGCTAGCCTTTTTAATATTTCTGCAGTTGGCAACCCATGAATTTTCTCTTTTGGTTCAAACTGTAATAACTTTTTCCATGCCCATGTTCTAACTGAATCTTCTTTACTTAAGGGATAAGGAGTAGCTGGACGAGAATAGGAATTTCCAATTCTATTCCCATTTCTATTCCACCCTTCATTTCTACCATTTCTAATCTGTCTAGGTGGAGGGTTCTCTTTCTTTGGTGGACCATTATTTGAGAAAGTTACTGTTGATACCCTTTCAATTCTTTTTCTAGGGACTGGGCAAGTTTCCCTTTGGATTTCATAGAGTGCCTTTGCTTTTTCCTCAATGTCCCTTAAAGGTGTTTCTGCTAGATCTATAGAAATCATTGCTGTTCTTACATTAGGGACAAACCCTAGCAATAAGGCTTTTCTAAATTGTAATACATCGTAATCTAAAAAATCTGCCCATCTCACATGTATAGCTTCTGCATCTTCTCTTGGAGTTGCAAGACCTGAATGTTTGTATACTAACTTTTTCCTAGCTATATAGGGTTCAGGTCTTTCTCCAGGCTGTTGCTTTTCCCTATGAAACCATATAACTGGATCTTCCCCAGGGAAAAAGAATTTTAAAACCTCCATCTCTATATCATCCTTATCCTTTTCTTCTCCACCTTGTATATTATAGGGAAGCCCTGCAAAATTTTCCATACCCATACATTCCTTAAGTAGTGCTGATATATCTGCTCCTGTTAATCCTGGCATTCCTGTTATTCTAGTAAGCCATTTGACTACTGTACTCCTGTCTAGAATTCCTAAAGTTCTTCCTAGGGCTTTAATTTGTTCAGGAGTATAGGGTCTTTCTTCTGTTCTTTCCTTTGTACCTCCATAGTTGCCTGCTTTTGTTTTCTTAGTTACTTTAGTGGTTACCACTGGTGCTACTGGAGGTGGTTTCTCAAGCTCTCTTAACTCTTTTCTTAAAGTACTGTATAAGGTTTCTTTTTGTATTGTCCGTTCACAATCTTCCTCAATATCCTCCCACTCATCTTCATCTGTTCCTACTTCCTCATACCTCCAACGACTTGCATTGCTCTTTACTACTGAGATTACTCCTTGACTAACTCTCAATTCCCTCTTTAAAGCCTTTATCTGTTTTAAACAATCTGCATGCTCTATCCTGCCTTTTTCTTTTGCATCTGAAAGCATTACTCTTACAGCGGCTTGACTATCTGTTGCTACCTTTTCCCACTTTTCACTTTCTTTAAGCAATCTATTTATCTCCTCTTTTCCTTCTTCTATTTCCTTTTGAAACATTCTTATTTGAGTAGATCGTGCTAACAGGACATCTTAAGTTTATATTCTCAGCTTCTGAATTTCTTAGCTGTTTAACACTGCTATCTTTTTCTTTTTGTGATCTTTGTTTTTCTTCTATTAATTTTTCTATTTCTTTGTCTAATGTAGCTGCAACCAGATATAATCCTTGCATAGCAGCTCTTTTTCTTTCCTTTTTACTAGGCTTTCCTTTAAAAATTCCTTTCTGATCTTCTTGAATCCACTGATCCCATTGCTTGCATAATTGTTGGAAAGCTCCTGGTCCTATAAAGGCATTTTCTTTCCATGGACCTTTTCCTATTTTCTGTACAAAATCTTCTAAACTATCTCCTAGCATTTTATCAGAGTGACTTTTGCTGGTTTTACTATGCTGTTGTTTCTGTGCCCTCAACATCTTGTAATTTTATGCTAGAAGTTTTCTGCTTCAGATCTTTTCCAAACCTTACTTAATTAATTTTAATACTATTGGACACCCTTTTTATTTTCTAAATGCAAAACTAATTGCAATACTATTGTGCACTATTTCAGCACCACCTAATTGTAATTGTGCGCTATTTCAGCATCACCTAATTGTGTGCACTATTTCAGCACAAACTGTCTGCCTTGAGCAACGACAGGGTTAGACTCTTCTCTCTAACCTGAGTAACACTACCAACCATAACCTCCGAGACTAACTATAAACCTGTCTCATCCGTAGGGACGTCTCCCTCACGGTGGCCACAGGCCCTGTACCCCTCAAGCAAGGCTGTCCTATACCCTTGGCTATATTGGTTATAGGTTAGCTGGATATGGTCCTCCAGCTAGACTGCTTGAGCTAGCTTTTACTGGATACCAGTGCCTCCAGTAGGGCAATTCTCTTTGGCTAGGCTTACTGGATATGTGCCTCCAGGAGGGCCATTTTAACTGAATAACTAAATCACCAAAGCCTACTCAACACCAATAACTCGAGTCAAGTATTTCAGAACCATACATGCACTTAAATCTTATCAAACACTTTTCTAATACAATTGAATCAAATAAACCTGTAGATGTAATCAATTCAATTATATCAGGTAAATCTTTTAAATACACCTTACTAACAAAACCAGTACATTTGCATTAATGCGTTTTACTTTAAATTTTTGTTTGCCAATTACCACTACTTTTATGGATGCACCCTTAAAATTATTCCCTAAATTTTCCTTGATGACTTTTTAGGTATAGCTTTCCTAAACAAGGGTTATTCTAATAAGCAAAAATTAATTTTTATTCATTGGTAGATGTTAATCCTATATGTCTGCTCTTTTAATTAAATTCTATTTACTGATTGATGTTACTTTTTATAAGCATGCTTTTAAATTACTGAGCTTTTAATTTCACCTAACACAATTATTTCTACACTTTTCCTATTTCCCTATAAAATTTAAAAGGGTTTTATTGTCTGCTGGTTGAGCGCGAAGGGTTAAAGTTAAGGTGCCAGCTTGAAAGACCGTTCACAGTCAGCACAGCAGACAAGACTCCTAGAATTTTTAACTGCGCCACAACTTCGTGGAGTCTTTAACTCCTCTATATCTTATGTTGCTTTTAGAGTCTGTGAACCCCCAAATTTAAGCAAAAACCTCCTGCCTGGCTCGCCAATTCTGTTACCCCAAAAATTTGATCCCCAAAATCCAATCACTCAATTTATCAATTTTCAGACTGTCCAACAGTCTGGATGTAATTACAATCTCAGGAGGTAACCCAAATTAGGTTATTTCGCTTAAACGGACAAATATCCAAGCCCTGGGATAAATGTCCCAAGTTGGGGATTACGGCTACAGCCCACCGATCAAGCACAGACTCACAAGCAACAAAGATTCAGAGTCAGTAATTTGTTTTGATCAAAAGCGGCTTTATTGTAACATGTATTGTAAGCACTGACTAAAGCGCTACTGTCTCTTTAAGAAAAACTGCTACTTAACATCAAGCTTAAAGGCATTAAAATTACTCTAGGAAATTACAATATAAAGACACTACTTAACTTATAACATATAAGCGCTATGGTTTATAGATACAATTAACACATAAAGGCAACACTTTAACTTATAACTATAACACAAAGACAATTAGGTAATTAAAAGAACATTCAGCAAGTGAGGGCCAGTTACTGGCTGAATGGAGAGATCTCAATTCTTGATGCTGCTCCTTAAGGTCTAACTCTGGGCTGCTTGTCTCCCTTAACTTAAATAAATTGCCTTAAAAAGTTGCTGTAGAAAGGGCTTAGGCTTCCCCTGATACTGTTCCCTATGGGCATTCCTCCCCTCCTTGGGACCCTTTTCGCTTACTCCAAAAACCGATGAAAAAGAGCTGAAAATTGGAGTGCGGGGAATCAGAGGCTGGTCAGAGAGGTGTCCCTGTCAGGCTTTGCTCAGTTCTGGGTTGGTTGCTAGGCGACTGGGGCTCTGGCTCGGTTCGGAATGTTCAGCAGCAGGCAGAGGCAGTTGCTGGATGACTGGAGCTTCGGCGTGGCTTCAGGGCGGACAGCGGCTTGCAGATCTGATGGCTGGGCGACCGGAGCCCTGGCACGGCACCGGCTTGCAGTTGCGGTGGCTGGAAGCCTTGGGGCTGCAGCGTTGGTATCTGGAAAGCCCTTTGGAGACTGGGCACAGAGACCCAGCTCAGGGATTAAGTCCTGAGCTGCCGCTCAGAGACAAATTTCCTTTTTGCCTTTCAGAAACGAAGTCAGACACTTTGCTCTCAGAAACTGAGTTCAACCCAGCTCTCAGAGCCTAAGTCCGAAACTTAGCTCTTAGGCTTCCTCTAGAGACGATGTTACTCTCTCTAGGGCTGCATGTGTAACCTGCTAGGGTGGGCTCAAAGTCATTTATCTGCCCCTCTCCAGTGCCTCACAGAAAGCAGAGACCTGCAAAAAGCAGCTGGAGAGCCAGGATCTAGTCTGTAAAGGGGCTCACAGTGAAGACTGTTCAGAATTCATAAAAAAATAAACAAAAGCAATATACTATATTAAACATTAACTTTATAAACCTTCTATGAAAGAAGAAATTATTAGTATACAGATCTATAATACATAGTGGTTATTTAGCAGTATCCACATGAGTCTGTTATAGTCTCAAATCACCAAGTCCAAAGGCTTGTGCTAGAAGCCAGCATCTCCCTCCTCTTTGGCAGCAGAAATCCTCTGTATGAGTCCTGGAAAACCTTTCTTCCTCTGCTGGGAGCACTGCTGTCCACACAGCTTACTCAGTCCACACTCAATTATGTACACACATATATAAAAAACCCTGTTACAAAGGAAAAATACATCTCTGACAATAACAAAATATAATTATCTTTTTCCCCTTATTACACAAAAGAACTATAGGTAAGCCCATAACCCAGAGTATAAAGTTAGAAGGCAACCACCCTTCTTTTCGCAATAGTTGCTTCTCTGTACCCCCTGCCTCCAGACTTCCCTGCTGGAGGGTTAACAAGGCTACTGACCTGAAGCAAAATGCCTCAGAATGGGGAAAAACAGCCTGCTATCTGTTCCTGGCTCAGCTTCTCCCCTTGCACAGAGCACCAGCACTCTCCTCAATGCAACTGGCCTGGCTGCTTGATCTCAGACCCCTGACCACTGCGCTGGCAGGGAACCTTGCTGAGCATGCTCCAAACTACACAGAAGATGCTGGAACATCTGGGTCTAGGCAGCTAAATCTGCCCAGCAACAGCGACACAGCAAGAGCAACTCAGACACCAGCAAAACTCTTAAAGAAACACTCCTCCTTCAAGCCCATGGGTTACACATGTGCATGCGGGAGCCTAGCCAGAGGCTAGTGAACCCAGTAAGGAGTGGGTAAGATCTCTGCAGAGCTGCTCTTTGCACTGCCTTTTATTTGCTGTTTCCACCACTCCCAGTTTCTCCTTGACCAGTCACAAAGAGGTGAGTTCATCTTTATCTAATTAAAAAGAATGACTTCACTGGTCATCTGCATATTGCATCATCAAAATCAATACTTTTGACGAGCCCTGCTGACAGGGGGTGGATACTTTAAGATACTTGATGGGAAGGGGACTGAGTGAGTTCAAAAGTTCAGAGGCTTGCCTCCATCTTGACCTACTTAGAATTTCCTGTTAAATCTGCTGATGAAGATATGTAACTTCCCTTTATGATCTCTCCATTTTGTTTCTTGCTGAATGCTCTTTTATTTATTTATTTATCCATTTATTTATTTATTTAATTTTAAAACACTGTTAAATGATTGATCTATGAGTTCTTTACCCTTAATTACTGCATATTATGCCATTTTCTAGCTTTGCCATAAAACCTCTGGTAAATTGCCTTACCATTTCTTACCCATATGGGTTTTTATATGTTCTTAGTATTTTTATTTATTTATTTGTTTGTTTCTCTGTGATACTAAGGAGATGGCAAAAATCTCAGGCTACGCTTTTCTTTAAAATGTCTATACATCATCCTATCTCCTATTTGCCATTCTTGTGGGTGCAGAATTGGTCCTAGTTTCTGATCCATTTGCTGAGCTTTTACTTTCAGAGCTATGGCTATCTGCTTATGAGTTTCTGAAATAGATATTAGGAGTTGTTGTGTCCAGTGATCTGTTACCACTTTTTGTTGCACTTCATCTGGAATGTTTGCAACTAGCCACCATTGTTCTGGCAATCTCACATTTCTTCTGGTTATTGCTTTAAATGGTGTTACTCCATGGCTATGTCCACACACAAGTGCTTGTTTCGAAACAAGCTGTTCCAGAACAAGCCTTTTTGAAATAATGTTTTATTTTGAAATGAGTTATTTTGAAATAACAAAAAAGTTATTTTGAAATAAGGAAAAAAGCAGGAATCAAAATAGCATGTCTGGACAACGGTTATTTTGAAATGAGTCACCGTCGTTTTTGAAATAACATGTCTGGACGATGCTTGTTTCATTTGAGAAGAATGGAATCACTTGTTTCAAAACAACTCATTTTGAAACAACCATTCTTTCGAAATGGAAGGGGTGTAAGCTGTTTCAAAACAACGGCTCTTGTTTCGAAACAATGGAACCTGTTGTTTTAAAATGAGAGAACATCGTTTGGACATGCCATTTCTTATTTTGAAACAAGCTCTGTTGTTTTGAAATAAGAAGCATGTATGGACATACCCCGTGAGATGCTACTGTTCCTCTAATAGCCATTAGTATTAAAGGTAGTTTTTGATCCCAATTCTTTCCTTGCAGATTTACTACTTTTCTTAAGGCATTCTTTATAGTTCTGTTTGTTCTTTCCACTTGTTCTGAACTTTGTGGGTGTCCTGCTATATGTAATCTTTGCTTAATTCCAAATGCTTGGCACAGTCCTTCTGTTATTTCACCTACAAAGTGTGCATCTTGATCTGAATCTCTCTCTTTTGGAATTCCCCATCTGGAAAAGACTTGATCTGCTAATACCCTAGCAGTGTTAGCACTATGTTATTTTTGGTAGGAATTACTTCTACTCATTTAGTGAAAGGAACAACAATCACTAAGCAATATTTGTTTCCCTTAGCAGTGTTTGCAAGTGGACCGATGTAATCAATTTATAATCTTGACAAAGGACCTTCAATCCTTTGGTGTCCTAATTTTCCTTTTACTATTTTAGAGTCTGCCTTGTTTGCTGCACAAGACAAACAATTATTCACATATTGCTCTATATCTGATCTCATGTCAGGACACCATCCTGTCATTTTCAGTCTCTCCAAAGTTTTATCTACACCAAAATGTCCATGATCATGTGCTAAGGCTATCATTTCTGTTCTAAGATCAGATGATACTACCAATACAGACATTTCTTCCTCTGTTTTAGCTGCTAGTATTAGTCCTGTTTCATGCCTTTTAATATGCCATCCATGAAATTCTGCTTTCTCCACTAATTTCTTTATTTCGGGATCCTTCTTTTGCAATACTATTAAATCAACTTGGTCCACTTATTCTTCTCCTATACTGGCTATTGGGGCTGTTTGGAACTGTATTTTGGGTTTCCATGGGAACCCCTCCTTGGCTCCTAATTTAGCTTGTTCATCTGCTTTATTATTCCATTGAGCTTCTTCTGTGTTCTCATATGTACTTTTAGTTTTCCCATTAACACTGGTTCTGATCTTGTTTGAGCTAAGTTCCACAAGTATATCAATTTTTCAGAATAAGCTATGGGCTTGCCATCAGCTGATTTCATTCCCCTTTTCTGCCAATGAGACATCCAATCCACTATAGCTCCTGATACCCAATCAGAATCTGTGAAAATAGCAACTTGTTTGTCTTCTGGGACATTTTCTAATACTACAGTGGCAGCTACTATTTCAGCTGCTTGTGCTGAATGTGGTGAACATTGTCCCCTTATAACCTTCTTATCAGAGATTCTAATTGCTGCATATACAGTAAAATGTTGCCCTTCCTTGTAATAACTTGATCCATCTACAGACCAAATTTCATCTAACTGGTCTTTTATTTCCTGCAGTTTTGTTCCTCCTTGGAATAGTATGGTACCTTCTGGAAGGATTTCTGGCAACAGACACTCATGCTGTTCTCCTCCTATTATAAGCCCATAAGGGACTGGAGATAAAGCTGGAACTTTCTCCATGCTTACATTCTTGTTTAGTAAGGGTAGTGTCCATTTAGCTAGCCTAGGACTGGATACATGACCTTCATTAATTTCTCCTGTCAGAACATATTTTACAGGGGAGTGTGAGGTTTTTAATAATACTGGGGATAATCCAACTAGATATTTGCAATGCTGTGAAGCCCATACTAATGCCAACACTTCTTTCTCACAAGGAGTGAAACTTTGTTCAACTCCATTGTGATTCCTAGAAGTGTAAGCCATAGGCCTTAACCCAGTACCATGATCCTGACTAAGAACCGAGCTCATTCCAGTATCTGTGGTGGCTAATTGAAGCACAAAAGGTTTTTCTACCTTTGGGTAAGCTAAAGCTGGAGCTTGTGCTAACGCTTGTTTGAATTGGGTAAATGCCATTTGCTGGTCTATTCCCCATTCCCACTGGGTACCTTTCTTCAATAAGTTGTATAATGGAGAAGTTTTTTCTGCATAATTTTCCACAAGATCTCTGGAAAAGTTTGTCATTCCTAAGAATGATCACAGAGTGGAAATATCTGTAGGGGCTGGTAATTTTTGTAAGAGTTCTATTCTTTGCTTATCTGGTGAATGTCCTTCTTGTCCCAAAGTTACTCCTAAATAGTTTATCTGTTGTTGGCATATCTGTGCTTTTTCACAGCTAACCTTGAAACCTGTTTCCTCTATTTTCTGCAAAACTTGATCTAAAATTTCTAAATTTTCTTCTCTGGTTTTTGTGCTGATCAAAATATCATGAACATAGAATATGATATTATCCTTTTTGGGCATATCATCTCACATTCTGATTACGTGCATATGTCATATTGTTGGTAACAAATGGAACGCTTGTGGACCTTGGCAGAAGCACAGTTCTCTGCCTTGGCAAGTAAAGGCAAACTTATACCAACAATCTGGGTGTAGTGGTATGGAAAAGAATGCATTTGCCACATCTAATACTGTAAACCATTTTGTTCCTCCTATTATAGAAGCCATTACTTCTGTATATTTGGCCACAAATGGTGCAGTTATTGGAGTTACTTTGTTCAATGGCCTAAAATCAACAGTTAATCTCTATGTCTTTCCATCTACTTTCAGAACTGGCCAAATACCTGCATTATTTCTGCTTTGTTTTTCTACTACAACTCCTTGATCTATCGGACCCTGAATTGTTTTCACCAAACTTTCTTCTGCTTCCTTGGGATATTTATATTGTTTTTGAGGTGGGGGGATCAGGTCCTGTAATTAGAACTTCAGCATTAATTTTCCCACATTCTGCTTTATTTTTCACCCATACTTCTTTATGTTGTAAAGCGATTTCTAGATTTTTTTGTGAAAAAAACTTGAAATAAATATATATTTTTAAATATATGTGTGTGTGTGTAGACATAGCCATTGTGTTTTAATAATAATTCAGGAAGGCATTTTGGAGAGAAACCCTGACCTCCAACCTCTCAACTACTAAGTGTTTCAGGAGACATGATACCCTGTGTGCTAAGTAGAGCTGCCTACAAGAACCTGTGTGAACATGTCAGTGGGCTACACGCAATTCTTAGGCATTTTATCTTAACTGTGTGACCAAGAGTTTCACCTATTCCCTGGAATCTCCCATCCTTTCTCCTCTGCTAGTTGCCAAACACCCTCTGTCAGTCTATGCTGCAAAGTGTATGATGCAAAACTTTTCTTCTTATCTTACCAAGAATTCATGACCTATTTCACAGTGTCCATCTTCGCTGCTGGACTGGAAAAATTTTCAGACGTAAGTTGAAGAACAGTAGAGATATTCATATTAGACAGGACAGACATCTCCAATGCAGTTAGAGAGTGCTGATCTAACAATGGGATTAGCTTGTCTTTTGGGATTGTTCAGTGCCAGCTACTTCTAAAGTAACTGATATGACAGGGTCATATCAAGTTGTGTACAAACCCAGCTGCTTGCAATGAGAGGGTTAACACAGCTGGAGCATGGCAGTTTCATCCCTCACCATCTTGACTAATATCCATTGATAGAAGTATCCTTACAAGGAATATTTTAATTCCTTTTGGAACTCAGTTCAATTCTTGGAATTTAAAACATTCTGTGGCAGTGAGTTCCACAGATGGACTATGCATTGTGTGAAGTACGTTTTTTTTTGTCTTAAACCTGCTGCCTATTAATTTCTGCATTGTAAAACCAAGAATCAAATAAGTCCTAGGCAGTTCTTATGGTTTCAACTCTTGCCAAGTCCTTATTTCTAGGATAAAGTGAATAGTCTTTCATTATGAAGAACATTTAAACAGTGAAGTCCATAGTGCTGCACAGCAACACATGAACCTCAAGAAATCCTTTTGTAATATCTACTCATTGTTCATCACAGAATGTTACACTAGGATCATTGTGGATCTCCTTTTGATCCATATATGAAAGAAAAGCAGTCCCACTGAGCCTGACTTTATGAGACCCACAAGAATCATATTGCTAACATGTCCATATATGGGAGAAAATGTGCAGGACCTGTACTAAATGTATGATACATAACAATCCCTGCCACAATTATTTCCTTTTATGGGAGAAACTGGACCTCATTGGTGTTAAAGTTATACGATACCTTATAATCCATGACATTTATATTTCCATAAATGTGATAATGGGTGTCTTATAACTGACACAGATACCATCTATATGACCTTATAATACACATAAGAATCCATCCCATTAATGTGACCAGTGATGCAGTCAAGTGAACCATACAGGATTTTTTCCCAGCAAAGCTCATGCTATGAATAAAAATGTTAGTTTTTAAAAGTGCCACATAACTCCTTGTTTGTTCTACTTCAGGAGGTTATGTTTCTTCCTAGGCTTTCCTGTCATCCTTGCTTGCATTAGGATTTTTCTGTGTTCAAAATACTTCCTAATATCTGGCTGATAACTCCTGCAGCCCCACTGCTCCTTTCATGAAAAACTCAGTCTCTTCCATTATATTAGGCTCATTAAAAAAAATCACTTACTTTTCTGATATACAAAAGTGTTTGGTACAGCACGACGCCACCTGTCTCTCTTGGAGATCAAGTTGAGCATGGACTTATCCTCACTGCCACTATATATGTGCTTAGGCTCTGAGAGGTCACAATGTTGATACAATTGCCATGACAACCAGCTATTAATGCCCAAAAAAGGTGATGTAGTTTGTGATTAGTTGTGCATATCTGCCTGGCTTGCTCTGTGTTTGAGATAATAGTGTCCTCTCAAGGGCTGACCTCAAATAGCAATAGAAAATCCAATTTTAGAGATAACTGATGGTAATTCTCTTTGGCTATGTCCACACACAAGCCCTTCTTTTGAAACAAGCCATTTTGAAACAAGCCGTTTTGAAATAAAGGCCTTATTTCAAAATGCCTTATTTCAAAGTAACAAAAAGCTATTTTGAAATAAGGAAAAAAGAGGGAATCAAAACAGCGTGTCCACACAATGGCCATGCTGTTTTGAAATAGGGGAGGGGATGGGCAGGGAGGCTTGTGCTGGGCTGGGGGCGCCCTAATCCTGGGGCTCCCTGGCACCCCCCCTCTTCCTGATGGGGGCGGAGGGAGCTTTCCTTGCCCCCCACAGCTCCTGCTGGGGGTCAGGGGCTTCCCCTGCCCCCACCACTCCTGCTGGGGGCAGGGAGCTTCTCCAGTGCCCCCCTGCTGCTTCTGCCGTGGGCAATGCCAGGGCCGCCTCCAGCCCGGGGTTCCCCAGCACCCCCCCCCACCCGAGCAGGTGCTGTGCACCCTGGGAGGAAGGTCACTTATTATATTGATATGCCAGGCATATTGATATAATAGAACCTCACGGGTTATTTTGAAACCACGGTTTTGATATGATACTAGGTTTTATTATATCAAAATGACTTTCCTTATTTCAAAATAAGTAAGCTCCTTATTTTGAGATAAGAAAAACGTTGTGTCAACATGACAAGTTTTATTTTAAAACAACGGCTATTGTTTCAAAATAAAACTCTCGTGTGGACACACCTATAGGGTGTAAAGTATCTCTGATGCATTTCCCTTTCAATATCCACATTCCGATGCTGCATTCTGGTGTCATAATATTGTTTCAAATTTTGCATTATTCTTTGTCATAAGTTCTTGCAAAGCAACAGCAGAAGTCAGGAGAGTACACTTTTTTTTTTTTTTTTTTTTTTTTTTGTAGTTTTGTTCAGACACAAAAGGATATTCTTAGATATTTGGCATCTTGTGGGGTTTTGGAATCTTGTACAATTTTTAGAAGCACCCGGGCAGCTAACACCCATTGAAAATCTGGCTTTGTGTCTAAGCACCTTAAGAGACCTAGTCCAAAAGCTATACTGCATTACCTTGAGTCTAAATCTCTAGCAAGTTAAGGGGTTACAGTGTCAATCCATCAATATGTGAGATAGAGCCAGATGCAGGATTCTAGATAGCTGACTTCTTTCCTCTGCTCTTAGCAAAGAGTGTTTGGGGTTGCTTGGCAACACCAAAGCAGAAGTTCTTTGAGGATAATTCCCTCATGGGCACTAAAATATATATATAAGTAATCACAATGTGTCACAGTGGGGCGTCTGCTCAGATTGTCATTCATTTATTCATTCCTTTCTGTGCAGGTGAGTTAGGCAGGGATTTCTTAGTGGGGATGTTAGGGTGAAAAAAAAAAACAGCTTCTCCTTTTCATATGTATTTCTAGTAGATTAATTTGATTCATATCAAAACCAGCCAGTCAGATCTTAAATTTATATAAAGTTTGCAGTCAATAGAGTTACACAGATTTATGAAAGCTGGGAGTGTCTGTCTCATTGAGTCCAATGGGGCAATGCTAATTCCTTCCAGTTAGGGACCTGGCTCAATATGATTAATTTATGCTTGTTTGAGTTTGTGTGAAGTACATCTGATAAGATGTCTGTCTGTTTCCTTTCACGTGTGTGGCTAGACAATTATTTGTCTGGGATTTGTGTAGATGTGTTTGTGGTTCTGTGTGGATGAGATCATGTTCATAACTGTGTGGTTTATTTTGTTTATATCTTTGTGTGTGATTCTGTTTTCAACTTTCTATCTGTTTTGTGTTTTTATGGTCATATACTTATGTTAAGCATGTTTCCATGTTCATAAGTGTGTGGCTAACTGCATTTGTCTGCTCATCTGAGTAGGTTCATTGTGACTGACTGTTGGTTTGCCTGTGAGCTTGTCTCTTGTGAATTTATGTTCATTTATGGGCATTTAATTGTTTTTGAAGGAGAGTTTTCAAAGAAACTGAGTGACTAAGGAACACGACTTCCGCAAAAACTCCAGAGACATGTTCTTCTGCCTTTCTGGGCACTTTTAAAATTCCACCCTAAGTCTAAGCATGTGTGTTTTCAGATTGTGTTGTGTCGTTGTGCTCAGGTCTCTGTGTCATAGAACCATAGCATTGAAAGGGACCTCAAGGGGTCATCAAAGCCAGCTCCTGCTGCAGAGGCAGGACCAAGTCAAGTAATCCATCTCTGACATGTATTTTATAAACCTCCTATTCCATAAGCTCCCTTGGAAGCCTTTCCAGAGCTTAACTTCCCCTTTTTTTCATTGTATCATTGTGTTTATATTTGTATGTTGCCAACATAATACCCACCATGCTGCATCAAGTCTATGGTTCATTTAGCCCAGTTATCTGTTTCCTACAGTGGTCAATGAATGGTTCTTCAGAGATAATGGACAGGACAGGGCAATTTATTAAGTGATCCATCCGCTGTCATTCACTTCTAGCTTCTGGCAGTCAGAGATTTAGGAATGCTTGGAACATGAGGTTGCATCCCTGACCATGCTGTCCAACAGCCATTGACAGGTCAACACTCCACGAACTTATCTAGCTCTTTTTTGAATCCTGTTATGTTTTTGGCATTCACAATGTCCCCTGACAAGTCCTACAGGTTGACTTCATTGTGTGTGAAGAAGTACTTCCTTTTGTTTGTTTTGAATATGCTGCTTTTTAACTTAACTGGGACCCCTGGTTTTTGTATTATATAAAGGAGCAAATAACACTCCCTTATGCAGTCTATCCTCACCAGTCACTGTTTCAGAATCCTCTATCATACATAGCTTCTTCATCATTTTTCCAAGCTGAATAATCTCACTCTCTTTAATCTCTCCTAATATGAAGTCTGTTCCATACCCTTAATCATTTTCTCCCACAAAAACTCATTCAGTAAATATATTTTTTTAGTGTTTAAAAGTGCCACTGGAGCCCTTGCTTGTTCTGCTCATCAAGACTAACATGGCTACAACCCCATTGGAAATTAATAATTTGAGTGTCCCTTCTCTGTACTTGCTCCAAATATAATATCCCTTTTCTGCAATGGGATAACAGAAATGTACATAGTATTCAAAGTGTGTGAGAACTATGGATTTCTATAGAGGCATGATGATATTTTGTGTCTTATTATCTTTTCTTAATCATTCATATTGTTTTATTAGTATTTTTTGAGCACTACTGCACATTGAGCAGATGTTTTCAGAGAACTATCCAGAGTGACTCCAAGATCTCTTTCTTGAGTGGTAACAGTTATGCTACACACATCGTTCTTACATGTGTAGATGGAATTCTATTTTCAAATGTACATTACTTTGCATTTATCAACACTTGATTTCACCTACCTTTTTGTTGCTCAGTCACCCAGTACTGTGAGATCCATTTATGACTCTTTATAGTCTGCTTTGGACTTATCTCTCTTGAGTAATTTTGCATCATCTGCAAATGTTGCCACTTCACTGTTTACACCTTTTTCCAGGTGATTTATGAATGTGTTAAGGATCTGTTGTCCCTGTACTACCACTATTTACTTCTCTCCATTCTGAAAATTGACCATTTTTTTCCTACCCTTTGTTTTGTCTTTTAAGCAGTTATTGATCTATGAGATGACCTTTTCTCTTATCCTATGCCATCTTACTTTCCTTAGGAGCCTTTGGTCAGGGACCTTCTCAAAGGCTTTCTGAAAGTCCAGGTACAGTCCAAGTGTTGTGTTATATATTAAGGGCTGCTATACAGAGGACAGCAATCAATTGTTTTTCGTGTCCACTGAGATTAGGGCAAGGAGGACTTGCTTTAGTTTGCAACTGGAACAGATTCAGGATAGATATGATTAAAAAAAAAACACTTTCTAGTTATAAAGCTAGTTAAGGACCTTTACGGATTAGTGAGTCAGTGGAATATTTGGGGTGGGGGACCACCTATCAGACTTGTTCTAAGTCTTCTTGGTCTTGTATCAGCAGGGGGCGCTGGAGTAGATAACATCGTGAGGTCACTTCTGACCCTATATTTCTGTGATTCTGTGTCTACTTATAGCTGTAAGTGTGCTTATACAAGACTGTTGTGTGTGCATATTGATGGTTATGTTTTTTTTTTCTTTTACTTAATTTTCCTGGTGCACTGTTTATAGTCCACTTGCAAGTTATAAATCTCTAAGCACCTAGCGAAACAAGCAGATTTTGGAGTGACTGCACACAGTTTTCTGGGGACTGTCCAGATTAGTAGTGGGCAGTAGTAATCCAGTGAGATACAAAGATTTATCTTCACATTGGAGACAACTACTCAAATCTACAGGCCTTAAAACCAGTAATCAACCAGGAACTGCTGCCTCCCATGTAGTGTCAACACTGAAAGTGAAGATCGATCGCCTAAAAAGGACACAAGCCGGGGCAGATAATATGGAGGTCCTAAGTTTCCAATGCATCAGACACCTCCCCTAGTGTCACCAGTAAAATCCAGAGGAGAGGAAGAACAAATAAATCTGGTATTCCATCTGCTGCAGGAGTTGCTGGAAAGATACTGAAATGGTAGTACCTGACCAGACTTTCTACCTGAGTTTAATAGCCTTACATTTTCCTGAATTCATCCCAAATCAGTGTGGCTTTTCTGTCAGGGGTTGCTCCCTTAGATGTTCACCCTCCTGGGCTACCTACAAAGCTTTGGATTTGATGAGCCACAGGTAGTACCGCCTGCCTTATCCTCGCAGGCACAGCCTAACCTGACCACATGTTGATGACTTCAGTCACAATTTTCAAAAGTTTATAAAAGTATTTAGGCAGCTAGTGGGATTTTGAAACAATCCAGGTACCTAGCACCTAAGGAACTCATTTGGGCCTTAGTGATTTACGATGCCTCAATTTTCAGTTGTCTAATCTGTGATGCCTGAAAAGGGAGTTGATTTTCAGGAAGTACTAAGAACCAACCTACTGCAGTCATGTCCCTTTAAGGCAGGAGTCTCATACACATGGTCCACAGGCTGCATGTGGCCCCTAAAGCTATTTCATGCGGCCCACAATGACACGATCATTACCAATATTTGCAATTTTACATTATATGTAAAGGTTTCAGTGGTGCGGCCCTCAGGCTAATGTACTAATCTTTATGCGGCCCTCTACAAGTCCTCATGCAGCCCTTGTGGTGATTTGACTTTGAGACCCCTGCTTTTAGGTATCTTACATTGGGCAACTCAGAATCTTTTAGGCATTTTGGAAAATCTTCCTCATGGGCTGAGATTTTTCAAAGGCACAAGCGACAGTTATGGGTCCGATCCTTTCTTCAAAGTCAGCCTGTGATTTTTAAAATCCTTCCCGTTCCCCGGAACCAATGCTCGCTGTCATATAAAATACCTTTGCTGGGCTTCTCAGCCCTATATTCTCCAGCTCACATCCAACCCTTGTGTCTGTCAGGCCCTTCAATCCCCAAATGGATCTATGATTCCTGCGAACTCTGCTAACTTGGCTAGGTATGAGCATCAGGTCTGGTATAAATGAACACTTGTTTTGCAGGACGCTGAAGACTATGCACTAAGTACAGATTGGGCAATGTTGCTGCATGCTTTAGCTCCCTAGTGCACTTTGGGCTATTCATTTTGCAAAGCAGGCTAAATTGAAGCACACTAGGGAACAGCGTGTGCACAATAGCAGTGTCCAGAAGGACACATGGTACTCAGAAGGCAAGTGGGGGGTAGGTTTACACTTCTACAGAGATAAGCTTGTGTGCATTCTGATATGGGTGGGAAAGATGTTTTAATTAGGCACTGTGTAGATGTTGGGGAGGGGGGCAAAGAAAGAAAAAGGCTAATTCATCCCTGATGATGATGATGATGATGATGTTCAGATAGATAGATAGATGTGAGTGAGTGAATGAGTAAGTGAGTGGCAGGAGGTACAGGAAACAAGCTAATTTATTCTTCTGCTACAGAAGAGGTTTATTAGATTTATTAGGTTTAAAAGCTTAATAGGTTTATAAGGATACTTTCAGTGATGTACACAAACATACACAACAACAAATACAGACACAATAAAGCACTCACAGACACGACACACAATCAGATTCAGTAACAAACACAATCATGCGACCACACACACATGCGCGCACACACACACACAAAGAGATGCACAGACTTTCTTTCTTTCCTTTTATATTGTGCAATTTAAACTGAAATTATCCCCTATAATTTTCTGTCCTAGTTCACAAAGAACATAAATTTGAGATTTTCAAAAGTCACCTAAGGGATTTAGATGCCCACTTCCCATAAATATAAGGGATGTTCAGATCCTTTAGGTTGCTTTGAAAAGTTGTCTCATTCCTTACATTGATTTCCTTTAGAGACATTTCTCTCAGCTCTGAAGAAATGGCAAATGAAACTGTCCCAACCAAATTCATCATTATGGGGTTCTCCAACCTCCAGCAGCTGCAGTTCTTGCTCTTTGCTGTCTTCTTGATCACCTACCTCTGCACCCTAGTGGGAAACATGTCTATCATTATGATAGTCTGCACTGATCCCCAGCTTCGTACACCCATGTACTTCTTCCTGGGGAACCTCTCTTTCCTGGACATCTGCTACACAACCACCAATGTCCCCCAGATGTTGGTGCATCTGCTGGCAAAAAGGAAGCAGATCAGTTATGCAGGCTGCATTGTTCAGCTGTACTTTTTCCTCTCTTTTGTGGGCACAGAATGCATCCTCCTGGCTGTGATGGCTTATGACCGCTATGTGGTGATATGCAAACCCTTGCACTATTTGGTCATTATGAGGAAAGCCCTCTGCCTCCAGCTGGCTGGTGCCTCCTGGGCCAGCGGCTTCTTCAATTCTGTGGTGCACACATTTTTCACCTTCCGATTGCCTTTCTGTGGGTCCAACCAGATCAACTACTTTTTCTGTGACATCGCACCCCTCCTCAAGCTCTCCTGTGGGGACACCTCCTTCAATGAGATTATCTTGCTTGCTGTTGGAGTCTTCATTGGGTGGATCCCATTCCTGTGCATTGTGTTGTCTTATGTCTACATTGTCTCCACCATCCTGATGATACCCTCCACAGAGGGGAGACTTAAAGCTTTCTCCACCTGCGTGTCCCATCTGACCATTGTCCTGCTATATTATGGTAGCTCCATCTTCACCTATGTCAGGCCCATCTCCAGCTATTCTCTGGATAGTGACAGACTGATTTCCGTGCTTTACAGCATAGTAACTCCCACACTGAACCCTCTGATCTACACTTTGAGACACAGCGATGTGAAGGGGGCTCTGAGAAAAGTTTTCATGGGGAAATTGTGTTTGCAATAAAAGTGGCAAATTGCTCCTCACCTCAGAGGTCTCTCAGTATTATTTGGGAGCTAAATATAGTTTGTGTTTTCCTATCTGTGTTCATTAGAATTGCTGAAAACATTTAAAAAATGCAGCAATATAACATAAAAATCTGGATGTTGTTTTCATTTTGAACATTGAAATAATCCCATTTTCTCCTTTTTAATAAATTTTGAATAACAATTACAAGACAGATTTTTGTTTACAATATTTAAAATGAAATTGTAGTCAAAATACTTTGAAAAAGTCTGCTTACTTTTTAGTCTACAGAAACTGTTTAGGTAAAAAATCTATTTTTAAGATGGGTATGTCACAAAATAATTGCAAAAAACCCTTCTATTAAAAATTAAAATGTCAAACAAAACTTTTCACATGCATGTGCACACACAAGATATGTGAAAGTTCATTTTATTAGGATTCTTTTTCTCTTCCAAAATGTTTGGTCTCCTTAAGTTGCAACAAAAAGAAAAACAAAAGAAAATAAATCAATAAAAAGCAACTCATCAGCCCATCTCAGTGAACAGAGAACAACAACAACAGCAAAGACACTGGATTTTAAAAGATAGTTGTGTTTACAAAGCCTTTTAATTAACCAGTAAATGGAATGTAAGAAACTTTTCATAAATGGTAAAGAGATGTTTACATCAGTCATAAGAGGGGGCCAAAGATAAGACACAATTTGTAAGGTATGATAACTTGGGGGGGGGGGTTGGAATCACCATCCTTAGATGGTTTTAAGCTTCATCTTGGCAAAACACTGGCTGGAATGATTTACTGGGAGCTGGTCCTGTTTTGAGTAGAGGATTTGGCCAGGTGACCTCCTGAGATCCCTTCCAACCCTGGTTTTCTGTGATTCCATCATAATGAATGCTGGTGGCAGCAGCATATAAGAGAAAAGAAAGGGTAGCTATCCCATCTAATGGACAGTAGGAAAAGCAGAGGCTGATGGGTAGAAAAGGGCAGTAATGGGCACAACCCATGGTATCTTTAGATGCCCACAACATTTAAAAAATTGTCCTCTAAATCTCATTGAAAGTCAATGTGACAGGCACCTAAATCACTGGGGTGTGTTTATGACCACCATCTAATATCTATCTCTGCCTGTTGGTGCTTTACATCTTTGCAAATGTGCCTTTCTCGCTTTGCACCTCAATTCCTTATATTTAAATTGGGCATAATAGCCTTCACCATCTTGCTGGAGAGTTGTGAGGGTATACACCTGTTAAGTTTTGGGGTGCTCTGATACTTTGATGTTGGTAAGTTCCATAGATAGGAAAACTGGCTTTGAAAACATCTTTCCAATAAGGAGACTGAGGTTAGTTTCTTTTTGAGGTTAGAAGTTCTCCATCAACACTGTTACTCACACTCTTAAATGTTTGTTTATGATAAATGTTCCCTTCTCACCAATTTAAAATTCCCAGGATCAGAAATGCCACTGGAGATCTCACCCTTTCCCATAAAAGTTCATAAATGAACTGGGTGAATCTTTTTCCCCCCTCTTTAGTAAATAACACAGGTCTGCAGAACTGCAAACATTGCAAAGAAGATACTAGGGTGGGGGGAGGGGGCTGGACTAGATGACCCTTTCAGTCCTGTCGAACCCTTTGATAATACTATTCTTCCCTAAAGGTATTGATTTGTTTATTAGAATACGAACAGCAGATCCTTTATCTTCATCCAGATAAGCTGACTCAGGGGCTGATATCAGAGACTCAAGCTTGTAATTCAGCTGTCTGAAGAAAGGTAACAGCCTTCAGCCATGAAATAAAAGTAAAGCCACAAGTCAGCAATAAGTATGGGCAGTTCTTTAAGAATAGGAGTACTCCCACTGATGTCAGTTGCATACTCGCCTATGAGTGCCTTCCTAACGTGAGGGGTTAGATAACATGATATATGTAGATTCATGTTCTTTCTCATGTAACCAATGCTAGATTTTCCCTCACAGACTACAATTAAATTTACTGAGAAATATCATAGACTTTCCTTCTCTGCTTCCAGTTTTCTGTTTCAGACCACTTCCCCACTGGGAATCCATGTAGCAGTACATGTATGTGGATTGCTCTAACTAATATTAAGGGTTGCCTGAGCTGAGAAAGCATAAGTTAAATCTCAGTGTCTCTCTTCTCTTTGTCTTTTGGTTAAATTTATTAAAGTGTTTTGAAGATTCAGGCTTGGAAAACTAATATTCCAAATGAAGAGGTTTTGACATCCATTCCTTGGATGGAGTCATCCAACTAGGTGGATTTTATTTGGGAAGATCTATATTTATTTTTTCTTGAACTTGAACTTACAGAACCTGAAATGCAACTGTTCCTGCTCTGAGATTTAAATTCTTGACTGATTTCTCTTCATGATCTGAGACAGTGGTTCTCAGTCGCTTTGGCTCAAAGGCTACAGATATCATTTTTTACAACCATGAGGGGACACAGTTTCTGCCAGCAGGCTCCCACCCCCGCAGCCAGGTGGAAGGAGTTCAGCAAGGAGGCAGCCTCTTTACAGATCTCCCATCTTTCTGCCTGCAGCAGGGAAATTTATGCATCCTGTAGCCTTGTGCACTCCACCTGGGTCCTTAGATTGTGGCTCCTTTCTCAGTTGGTGAATGGAAGATCAATTATCCCCTCCACCTGGCTCCAGGAGGGACTCCAACACCTAGGGGGTCTCTGTTGTGGGGAGGGGTGTGTGTGCCAATCTCTCATGCCCTTGAGTGCAGCGAAGAGGCTGCACCCATTTTTTAGCCCACAGAAGTACGTTCTACTTGGGTCCTTCGGCAATGGCTCCCTTCTGCAGCAAGCAGGAGTGAAGCTGATGGTCACTTTGAAATTCCCTGCAGGCCACTTTTGGCCCTTGGGCCACAGTTTTGGAATCACTGATTTTAAGTAATCTATTTTTGAAAAAAAAATCAATATATTTAATGTTGGAGCTTATCCAAAAATGCATTTAAATTTCTCACCATAACTTGAAGGCAAATGCAAATCACTTTTGTCAATCTTTTTCTCTATTTTTTCATGTTTGTTTTTTTCTTCAAAAATATGAAAGCTCAATAACTGAGTATCCTTTTATATTTTTTGGAGAATAAAAGAAAATAAATTGTATTTGCATTTTGGCTTTTCAAGAAAAAGCCCAACTACTTAAATGAAAATGATATTTTCTGTTTAGAGAGACATAAGGGTGAGGTAACATCATTTATTGTACCAGCTTTTATTGGTGAAAGAAACAAGATTTCAAGGACCACACAGCTCATTGTCTATTTAATTTGTTAGCCATTTTTCATTAAAAAAGTAAAAAAAAAAATCAGCTATTTCCCTTTAATATGTCTGTTATAATTGGGATCAATTTCATGGCACCTTGGCTGACAGAAATCCACACAGGACGTTAGAAAAGCTATTTCTGAAGATTTGGAATCTCTGTGAGCTAGACAGTTTAGGAGAAGATGTCACTTTCATGTATTTTTGAAGCCAAGTTCCAAAGGGGTAGCTGTGTTTGTCTAGTCAAGCAAAACAAACAAGGAATCTGGTGGCACTTTTAAAGACAAATAAATTTATTTATCGCATGAGCTTTCATGGAACTGACTCCCACTTTGTCAGCAGCTTGAAAAATGGGGTACTTACAGTAAGTTCCATCTTTAAGTGTCTGATAAAGTGGGAGTCATTCCCATGAAAGCTCATGCAAGGAATAATTCTTTTAGTCTTTAAAAGTGCCACTGGACTACTTGCACATCTTTTTGAAATGGGAGTACTGTGAATTAAATCACTTGGGACCAGACTTGAATAAATGGGCATCAGATTTGTAAACATTCCTAAAATTTGACCTCTTAGTCCTTTGCAAATTTTTATTATTGGTGCCTAGCTGAACTAGGTTCCTTTTAAAATTCTAGCCTAAATAACAAATATGATCCACCTTCTTAATTTTTGGACACTTTTGCCTGTCCTAGGAAATGCCCATGGCAGACAAATACAAGACACCTAAAAAGCTTTCTTCCATCCCCCAGGATTTATATATATAAAAAAAAAAATCCCCTCTCACCCCTATGGGTGGTATGTGTCATCCTCAACCTCAGGTCCTCTACCAGAGGCCTGGGAGTTTGAGGGTTCTGCGCAGTATCTTAGCTGGTCCAAGCACTGCACTATTCTGGACAGAGAGCTCTGATGTTGTTCCTGGGATCTGTTGGAGCCACTCTCCCAGCTTAGGAGTCACAGCCCCGAGTGCTCCTACCACCACTGGGACCACTTTGGCCTTTACTTTCCACATCCGTTCTAGTTCCTCTTTCAGGCCCTGGTACTTCTCCAGCTTCTCATACTCCTTCTTCCTGATGTTGCTGTCACTTGGCACCGCTACATCTATCACCACCGCTGTCTTCTGGTCCTTGTCTACTACCACAATGTCTGGTTGATTGGCCAGTACCTGCCTGTCTGTCTGGATCTGGAGGACCCACAGAATCTTAGTCCTGTTATTCTCCACGACCTTCTGTGGAATCTCCCATCTGGACTTGGGAGGGTCTAGCCCATACACTGGGCAGATGTTCCTGTACACAATGCCAGCTACTTGGTTATGCCGTTCAGTGTATGCTGTTCCTGCCGGGCCAGGTGCTGTCCAGCTCTTCATGTTCTTGACCCGCTGTTGGATGTCTGCTACAGTGATGGTGACTGGTTCCTGTTCTGGGAGATTGCTGTGGTCTGTTCTCAGGTCCTGCAGCCACTTTGCACTGGTGTTATGAGTCTTCTCCTTCTCCCAGATGTTCTTCCAGTACTGTTCAGTTTCTGCTGTTGGTGGCTCTGCTGTTATTGTGTTGTTGCACTGCAGTTGGGAGTACACCTTGGATGGTTCTTTGGAGAACAGGGCATTTATCTTTTTGGCCTCTGCTTCTCTAGTGTATCTCCTTAGCCTGGTGGCCAGTGCTGTGAGCCTTTGCTTAGCAGTCTCTAGGGCTTCAGATGGAGTCAGGCCCTTGTATTTTTTCAGTAGCCGAGTCTTATCCTTAATCTCTGCACCCTTCTGTAGTTCCACCAGCTGGCTAACTTCTCTCCGGGTTGCTTTGATCTTATCCTCTAACCTCATTTTCCAGGGGGGGTATGTACTGCTCTTTTTGATTGTGTAGTCAAGCATCTCCAGGATTACAGAAGCTGTAGCGTATACCAGTTCATTGGTTTGAGTTATGGTGGTAGTAGGAATTGTCATTAGGACTCTATTGGCATCTTCTAGTATACTAGCTGATGGTACTTCTCCTACGAGCCTTGGTAATGGGTCTCCACAGTTGACTGTAGCTAATTTATCCATGATCTTATGCCTCATATCAGCTGCTGTGCTCTGTAATGGAGGGGGTAGCAGTGAAGTTACAGCTTCAGGTGTTGGCTGCACATCTAGTTGTTCTTCTGGGTCTTCTTCTTGGGGCTGGGTGGTAATGTGGAGTTGGTCTATCTCCACTTGTGAGAGCAGCTGCCTCTTTACTATGTTGAAGCGTGGGGTAACTAGCTGTTTCTCAGTTAGTGTGGATGTAGGTCTTTTGTCCATCCATAGTTCCCTCATACGTTTCATATATCCCCTCTCCTTAGGTCTGCTGTTGTAGTAGCATTCCATCAAATCCAGGTTCTCTTGTCTCATCCATGCATGGTTTGTTCCAGTAGCCCACTTATCAGATTGTCCTGGTTCCCCAACATCTGGCACGGACCTTGTTAATCCGGGCAACATCTGAGCCAGCATGTCTCTCCTAGTTCCTGTCACTCTCATATTCGAGGTAGGCAAGTGAGGCGTTAGGGGATCTTTCGCCCAAGGACCCCTACTGGGAAGGTAAGCAGGTACCCACCGGGATTTGAACCCCAGTCTCCCGTATCAAAGGGCTAGCAGCAGGCTCCCACCCAGACTGGCTAACACAAGGAAGGACAGTGCTGATCATGAAAGACCCCCACAAGGGAACAGCACCATCCAACTACCGGCCAATAACCTGCCTCCCCACAACATGGAAAGTCCTATCAGGCATCATAGCCACCAAGCTACAGGACCACGTGGGCCAGTACCTGAGCACAGCTCAGAAGGGCATTGGGAACAACACCAGAGGCTCAAAACACCAGCTGCTCATAGATAGAGCAGTCACCCAAGACTCAAGGTCTAGACAGACCAATCTGAGCACAGCCTGGATTGACTACAGGAAAGCCTACGACTCAATGCCGCACACATGGATCTGTGAATGTCTGGCGCTATACAAAGTCAACAGGACACTAAGGACCTTCCTCAAGAACTCAATGGGACTGTGGAAGACAACACTGGAAGTCAACTCAAGACAGCTTGCACAAGTGGCCATCAAGTGCGGCATATACCAAGGTGATGCGCTGTCCCCGCTGCTGTTCTGCATTGGCTTGAACCCCCTCAGCCAGATAATCACAAGGACTGGATATGGATACAAGTTCAAGAGTGGAACTACCATCAGCCACCTCCTCTACATGGATGACATCAAGCTGTATGCTAAGAATGAACGAGACATCGACTCGCTAATCCACCTGACACGGATCTACAGTGAGGATATTGGGATGTCATTCAGACTGGAGAAGTGTGGCCGGATGGTAGTAAAGAGAGGAAAGGTAGTCAAGACTGATGGGGTGGAACTACCAGCAGGCCACATAGCAGAAATACAGACCAGCTACAAGTACCTTGGCATCCCACAGTCACATGGGACTCACGATGAGGAGGCAAGGAAGACAGCAACATCCAAGTACCACCAAAGGATAAGACAGGTCCTGAAGAGCCAGCTCAATGGGAAGAACAAGATCCATGCCATCAACAGGTACGCCCTGCCAGTCATCAGGTACCCTGCCGGTATAGTGAGCTGGCCAAAGGAGGACATGGAGGCTGCCGATGTGCAGACCCGGAAGCTCCTCACAATGTACGGAGGTTTCCACCCCAAGTCCAACACCCAGAGACTGTAACACCAGCCGGAAAGAAGGTGGGCGGGGTTTGGTGAGTGTCAAAGCCACTGTTCTGGATGAAACCCAGAGCATCCAGGAGTACATCAGTAAGATGGCACCCAAAGATGAGCTGCTGAGAGAATGCCTGAGGCAGCAGCAGCAGACATGGGAGGAAGATCAAGCAGAAGAAGTGCCATGGCAAGACAAGACCCTGCATGGAATGTACCATCAACAGATAGCTGAGGTGGCTGACATTGGGAAATCCTACCAGTGGCTAGAAAAGGCTGGACTAAAAAACAGCACTGAGGCACTGATCATAGCAGCACAAGAACAGGCACTGAGCACCAGATCCATTGAAGCAGGGGTCTACCACACTAGACAGGACCCAAGGTGCAGACTGTGCAGAGAGGCCTCAGAGACAGTCCAACACATAGTGGCAGGATGTAAGATGCAGGCAGGAACAGCATACACTGAACGGCACAACCAAGTAGCTGGCATTGTGTACAGGAACATCTGCCCAGTGTATGGGCTAGACCCTCCCAAGTCCAGATGGGAGATTCCACAGAAGGTCGTGGAGAATAACAGGGCTAAGAGTCTGTTGGACCTCCAGATCCAGACGGACAGACAGGTACTGGCCAATCAACCAGACATCGTGCTAATAGACAAGGACCAGAAGACAGCGGTGGTGATAGATGTAGCAGTGCCAAGTGACAGCAACATCAGGAAGGAGGAGTATGAGAAGCTGGAGAAGTACCAGGGCCTGAAAGAGGAACTAGAACGGATGTGGAAAGTGAAGGCCAAAGTGGTCCCGGTGGTGGTAGGAGCACTCGGGGCTGTGACTCCTAAGTTGGGAGAGTGGCTCCAACAGATCCCAGGAACAACATCAGAGCTCTCTGTCCAGAAGAGGGCAGTGCTCGGACCAGCTAAGATACTGCGCAGAACCCTCAAACTCCCAGGCCTCTGGTAGAGGACCCGAGGTTGAGGATGACACATACCACCCATTGGGGTGAGAGGGGAATTTTTTTTTAATATATATATATATATATATAAACCCTGGGATATAATGTATTTTAATGACTCAGTCTTCTATTGCTTGATGCTTCTTCTTGCCCCCTCTCTCTCACATGTGTCCCTCCTTCATAGGATGTCAGCATTCACATGAATATGCCTGGAAATATGTTTAATAGGAATAGGAATAATTAGGTTTTGCTTCTAAAAAAACTATTTCTGTGAACATGAATTCACATCAATGAAACTGTGGGGGCTTTTTGTACCTATAACATTTTTGGTACAGTTACTTTAAAAATCCTTAAGAATCTCCAGTCAGCTTACCTGTTCAGTATGATATCTCTTTAAGAGTCTCTTTGTAGAGCTGTTGAATACAAGGCCTGTATGACATTGTCTTCATTTTCAAGCAGGACTGTAAACTCGCATTATTCTGTTGGCTTCAAAGTTTGCTTTTGGTATTATTCATTCCTGAGAACACGTGTTCACACAGGTACATTGATCCAAAAATGGAAGGAGTGCCAATTGCATATCTCTTCATGTTGCTGTAGCTGTCTTGTAAGGAATTCCACACATCAAACACAAGCTGATCCTGTTTGCAAAGATTATTCATTTCTTTCCATCTGTGTTTTAGTACCAGGGTAGACTTCTGTCATTCTCGATTTTCAATGTTTGTCACTAAGACAGTGAATTTTGAAGTCCACAACTTCTTGGTCTACAGTTTGGCCCATTCCAATTCAAAATCTGATTGCTTCACTCCCACAAAAACAGAAAAGTTGAGTGAAGGCATGTCAGCATTAATGGGGTTCAAATTAAACATTAAAGTTACCCTCTCCTCTCTGAACTCCTGAAATCGCACAGCAAATGATTGTTGAATGTTTAGAATAACATCTCTGAGAGTCTTATTGTCAAACTCATTGTTCTTCTCTTTGAATTGTTTCAGTGATGGGAAATGAACTAGTGAGCAAATTTCCAGGTCTCTCACAAACGGGTAGTTTTTGCTCAATGACAGTACATCTTCCAAAAGTGAGATAGCTGTGTTTCCCCTTCCTTGCAGCTTTCTGTTGAGGTCATTTAAATGTGAAGTGATGTCAATCATGAAGTAAAATTTCCATAGCCACAGAAGATCTTCAAGTTCCCTGTATTCTTGGTCTTTTTGATGCAAGAACACCTTCACTTCTTCAGGACAGGCAGCAAATCATGTCAGCACCTTTCCCCTTGATAACCAGCATACCTTATTGTATAAAAGCAGGTCAGAATACTGAGAGTTCACCTCTTCCAGAAGTTTGCAGAACTGTCAATGGTTTAGTCCTTTTGCTGTTATTTTGTGGACAATTTGCACAACCAGGGTCATCACTTCCATGATTTCAGGTGGAAATGTTTGTGTGCAAAGGGCCGCTAGGTAGATTATACAGTGAACTAATATCACCTTTTTATCCATCATTTTCTGCAGCAGAGTCCTAAACCCTTTATGTGCCCCTCTCATACTTGGTGCCCCAGCAGTCGTGACAGAGACCATGTGTCTTGTATTGATTTCTTTGGCCATCATACAATCTACAATTGCCATAAAAATATCCTCTTCCCATGTCTGGCCTTTGAGCAGCAATAGTTCAATAAGTTCCTCTTGGGGACTCGCTGAATTCACATACCTGCAGAGAAGGGCAAACTATGCTATGACTTCAATATCACATGATTCATCACACATGACTGAGTAGGCTGGAGCTGACTTTATATCCCTGATATGCTGGCTGCTTATGTCTGTGGCCATTTTTATTGATCAGTCCTTAACTGTCTTTGCAGAAAACAGCATATCTTTACATTTCTGAATCACTTCTTTTTTGTCTGGGGAATCGGCAAACAATGTCTCTGTTCCTACTACAAAGCACTCCTTTATAAAATCACCATCTGTGAATGTATGTCCATGTTTCACAATCACTTTGGTTATTGCAAAGCTAGTGGCAGCAGTGCTATTTGGTATCTTCATTCGTTGTGAGAAGCTATTCTTTCTCTGCTTTGCTTTGTGCAGTAGCTCCTCAAATGCCGTCTTCATGAAATCTCCAGTTGGATATTTCTCAGCGAATGTTTGTGGGCAAAATGCCTCTCAAGATTCTACTTTTTGCTTTTAGCAAGTTTTTCATTGCAAATTAAACATAACAGGAACCCAGCTGAGGTGGGTATAAATGAAAGCAATTCAATCCATTCATTTCTGAATTCTCATCTTTTGGCCTCCGTTTTCCTCTATTTTGAGGCCATCTGACCCTTCATATAATTCCAGTTTAATTTTGAACTGAATGCCAGTTTTAATAGTTGCTAATCTTTGTTGCACATGCAATGAAATACCTTTGTCTAAAATCAAACATTCATGTGATGCAACAAGCAGAAGTAGAGACTTTGGGGTGGATTGTAAAAACAGAGGAGATTGTGGAATATATTAAGAATTCTTACGAGGGTTTTGCTAGGTAAACTACTAGGCAAGTGATAGGCCCCAGTTCCAACTATGCTGCAGCCCAGCAGCTGGGCCAGGCGACCTGAGTGCCCCTACAAATACCCCCAGCCTAGGGCAACCAAAGGGTAGCAGTGGGGTCGTTCCTTCCCTGTGGGGGGCTGCACAGAGTGTGGAGGCGTGAGACAGAGAAAGGAGACAAAATTGGATTGACTCCAGAGTGCAAGACCACCATCTCACCTGCCAGACTCACCCCCCCCCCCACAATCCATCACCCCTTCCATCCACCCCCGCCATGTTTGCCCCCTACATCTCCTCAGCCTGGCCTGCCTTTTCTCTTCTACCACCCCTTCACTTTACCCCAGCCCTGCTCCAGCTGGCAGCCACCATCAGATCACTCAAATCTGAGCAAAGGGACCTGGGAGTCACAGCCAGAATTCCACCCTGAGCCAGGGCTGAGCAGCCACATGGCCACCACTGGAAGCCTGAGCTTGGAGCCAGGGCCATCCATGGCAGGAGGCACCCCCATTTTATCTAGCCTCCTACCTAGCCCCTCTCCCACCTCTACTTTCCCTCTCCTTTCCCCCTTCCTTTTCTTTCAACCTCCCCCCACTCCTTTCTTCTCTTCCCAGCCCTGGTACTCACCTTTGCTGGCCCGGGAAAAGGGGTGAGCTACCCTACACCTGACTTTCTGGATGAGATTGCCAGGGAGCCACAAGGGGGCAGTCAGGGAACCATGTGCGGCTCACTGAGCTGTTGTTGCAAACCCCTGGTCTAATGGGCATGTGAGAGGGTATGTCTATGAGAGTACTGGAGAGATATGCTCCTTGCTGTCAGATCTGGTGCCTGACCAGATATGAGCAGCAGTTATAGGGGATTTCTTTCTAAGCTGGATCAGATTGTTAAGGGTATGGAGTAAACATGTGTTTTAGGAGGCCATTTAAAACAAAGTGGATAATTAAGTGTTAAATTGTTATAGCCTCCAAACAATCCCCCAGTCTCATCAAGCTCATCATGAGACACAAGATCCTGCAGACCCAGACCAACCAACTAAAAGTTGCACCAGGACCTGCCAGAAAGACAGATGCAAAACTTGCTGGCCTGCCTTCATAGAAGATGAAGCACTTTGTGCCTTTGACACTCAGGGTTTGTTTTTAGTTAAGCCTGTCAGCAGGTATTTTGGTGCCTATGTGTAGAAGCCAGAATGTGGAAAAGATGCTGTTAGCACAGGACTCATCTAATCTGTTTCTGGTCACCAAAGCAACCAGTTTTAATAGCCTGTCGCCTAGCTTCACTGCAGAAATGTAATGGAGGAGTGACCCTGTGACCAATAGTCAAATTACTAGCTCCGAGCTGATTATGTCCAGCCCTGTGTTAACAGTGAAGGGTATATACTGCAACCCACCTTTCAAGATTCATGGGCTCAAGACACAACAGAGAGTGTACCTCATCCCATGCATCCAGTATCCAAACAACTGTGCACGTGGAGCCAAAAGATCATGCTGGTCTCAAATGAACTTGCACAGAAAAAGGATGGAGGATGAAGCCCAGGTGGGAACATGCATGTGTCACAAATCACTTACTCTGTTTGCAATCTATCTTTATTCACCTTGGGGCAGGGGGAAGCCTGTATGGTGTTTTCAAAAGGTAAGCTTGGAAACTTCACTTCATAGCTCTGCTAGATGCTAAAAATCATGGACTCCACAGAAACACTGATTTTATGGTTCATCATAGGAATTTGTAACACATACTGCTACCTGCTGATCCTTAACTGCCTGCTCAGTTTTAGATGATGGTCTGCAGTGTGCATAAACCCAGGGCCTCTGGAAATGAATCTAAAGTTGATAGCACATGAGTGGCTTCCCTTCCAGTCTGTAAAACTACGTTGGTGCTAACATGGACAGAATCCTTTCAATGGCAGTCTGTGTCAGGAGAACCAGACCCTGTAATCATATTATACAAGTAACAAACCTCAGGGTGTGAGAAAATTGCTCATGGGGGTCAGGAAGAAGCAGTCCCCACGCTCCATCATGTGGGCTGGTTCTCCTCTCACACCAGTGTAACTGTGATGACTTCACAGGAGCTGCTTGTAATTTACACCAGCATAAGTGAGAATAGATTTGATGCTTTGACATGATTGAGGTTACTCCTGATTGATATTTGGGTGAGTGAAAGGGGAATCAATCACTTCTGACTTCAGTGGAGTTCTTCCTGATTTACACCAGAGTGAGTGAGAGGGGAGTCAGCCACACCACGTTTAATTGTTTTACTCATGATTTGCTTGCAGGTGATTGAGTAGAGAATGAGCCCTTATAACAGTAGTGTGTATTATGTGAATTTCCCTATTTGACAATGGCTCCAGGAGCTCAATCCCTAACAACCCTCCTGCTGCCTCTGTGTTATTACCGATAGTGGCTTCTCACACTGAGATTTCCATAAAAACAAACAAAAAGTCTGGTGGCTCTTTTAAAGACTAACTTTTAAAGACAATAGTGACCTAACAGAGCTAGAAGCCCCCTGCTCAGACTTCCATTTGGCACCTAACTCCCATAGGCCCTTCCAAAAATTACAGCTTCAGTGGATATCAATGGATTAACTCAAAGGTCACAGAGATAAATTGTAATCATAATAGACAAGTGAGGAGCTAGAGACACAAAGTTTATAGCCAAATTGTTCAGGCTTAGTAAGTGGAATCTCAGGGACTTGGGCTACGTCTACACTTAAATGCTTAGTTCAGACTTGGTTAGTATAAACTAAGTAGTTCTAAGCTAGTTTGAACTCAGTGTGTGGTGTTTTTTTTTTTCAGTTCAAATTAACTTTCAGTTTGAACTATCCATGTGTTTTTCTTTAGTTTGAATTAGCTTATTAGTTTGAACTAAAAAAGTGTGATTAGTTCAAACTAAAAGATAGTGCTTAGTTTGAACTAAGTGCTTAGTTTGAACTAACCACTAATTCAAACTTATTTAGTTCAAGCTAGCATGACTACATTGTGCTAGTTTGAATTAAATTTAAAAATAATTTTGAAGTAAGGAGTTAGTTTGGACTAACCATTCAAATTAACTATTTCAAACTGGTTTGTTTAGTTTGAACGGAAAATATTTTTAAGTTCGAACTAGGCAAAGCCTAGTTTAGGCAGGATTCAAATTAGTTTGAATTAAGGCTCCTTAATTCAAACTAATTTGCTAGTGTAGACATAGCCTTGGTGCCTTTAACAATCAGGCTTTATTAATTTATGCTTCTCAGAAGATATTTTGGTGCCTATGTGTAGCAGTCAGTGTGGAAAAGATGTGGTTTACAGTTTCTTACTGGAAAACTGGGGACAATAATATTCATGCTTTAGCCTGTAGAGCTCAAAATGTTGTACAATGTGAGGAAAATATTATACCACATCTGTAAAATATTCATTGTGTTATCTGAGGCCTTGAAAGGGGTGAAAGTATCATTAAGACAACCCAAGAGAAGAAATGGGAACCCAACTCAAAGATTCTCTGCCTTCCAAATACTCTGCTAAGAGCAGTGGAGCCAGATCTTTACAGGTCTTCAGGAACCTAATGAAATTTTCAAAAGCACTGTGATTTCATTTATTTCAGTGGGAGGCATTTTTGAAGATAGCATTATATTTCAAAATGTCTTTTAAAATTGAGCCTGAGGACACAGAGCCTGAGAATACAATACTGGATACCAAATGATAGCAAATAATTCCTCACCAGTTTTGGTCATATGAAATATGAGTGAGCAAGGAATATAGGAATATTGTCTGAGCTCTACAGTTCCATCTTCTTTTCATGTGAGAGGAATATTCGCTATGTGAGCATCATATTCTGTAGGTCCAATTATCAAGAAAGAAAGAAAGAAAGAAAGAACTCAACGGCAATTGGAAGTCAATAGAAGTTGTTTAACTAATTGTTTTACCTTCCTTTAGAAAAATTACCCTAACAATATGACTTGTATTCAGCTTTATTAAACGGATGGGCTGAGATTTTCCAAGCAGCCTATCGGACAGCCAGTTCCCGTGACAGTAAATGAGAATGTGGCACACAAATTCTCTAAGGATTTTTATCTCTACCTTTCTGTATTACTGTAACTTTCTTACCAAGCAATCAAAATCACTCTGTAACAATGAATTTTTCCCTCAATTATTAATGAGCCCACCAATTTTATCATTACAGTTACTGCCATTGTTCTTTTCTTATGTTACGTTAGCACTTAGAAGCTATGGATTTGTTGTACTAGGTGCTGTTCAAACACATAACAATGCTCTAAGAAGCTAACAATCTAAGAATAACATTGCAGACAACAAGTGAAAAAAATAAGATATCAGGTGCATGTAAGGACATAATTGAATGTAAACAATAATTAATAAAAACAGTGAGTCAGTGGAACCAGTAGCTGAACAGTTGTCAGGGTATTTTTACTGGCATCATAGAAGAGAAGAGTTTGAAGGATGAGATTTTTCTGTTACCCACAAATTTTATCAAGAATGATTTTATATTTAAAATTCTCAGATCAAAAGGAAATGCGTCCTTCCTATAACTCTTCTCAAGGCATTTTTTATCTCCTGATTCCTCAAACTGTAGATGATGGGATTAATCAAGGGTGGCACCACTGAATAAAATGCAGCCACCAGATACTGCTCTGGAGCAAAGTCTGAGGTTGGTGCCATATATGAAAATATGCTGCTGGTGAGGAATAAAATGATGACAGTGAGGTGGGGTAGGCAGGTGGAGATAGTTTTACAGCGACCTTCCACAGAAGGGATTTTCTGAACAGTTGAGAAGATCTTAATATAGGACAATGTTATTGAAGCAAAACAGCTTGAAGCTAAACACACACCAAAGATGATCAGTGCAATTTCACCAGGGTGGGACTTGGAGCATGAGATCTTCAGTAGTGGCTGGATATCACAGAAGAACTGGTTTATAACAGACTCACAGAAGGGTGAAGAAAATGTGGTAGCAGTGTGCAAAGAAGAATAGAGACCACCACCCAGCCATGACCCACCCGCTAGCATAACACACTTCTTCTTGTGTATAATCATTCCATAGTGGAGAGGATTGCAGATGGCAACATATCGGTCATAAGCCATGATCGTGAGGAGAAATAGCTCTGTACCCAAGCATGACATAAACAGAAATAGCTGTGCAATGCATCCCTGGAAAGAAATGGATGAATTGTTCATGAGAGAGTTTATGAAGGACTTGGGGACTGTGACAGAAATGAAGCAAATATCCAGGAAGGCTAGGTTTCTCAGGAAGAAGTACATGGGTGTGTGAAGGCAGCAGTCTAGGGTTATGGCCATGATGATGATAAGATTCCCTAACAAAGATACAATGTAAATAAACAGAAACACCACAAAGTGAAAAAACTGCAGCTCTCGAACACTGGAGAAACCCAGAAGAAAGAATTCACTCACAGTCGTTTGATTGGTCATGAGTTTTCTGGTAATAACGTTTCTTCTCTGTAGAAGGAAGGATAAAGAGAATGGAATAATGACAATAATGAAAATAGTAGATTAATAGATAGTGTCCCAATATGCTACTCCTGAACACAGCCATCTGGAAAACTGAGAGTAATGTTCTCAACTGTTTTCTATTTCTCACCCAGTATTATTTTGCTGGAAAGTTTCTAGTATTCTCAATGTTCAGTGATTCTTCAGTGGAACCAATTAGCTACAAGGAAGTTTCTTGTTTATTATTAACTTTTCTGTAGGCTTCTCAAAAATGAACTAAATGTGGGTAAATGCCTAAAGGAGTCACTGACATGATAAATAGCTAGCTAGGCGTATAGCTAGATATCTCTACAATGCTCTTGCACATAGCATAATGAATCTGTGGTACATGGCTCTACTCTGGGTGGCTAATCTAGGTTTGGCAGGAATTATTTAAAGACTCTAGAATTCATTACATCTTACAGTCCTTTAATTGAGAAGGGGATGACAAGGTTTTCCAAAACTAAATTTCCAAATCTGCTCCTTTTTGCCAAGTCCTTCCTTATGAAGTAATTATGGCCACCAAAAGGTAAGTCAAGGTGGCTGGGCTTGGGTCAAAAATAGCAGCAGAACCAATAACTAAATTGAAGTAATAGGAATGCTGAGTAGGGAGGAAGAAAATGAACAAAATAAATGAAGACGGCAAGTAGAAAATGGTTTGAGATTGCCTGCCTACTAGAGGGTCTTATGCTGTATGCCATGCTGTCACTCTAGGTATTAAAGGATTGGCTTCTGTTCTCAGCCACATTGGTCCAAATCTGGAGTCACTGCACTGAAGTTATGAAATACTTTTGGAAAATACACCTGTGTTAATGAGTAATAAACTGGCCAGATCTCTTATTTCAGTAAAAAATTCTGAGTTCCAATAAGCACCTCACAAACATTTCACACTTATGGTCACCGAATCAAAAGCAGAGTTGAGGGAGTGTATCATCTCTGAAGTTCCTCCCTATCTATCTGTCTATCTATCTATCTAATCTCTGAGGTGCCCAGCAGCATGCTGTAGATGGAGTTGGGAGTTGTGTTTGTTCCATAAAATGAAAGCTGTATCGATTGCAGTGAAGCAAAAGATACAGTATGTTCAAGAATCTGAAGGTATCATACCGTGTTAAAATAGGCATCTTCTCCATTTGTGTCAGTCTCATTGCTCTTCTGGCTAAATGTTTTTTTGCTCAGAATGAAATAATGAAATAGATGTATGTCCTTGTAGTCCAACGCTCAAATAATTCTGTGGATCAATATATGAGGAAACAAACCCCAACAGAAGTAATTTAACTGCATTCTACAGACATGCAAATAAGGGTGCTTATTCTCTGACATAACTCACCTGCATAGAGAGATTGGAGTGTGGAGACAACTGGTGCCATACAGCCTTCAAAGACCCCTGGGGAAAAGGTCCCTAAGTTTCCAGGATAAGCAGTGTTTGCCGACACCAGACATTTCCAACCCTGTATGCTCTTGTATGATCATATCAAGGTTCAGCAATAGATTTATGAACCAACTTCCTTCTGGGCATAGATCCATCATCTCCTTCTGTGGAGTTGTAGCAAAAATAGCTCCAGATTGCTTATAAACCTTTCTTTAATAGTTGAAATAGACTGAGTACAAAATTCATTGCTTCACAGAATTCAAGGACAGAAGTGATCATCATCATCTAGTCTGACCTAAATGACCATGGCATGTAGAACAGATAGATTCTTGTCACTTGAGTGTTTGAGGATGAAACACCCATGAGGACTGTTAGGCATAAAGTTTGAAACATATTTAGAGGCTTGCATGCTGAGACTCCAGGGACAGCTTGTGCTGAAAATATAAGATAAACAACATACAAGATAGCTACATAGTAATTCTGCTTAGCAATAAGAACAGCACATTATTTACTGACTCTTCAACACACATTCCCTTTATCTGTAAGGACCCATTCCTTTATTTCTTCACCCTGGCCTCCTAACCCTCATCATGTACCTTCTCTGATGTATCTAGGTTGTTTTGTATGCATGTTTTGTATTTGCTGTTACCATCTCCAATCCCTCTGGAATGACACTGTCTGCTTTTGAAAGTTAAGATCAGAATGAATGTATTATAGATAGGAAAGCATATAAGCATCTGTTCTGTTACTGTTACTTTGAAGCTGTATCTGTGCATTGTTCCTGATGTGTTGTGATGGTGCATTGTTAAATAACCCCCTTCATTCTGTATGTATGACTGAATTCTGGAAAAGAATTCCTTTTTTTTTAACAGGTCAGAATATGGCCCTTAGATTACTCAGTGTTAAGGGTGTGAAACTCTTTATACTTACGTATGGACAAATAGGGAGGGAGGAGAAATAGTGCACAATGCATTTAACTATCTTTTCCTCTAGAAAGGTGTTCCCATAAATGGGGACAAAGATGGATGGGAGTTTTTCTTTCTGTGGAAAATTTGGACATTTCAATGACAAATAGAAAACTAAGATGTTTCAATTCAGAAATGCTACCATGGTATGTCATGAGAATTGTAATTCAGGTACCTTGTACTCCCATTCTCTTTACTAGAATTTTCAAAGGAGTCAAAGGGAGTTTGGTGTCCAAGTCCCATTATGCATGAAGTACCTAACTTCTTTAGGCCTATGTCCACCGTAGAGGCTTAAGGCAACTTAAGCAAAACCAAGGCCACATTTACAATTTATTAAGTTGACTTAAGCAACTGCTTAAGTTGACTTAATAACTCTCACCTTTAAAGTCGATTTAAGCCATTGTAGATGAGGATTTGGGTTAAATTGACTTACTTGGCCTCCAGGCCATCTGCCACACTTCCTAGCAACCAGGAATTGCCTGCCCTCGTCAATCCCAGGGCAGGACAAAGCCCATCTCACCCTGCCCCACAGAGCTGGCCAGGACTGCTGCTGTGTGCAAGCATGGTGGAGAGCAGAGCAGGCAGTCAAGAAGGAAGGCCCCATCCCAGACCCACCAGGAAATCCTGAATCTCATGGCTATTTGGGGGGATGAGGCCATACACTCTCAGGTCCAGGGCAGCCAGAGGAACTGGGAGGTCAATAGCAGTATCTCCCAGGGCCTGGCAGAGAAGCACCACACCCAGACACCCAACAAGTCCAGGTGAAGATCAAGGACTTGAGACAGGGATACCACAAGGCCTAGGAGGCCTTGCAGCACTAGGGGGCAGCCACCACAACCTGCCCCTGTTACAGGAATCTGCATGTCTTCTTGGGGCTGGAGACTGACACCAAGCCAGCCCGTATCCTCAACTCCACCGAGCACTCTCTCCCTAGATGATGATCAGGAGGAGGGCTTGGCAGATAAGAATGTGGTGAGAAGTCAGGGGAAGCCAGCATCCAGCCACAGGGCACCGTACCGGCTCTGGACCATGCCAGTTTGGAGCTCATCCCTGCCTGGATGCCAGGGACAGGGACACAGAAGGATGTTCCCTCCACCCAGGATGACCATGGTGAGGGGAGATTGCACCAGACTCCTGCAGCACCTGCCAGTGACTGCTTCTTCCCTGCAGGCATGGTGGGGCACGCAGGTGGGACAGGGACTTCAGGAGGACAGGGCCCAGGAACAGGCAGGGTCTGGTGGGAGGCCAGGAGGCCCTCCTGCAGGGGCAGAGGGGCAGGTGGACATGTGGTAGGGGGAGACCCGGAGCCAAGCAGGGCAGTGCCCTGTCTGGAAATGGACTGGAGGAACTGTAGATGGGAGCACCAAGGCCACACAGCATGTGCCTGACACTGTTGGCATGTGGCTTCAGGAGAGAGCCCTGGGGCAGGACTGCCTGAGGCTCACCACCCTGGGCAGTGCACCTGACCTGTGCAGCAGAGTACAGCAATATATACTAAAGGGTCCCTATCCCAGAGGACTGGGATAGGGGATCAGAACTATGGGCAGGGGACTGCAGCTGCTGTCAGGCTGCACATTGCACTAGGTCAGGGGAGGAATTCTTTTTCTTTGCTTCTCTCCTGCAGACTTTGTGCCCATGAAAAGGAACACTCCCAGGGTGTGCCCAGCCCTGCCAAGGAGGAAGAAGAGGAGGCGGGGACATTGGCCTTGGGAGGACATCTAGGAGGACCTCTTCCAGCTGGTGGGGTGGTTGGAGGTGGCCCTCAGGGCCTGGTGTGAGCAGGAGCAGGAGCACAAGAATGCCCATTGGCAGGCAAGCAGGGCCTGCTCCAAGAGACAGTGAATTTGATAATGTGCCAGACCCACACTCCAGAGCACCGAGCATGGGGTGGGACTTTTGGAGGGGCAAGGGTCCCCATTCCTGGAACCCAAGCAGCAGCGCTCCTCGCCAGTGGCCCTGGACTTTGGGTGGCCAGCTGCAGTCCTGGGACCACCTACCCAAGGCCATTAGCACCCGCCCCTCCAATTGACCCTCCTCTCTCCCCCCAACCTGCTCACTCCCTCCAAACCCCCCAACCCCCTGCAGATTCCACCCCCTCACCCCCCCAGCTCCCTCCCAGTTCCCCTGTAAATATAACCAACATAAATGATCATTCAGTGTTCAGTGCATCATTTTATTGTGTTGAGGACAGGGGGTGAGAGGGGCAGGAATGAGCAGGTGGGGTGGCGAGGGTGCCTATCAGGCCATTATTGATAGCCCTCCAGACCTGACTTAGGACGGCTCCCCAAGGTGGACTTGCAGATCCTGAACTGGTGGGCACCGGAGTGGTAGGAGTACAGGGTTGCCATCTTCCAGAGTGCAGTGGCCACTTGCTTGTCCATGGGCAGGGCAGATCAGAGCTGGGTGTTCATGCACTCCAGAACTGGGGTGAGGGTGGTGATCAGCTCCAGGAAGGTGCTCTTCCTCATCCACAGGTTCCACAGCCACTGGTCTTCATCCCAGGTAGTGAGAACAATCCAGTCCCACTAGTCGCTGCTAGTTTCCCATGCCCAGATGTACGTGTGCACAGAGGGTACCCTGTCTGTGCCAGCTCCCAGGAATGGTGAGGGGGTCAGTCTGCTCTGGCCTGCCCCTGCACTGTCAGCTGCTCTGTGCTGCCTGCTCCAGAGCCAATGCACAGCTGGTGTGGAGCGCTGTCCTGGCACATTTCTGGGGCATGTCCAGACCCATGGCTTCCTGAGGCTCCATGTTTCAAGGCACATGGGGAGGGTCCTGTGGTCACTTCTTGTTTTATAGGAGAGGCCAGGGGACGGGGCCACTTCTCTGGTGAACTGTGGGCCAGCTACTCACAATGCACCACTCCTAGGGCAACCTAGCTGCTGCCAGTGTGGACGTGGGCAGTCCACCGGCATTTGAATGTGGACTCTCTAAGTGGCCTAACCAGGGCTACTTTAAGTTGACTTAAAGTAAATCTTGTTAAGTCACCTTAACTAACCCTCTAGCATATACATATCCTAGGTGGCTTTGAAAATCAGGCTGTACATCCCTGTCACTGTGTTAAAGTAAGCCTACTGGTTGGAATGCAGGATAAATGCGTAGACATACCCAAAGATTGTAGAAGGAGCGAGGAGAAGATTTATTTAGGCTGGAAGAAGAGGGACTAACTAAGGATAGTCGTGTGGATGTAGACTAATAGCTCCTTCCAACTTAGAGGGCACCATGAGATAAGTATGCTTTAAGTCTTAGCAGTGAAGATCTGGAGTAATGGTGATGGCAGAGTTAGAGCCACATTTACAAATATTTTATGTGGTGTGAACTAGAGGCTCCAACTGATATCAGAGCTCTCTCTCTCTCTCTCTCTCTCTCTCTCTCTCTCTCTCTCTCTCACACACACACACACACACACACACACAGAGGAGTAGTTATCAAAAGATCATTGTCTCCAAGTAAGGGCATGCCAGTAAGATCCATCAAGTGTATCTCTTGTGATCAGTGCTATTCATTATTTTCAATAATGATTTGGTAGCTAGCATGGAGACTATGTTTATAAAATTTATGACTGACAACAAACTGGAAAAAATTTCAAGCACTTTGAAGGATAAGAGTAGACTTCAAAATGATCTTGATAAACTGGAGAACTTATCTGATATCAACAGGGCAAAATTCAATGAATATTACAATTGAGAAGGAAAAATCAAATGGATGAACATAGAATGGGGAATAATTGGACACTGCAATAACCAGTGGTTGTAATCAGTTACAAATTGAATATGAGTCAGCAATGTGTTGCAGTTGCAGAAAAGGCTAATATCATTTTGGGGTATACTAACAGGATGATTGTATGTAAGATGCGGGAGGAAATTACCCCTGTTGACTTGGAACTGATGAGGTCTCAGGTGAAGCAGTCTGCTTCTGGTCACCACATTTTATGAAGGATGTGGACAAATTTGGTAGGCACTGGGCAAGAAGGCTCAGGGAATGGTAGAACTTTAGTTTTCAGCCTGAAATCAACCAGCCAGCAGCAAATTTCTATTTTCAGGTAGAAAGCAAACAGCATAGAGGAGGGAACTATGTCTTCTGGATGGTGTAGCCTAGAGAATAGTTCTTGTGGCTGCCAGGCCACTTGTATTACAGAGCTAACGTCCAGCTTAGCCACAGGATAGAGCCCCTCATGCTGGAGGCAGTGGGTAACAGATTGACTCACAGCTGTGATGCCCCAAGAAATGTCAGTGTGTCCATTTCTAGAATGATTAGACACAACTCTTCTTAACAATTTTGACAAATTAAAACTAGGTAGTTTTTTTGTTTTCAAATGTTAAAGTATGCATATATTTTAGATTAGTTTTAACTTTATGGACAGCATAAGTATCATAGAATCATAGGGTTGGAAGGGACCTCATGAGTTCGTCTTGTCAAACCTCCTGTTAAAAGCAGGACCACTTTCACTAAATCATCCCAGCCAGGGAATGACCTAACCAAGCCTTAAATGTTTCCAAAGATGGAGATTCTACTACGTCCCTAGGTAACCCATGCTACTGCTTCAACACCCTCCTCATGAGAAAGTTTTTCCTAATATCCAATCTCAATCACCCCAGCTGCAGCTTGAAACCATTGTTCTTTGTTTTATTTGACTTTTAAGAGCACTCTGGGACAAATCGAAGAGAAACAACAAACATCTGAAAAGGCACAGTTTAAATATTTTTCTCATAAACTAATTATAATATTTGCAAATTCTGGGAAAATTCATCCACGTTCAAAAGTTCAGTAATGTAAGCTTGGGGAAAACACTGTTCTTCTCAGGCATTAAACCGGGAGTAGGGCAGGGAACAACCCCTGGCCATGTGTCAACAGTGGCACATGAGCCCATTTGGAGCAGCATGCGGCATCTCTGTGGCACTGTTGAGCTGCTCCTTCTGCTGAAGAAGTCATGTACAGCTGCTCCTCTCACTGTGGAGGCCAGGTACCTTAAACAACTCTTTTCAATGGTAGCTGGGGCAGAGGGCCCTAGGCATGCCATGGAAAGAAGCCATTCAGAGCAGCTCTTTTCAGTGGCATGCTTGGGGATGCAGCAGAAAGAAGCTGCCTGGAGCAGCTCCTCTCAGCACTATGCATGGAACTGGCTCTGGCAGCTTCTTTCCATGGCACGCTTGAGAACTCCTGTCCCCCACTCTAGCCATGGCTGCTGCTGAATTTTCAGGCAGCAACCATTTCTTTCTTTCTGCAGAGGGGGTCGCTGGCACCAGCTGAGGGTCAAGGAGGAGGGGCCAGCATGGGAGCTGGCCAAGGTTGCTGATTCCTAGAGTAGGGATACAGTGCATGTCTCAGGATTTTACCTCTTTTACCAATTTTCCTCCAAAATGAATCACATGCTCAGATGAAGGCAACTGCCAAACTCTATCTTCGAATTCAATAAGTCCTAAGGTTGTCCCTGAATCTGATATTCCTGCATGTGCACCAGAATTTGACAGTAGTGCATACAGCCATTTTTTTGTGTTCAGCCACTTCCAGCAGAAATCCAAACACAAAATAGCTTGGGGTAATCTTAGATTGTGAAAGGCAAAACCGTGCAGCAGTTTTGCTATTAGAATGGGAGGTTGGGACAGGGAGTTAAGGTTCCATGAATGTAGAAAGAAAGTTTGGAGAGCTGCCCTTGGTTTTACAGCATCTGCTATGTAAGTTTATTGTTGCTAAGACTAGAAATGCTTTGTTAATATGGAGAAGAATGAATTATTATTGGGTGTTGTGAGGAAGTAGTGAAACACTAGAATGAGTTACCCAGGGAGGTGGAGGAATTGCAATGCTTAGTGGTTTTTAAGGTGTGGCTTGGCAAAACCTTAGCTGGGATGATTTAGTTGGGATTGTTCTTGCTTTGAGCTGGGGATTGGACTAGATACCTCCTGAGGTCCCTTCCGACATTAATCTTCTATGATTTTATGATAGGGAAATTGTTAGCCTATTATTATGAATTATTATGAATTGTGTGCTTTGTTTGGAGAGAAAAGACTCATTTTAGTTAGAAAATGTGTTTTGGAGCAGTCTAAGACAACTTTTCTTTGGGCAAGGACATCTGACATCTAAATTCTCTAGCAGCTTGATGGGCGAGGGGGAGGGGGGACTGGAAGCCAGGGTGTTGATCCCTCAAAACCATCTCTGAACTTTAGGTAAATGTAAGTGTTTTTGGGGTACTCTTAACAATTGTGACATTTTGTGAGTATGCATGCTTAAGATCTATTAAAAAATAAGTAACAACAGTCTTACCTGTGCCAATCATTTTCAGATGGAGGAGCTGTGCCCCCATTGCTTTATTCCTGATACTGCCTGAAGAGAAACAGTAAATTTACCAATCATTTCGGATCCCAAAACCCCATGTAAATCTGACCCTATTAATCTTGAGGCACAAGAAGTTAAGTCAGTTATACACGAGTCAGAATTTATTTATGGCGTATAAATATTAGCTTGAAATACCTATATTCTTGAGACAAACAAAAAGTCTAAGAAAAGCTTTTCTCAGGATATTCTTTACATCCTCGTTTCTCAAGCTGTATATCAGGGGGTTAACTAATGGAGTTAGGATGCCATAGAAAACAGAGAACACTTTGTTTAACTCCCTCAGTGCCTCAGAGTTGGATAACAGATACACAATAATTATGGTTCCATAGAAAATTGTCACCACAATGAGGTGAGAGGAGCAGGTTGAAAAGGCCTTTTGCCTCCCCGTGGTGGAAGGGATTCTCAGAATGGTGGAGATGATGTAGACATAGGATGCCAGGGTCAATAGAAAGGGAGGAAATGTGAATATGGAGGAAGTTATGAAAGCAGTAACTTCCAGCCAGTGAGTGTCACTGCATGACAGTTTTATTACTGGGCTAAAATCACAAAAGAAATGGTCAATTTCATTGGGACCACAGAATATTAATTGTGACATCATAAATATTAAGATGGCAACAGACATAAATCCACCTAGCCATGATCCAACTACTAACTGAACATAGGACTTGCCATTCATAAGGGCTGAGTAATGCAGGGGGTTGCATATTGCTAAATACCGATCATAGGACATCACAGATAAGAGAGAACATTCTGCAGTTGCCAGAGAGCCAAAGAAATATAATTGTGTGAGGCAGCCACTAATGGAAATGGTTCTGTCCCCAGTCAGCAGACTGGCCAGGATGGCAGAGGTATAAAAAGTCTCCAAGCAGGACAAGTTCCCCAAGAAAAAGTACATGGGGGTGTGAAAGTTCTGATGAGCCACAACTAACGCAACAATGAGGATGTTCTCAGCAACAGTTAAAATGTAGATCACTAGAAACAGTAAGAAAAGAAGAATCTGCAGCTGAGGGAGAGTTTCAAATCCAAGGAGGATGAATTCTCTGATGGCTGTTTGATTTCCCTGGTCATTCTTTGCCATGGGTTTCATCTGCAAGAAATAAAACAAATTCTACAGTTTATAGTCTAACTTCCATTTCAAAACAAATAATCATTGTTATTGCAGTTTCCCCCTTCTGGTTGCCAGTGAACCATCTGAGATGGTGGAACATTTTCAAAAAGGTCCAAGTTAAATCACATTGGAAATGTTGAGGAATCTCCGTCATTGGAATTATTTAAGAGCAGGGGAGACAAACATGGGTCAGGGATTGTTAAAGGTGGTACTTGGTCCTGCTATGAGTGCAGGGGACGGGACTCAGTGAACTCTCATGGCCCCTTCCAGTTTCTATGATTCTAAGATTACTATTGTCTCATATCTCTGTGGTTTAACACCTCTCACCTTCAACATCCTGAGCATGATTGTGTATTACTTTAGTCACAATGCCTGAGATCATCAGTAGAGACCAAAGAAATTAATTGCCACTCACTTAGCCTCCAATGGAAACCCTGCCAAATCAAATTGCTGTTCTGTTACCTCATTTACCCATATTTACACTGTACAGAAGATTCCAGTAAAGTGGACACTAACAGTCAATTATAGATATGTGGATTTTATTCTTTATCATCTCCTTCACCCTGGGTTTGTCACTAACTCGCTCTGTACCTCTCCTTCTTCCTGCCATTGGGGATGATGATACCACTTCCCATTTTTACTGTGTGCAGTATTTCTATCACTATAGAGGTGGAGATATGTCTACAGGGTTTGCAGTTGCCATTTGATCAAAACAAAATGACACCGGATCTTACCAGAACAACAGATGCACAACACACAGACCTATCTCCACTGCTACAAAAATCAGCACAATACAACATACCTTAAAGAGCTATGCATCCTTCCTCCACCTGTCCCACAATGTGGTGTACCTCATTCAGTGCATGAAATGCCCCAATAGCAACTATGTTGGTGGAAACAATCACTTCACTCTCAAATATAGTCACAGAGCAAAGTGAAAAAAATACAAGCACACATATCAAAAATAAATCACTCTATCTGACTTATCAGGCCTCATCTTCAAAGGAAAACTGCACCACAATTTCAAAAAACAAGCATGACAAGCCCTAAATTCATTACTTGGCTTGACAATAAAAATTATGGACTGAAAAGATACACTGGATTCATGGCTTGCTATAATACTCTGTAACCCCAACCCTTTACTTTTTTGTCCTATGACTGCAAAGCTGTTACCAGGGTACCCTACCTTGAATGAACCTTTCCAAGATGCCCTCATTACTTATGCTGAATATCTGTTCTCGTTTGCATTTTGCTGCAACAATGGGAGCAACTTTCCCAGAGCAGAAGAATAGCTTTGGGTGGCTCAGAAGCTTGTCTCTCGCACTAGGAGAACAGGGACTGTTAAAACATGCCCCCCCCCCCACCACCCTTGTCTCTAATATCCTGGGAACTACATGGCTACAATTGTATGACATCCTGACAGCTATTAAACAGGTAACACTTATAAGAAGAAGGACCTCAGAGAACTTTGAAAAGAATAGTACTAACATTTTAAAGCCTTTAATTAAACCTGTGTGGACAGAATCCTAGAAGGCTTTCTCCTTTGTTACCTTTCCACTTTTCTTTTCTTTTCTCCCCCCTCATATTTCTTTACATTTTTTCCTTTCCACCTCCCATTTCTCCACTTCATGGGAAGGGAGTAGGAGAAATTTAATTCAAAGTAAATAAATGCTAAGCATCATAATACAATAAGCATTGTATACACTTGACTGGCCTACAGTAACTGAGTTAGAGTATAAAAAAAGATCTAAACCTTTAAGTAGCTAATTAAGAAACAGTTCCTTTCTCACTTACAGCCATACAGATCAGGAATAACTGCACTAAAGTCAATAGAAATACACTGGTATAAAATGAGTAAGTGAGAGGAAAAGCTGAAAGAGAAGTGTTTTCTTTTGCCTCTTCAGTTTTTTAGTGCCTTTCTCAAAATTCCTGCCCAACACAGCTGCACATGCACCAGTTTTCACTTTCCACAGCATGATTTCCCATGTACTGCATTGCCATCACCTATATTTGCTTTAGTGACCACATGAGACCTCTCCCCAAAGAGATTCTGCTGTGATGTTGCCAAGGCAACATCATCCACCATTTAGTAGGAAATGATGAGGTCAGTCTTCCACAATAATGTGAGGTTTTCTGTTTTCTCTGATAGAGGGATGGGTTTTAAAATGAACAAGTTCAATCTCAGGGGCCTAGAAGAGCTGAGGAGAAGTCACTTGGTCATCAGATAAAGTAGCAGAGAGGTATACTGAGATGACAGTTCTCCTGCTTTGCAATGACTGTGCTGTAAAGCAATGCCATGTTCCTGTAATGAGAAGTTGATATGCTGCCATAACATCAGGATGAAGATATTTTTGAAGATTAGCCAGCCCAGGCCACCATGGTTATAGATGACTCTCCATCTGCCTCATTTCACACAAGCGAATCATTCCTCCTGAATCCCCAGTATCTTTGATGGAGTTGTATCCATCTCTAATGCTTACCTATTACTTTTTCATCATTGTTTCAAGATGTCCCTCTGTCTTCTCATGTCCTCAAGAAAACAAAGATTTCTCTTCTCATTCTTCCGCCACTAGAGTGCTGAATTTCTTCCTTCTGCCTACATCTTCCAGACTTTTGGGGGGGTTGCAGTCTTCCACCACAATTTATGAATAGTTCAAACTATGTAGCACACGGAGGCTGACATTAATAAAAGGGCTTGGAGATGGTTTCTGGGTGGAGCTGGTGTGTTTCCTCTCACTTTCCATACATCATTCTCAATAATAGGAATAGCTCCTCTTTACCAGCCAGACAGTACTACTTGGAATGTGTCTCTCCAAAGATGTTCCAGATGACAGAAGTGCATGGTTATCACCAATTTCTTGTAAAAGTCAGTGCCAAATGTTGAGGGATTTACTTTGTTCTTCCTAAGGCAGACTTCATAGAATCATAGAAGATTAGGGATGGAAGGGACCGGAGGTGACCATCTAGTACAACCTCCTGTTCAAAGCAAGATCAACCCCGCCTACACCATCCCACCCAGGGATTTGTCATCAAGCTGGGCTGTAAAAATCTCTAAGGATGGAGATTTCATCAGATCTTTAAGTAGCCCATCCCATTGCTTTACCACCCTCATAGTGCAAGAGCTTTTCCTCATATCCAACCTAGAACTCTCATACTGCAACTTGAGACCATTGTCCCTTGTTCTATTACCCATCTCCAATGAGAACAGTCTGCATCTATCCTCTTTGGAACCTCTTTTCAGGAATATAAAGGCGCCATCTAATCCCCCCTCACTCTTGTGTTCTGCAGATTAACCAAGCCCAGTTTCTTCAGTCTCTTCTCATAAGTTGTGTGCTCCAGCTCTATTCATTTTTGTTGCCTTCTGTTGGACACCCTCCAATTTGTCCACGTCCAACCCCCCTACCCTGAGTAGTCATGAACCTGACAGGGAAAATGAGGCACACATAGTATTTATGACACTGTCTGGATTTAGGGAATGATTTATGATAATTTTTCATATTAATATTTCATAATTGCAATAATCCATAGGAGCTATGCCATATTGGGTACAAATAAAAAGGTAGCTTTCTGGGAATGATTATATCGTTTATGTGTAGTTGGCATATCTGTAGGGCTGTGTCCACACACAGACAGTTAAATTGATTTAACTTAAATTGATTTAATAAAATTGATATAAAATCATTAAATAGATTTAAGTTGAATTGATTTAACAGGTCCACACCAGAAAGTCAAACTGAATTAGCATGTCCAGGTATAAGACTTACTCGTTCGATTTAGGAGAGGGACACCATGGGAGGTGTGACAAGATGGCTCCTTAGAAGGGCCATGCCCTGTCCCAATGTATGAATAGAGAAAGGCACCCTGGGAAGCAGAAGAGAAAAATTGTTAAATCGAAACAACTGTTAAATTGAAATAACATGTCCGCATGGTGTTATTTTGATATAACGGTTTCAATCTAAGCCTCAGTGCAATTTGAAATGAGGTTTTATTGAATCGTTCTAACCTTCCTTGTTTTGGAATGATGGAGCTAGTAATTTCAATTCAAGAAAATATCATATAGACCTACCCTTTTTTAAATCAAAATAACCAGTGTTATTTTGATTTAAAAGCTTTGTGTGGACATACCCTATTTGAAGTTAGGAATATGTTTGTTATATCTGTATTTCAGTTTACATGACTCTGGTAAACACCCCAGGCAACATGTCCGCAGTCATTGTCTCCTTAATGGCCCATTATGGAAACCACTGATACAATGGGTTTCGGAAGAAGTCTGCTCAGTGAGTGACCTAGACTGTTCTTGTGATTCAACTCCATTTTGATTTGTAAAAACTCCACACAGCATGGGAAAGGCCAGAGGTGATAAAAAGCAGCAGTACTAATACTATTGTGAAGTCAGTCTCCAGTCTGTGACTGGATAAAGGACTGAGGCCCACCCTTGTGTTGGGTGTTTACCATAGGAATTGAACAAGCCTGCACACTCCACATTCTTCCAAGGGCTTGCTTTACATGGACTTTTTATCATTTGTATGTATGTGATTCACTCTGACCCTTCACATCTCCCCCCCCTCCCTTTTCTTCCTGTTTACATTAAACCTTTAGTTTTAGTTACTACTGGATTGGTTGGCAGTGTGGTATTTTGGCTAAGATCCAAACCTATACAGGTAGTCCTCACTTAGTGACCGGGTTCCGTTCCTGAAACCCGGTTGATAAACGAATTGGTCGCTAAACGAGGAGCAGCCCTTACCGGTATTTCAGGCATAATGTACTTTACTGGTAGTGGGTTTTTCAACCATCTGTAGATAGTTTTAATGTCACCTTTGCATCATTTATAACATTTTTAATATATATTTTAAATGTTTTAAGCTCTAATGTACTGAACTTAGTTTGCATAGTGTACTGTAAATACAGGTAATTGTTTTTAATATTCTGAATAGTACTGTAAAGAAAAGGCCTAAAATAAACTCCATCGTGATAACTTTGTTTTATTGGCATAACTCCTTACATACTGTATTACAGAACATAAAAATGCAGTCAGCAAAAATTATAAAAATGATGTACCAAAGAAATATGAAAATAAACATTCAGATTACATTGACATTTTTACTCATCAGATCCTTCAAAGTGTGGTTCAGTAGCAGGGGGGTCATCAATGTCATCATCGGAGAGATCAGCAGGGTTATCAGGAGCTGTAGAAGGCCCTGGTAAGGGAGATGATGGCAAGGAAATGGAAGGACTTGTAAGGGTAGGGGTAGGGGTCCTGGATGGAACTTTAGAGAAGTATCTCGTTAGTGTGGTCTGCGTTGTAATTTTCTTTTTTTCTTCATAAATTTCATGATAGCATCGTAAAATTTCATTCATTTGTCGTTCCACTTTCGTGAACCATTCAACATTCGGGTCCATACTCTCTAGTTCTAACATCGCTGCATTCACTTTGGAGAAGACATCAGCTAACCCCTTTATAGTGAACTTCTTTTGTACTTCTTTCACTCTTTCCTCTTCTTCTTCTTCCTCCTCTTTCAAGGGCTGCTGCGCTTCCAACTCTATTAAATCTTCGTTAGTTAGCTCTCCCTCGATGTATTCCACTAATTCTTCAATACCTTCCACTTCAACATCTAAATTAAGCACATTAGCAAGTTCCACAATTTTTTTTATTTATGACATCAATATGTTCGTCTTTCTCAAACTCTTCGGAATTATTTACAAAACGTTTCAGGCATTTTTTCCATATGCCTTGCATGCACTTTTCTGTCACTCGCGCCCAAGCTGATTCAATGTTCTTTATGCAGTGTAAAATATTATATGATTTCCAAAAATCGCGCACGGTTACTTCACCATTTTCTGTTGCTGCTACCACTTTGGAAAACGTTGCACGCAAATATAGCGCTTTAAACGTAGAGGGAGCCTCCTGGTCCATTGGTTGTAACACAGCAGTTGTGTTTTTAGGCAGATACACGACCTTTACATCAGGGTGTAGATCATCAAGATGCTGGGGGTGGCCTGGGGCGTTATCAAGTAGGAGGATAATTTTAAAGGGAACACCGTTTTCCAGACAGTAATGCTTGACCGAGGGTATGAAGCAGTTCATGAACCAGTCCTCAAATAAAGATTGCGTCATCCATGCTTTGTTATTTGAATGATAGTAAACGGGCAGCGTGTGCTTACTAACCTGCTTCAGTGCACATGGGTTTGCAGAACGATAGAGTAGAAAAGGTTTTAACTGAAATCCAGCGACATTTCCTCCCAGCAACAACGTGACCCTGTCCTTAAAAGCCTTGAAACTGGGCATTGCTTTAGCCTCTTTGTGTATGTAGGATCTTTCAGGTATTTTTTCCAAAATAGTCCAGTTTCGTCTGCATTAAAGGTCTGTTCCAGACGATACCTGCCTTTCTCGATCATTTCGTCAAATTCATCCACAAATCTTTCTGATGCTTCTATGTCCACGCTTGCCGCCTCACCACTGATACTTCAATTATGAAGGCTGAATCTCCGACGAAAACGTTGAAACCATCCATGACTTGCCATAAATGTTTCCGTTGACTCTTCATTGTCGTGCGCTTTCAACGTTTCAAAGATACTGCGTGCCTTTGCTTGAATTATTAAAAGGCTCATTGGCATTCTTTTTTGTATCTGGTCGTCAAACCATATCACCAGTAATTTTTCCATTTCGTGAATGAGGCCTTTCTGCTGCCTAGTTATTATGGCTTTATATCCTTTTGATGATTTCACTGCTTCTTTCACTCGATCTTTATCCTTCAAGATCATTGATACAGTTGAATGTGCCAGCTCCAAGTCACGTGCTGTCGCTTTAACTTTCTTAACAGCTTCATATTCGTTTATTATCTTCATTTTTGTCTCAAGATTGATAGCCTTCCTTTGTTTCTTGGCGCTTTCTCCGGGTGAAGTCATGCTCTTCCTTTTCGCCGACATCTTGTACTTTGGGGTGCACAATAAAGTAGAAATACATAGATGAAAAACGCTAGTTTTGACTGCGGGAACGAGATGAATCTGAGAGAGTTGATGCGAGTTCTCGTACATCGCCATAATACCAACTTGTCAGAGAGCTGGTCATAACTCCAAGGGGTCACTAAATGAGTAGGTCACTAAGTGAGGACTAGCTGTATCATTCTGTGCAATATTGCTGGAAATTTGGGGTTAAGAGAACCTATCTCTTTAAGAGACTGTATGGCTAGTTGGTAACCAGAGGAGCTGATGTGAAATATAGGGGACTGTTTATGCTTTGTTATGGTTCTTGATAACTGGTGTGGGAATCAGAATCATGGTCTGATACTAATAGGGAGTCTGACTTAAGTGCTATCTATCAGGATTTAGGGAGTTTTGCTCTCATTTTTGCAGCTTGTCCTGATTTTTGCATATTCAGGTGGTTATCTCAGGAGGACAGGGTCACAGTGTTCATAACTGGACTCCCTGCTCCTAATGAGGCCTCACTAGTGCCAAGAAGAGGGCAATGATCCATAAGGCCACACTATTGGCTCATATCTAGCTTCTCCACTGTAGCCCCCATATCCTTCTCTGCATTAACTGCTGCCTGACCAGTCAGTCTTCAGCCTGTAGCAGTCCATGGGATTCTTCCACCCTAAGTGCAGGTCTCTGCACTTGTCTTTGTTCAACTCCAATCCTCTAAGTTCTCAAAGTCATTCTGTGTCCTACCCCTGCCCTTCAATGTATCTACCGCTCCCCCAGCTTAGTGTCATCAGCAAGATTGCTGAGGGTGCAATCCATATTATCCTGCAGTCAAGGTAGGCCACATTCACCTTTTCCTGCAAATCCACAGAGCAAGTCATCTCCTCATATTAGGTGATCAGGACCCTGTCTCCCTGTAGTGTTTGGGCTAAGCCAATATAGCAGCCTGTCGCAAAATGATGTGCAAAAATATTATTCCTCTAGTTCAAATGGTACAAGCATGAGTTTCTGTGACAGTCAATTCCAGGTTTAATGTCTTTTGCAGTTGTCAGTTAGCTAGCTAGCATTTCTCTACTCCTGTAAACATCCATCTTGTATTCTAATCGCCATAAAATTTGCGGATGGCGCCAAACCATAAGGGGATGCAAGCGTTTGAGAGGACATGTTCAGAAGTCCATGAGGTGTTGTTGTTTGTATTGTCTGTCTGCGCCTCTTGCTGATATGGGTAAATTTCTGCCAGGCACTTAATGACTCTCCTTTGTGCTCAGACTGGAAAGTGACAAACACCTACATCTTTTAGGCTGTCCTGAGAAGAAAAACTGAATCCATTTCCCCCCACTGAGTAGTCATGAAGCTTATGGGGAACCTGAGTCACACATAGGCCATGTCCACACATACATCATTATTTCAAAATAAGTTATTTCAAAATGAGTTATTTTGAAATAAAGTCCTTATTTCAAAATAAGTTAATTCGAATTAAGGGAAAGCCTGCTTTCGAAACAGCTGTTATTTTGAAATGGTTATTTAGAAATAATGCTATTTGGACATGTTGTTTCAAAACAGTTGTTTCGAAACAATGGTGTTGTTTCAAAACAACATGTCCAAATGGCGTTATTTTGAAATAACCATTTCAAAATAACAGCCGTTTCGAAATGAATGGGGTTTAAGCTGTTTTGAAATGATGGTTCTTATTTTGAAATGACAGAGCCCGTCATTTCGAAATAAGAAAATGTCATGTGGACCTAATCTTTTTTATTTTGAAATAACCAGTGTTATTTCGAAATAAAGGAGATGTGTGGACATACCCATCGCATTTATAAGAATAGTACAAAATACCATTTTATCACTGCTGTTTTAACAGATGTATTACATGAATGAGAACTGTTCTGCTGTACTAAGCACTGTTGAGGATACAGAGGAAAAAACGGAAGGGCACCACATTTAAAAAACAAAGATGTGCACAAATTTAGCAACCTCTGGGTGGGAAGTATCAAAGAATGGTAGATTCTTAGTTTCCAGCCTCAGTGACCTGGCCATGAACAAATTATTACTGATATGAAATGAGGGGAAGCACAGAGGAGAGAAGTATGTCTTCATGAGTCAGACATACTTCCCTTGGCTGCCCTTGGAGCAGGATAGCAGAGACGCACCACCTCACTGATGAAGCATAAGGGCCAGGTAGACATGGAATCTTGAATAACAATGATGGGTGTTCTAGGCACACCTGCCCAAGATTTTGGCATACACAAGACAGTTCAGGCAACAAAACTGTTGTGTACAAATTAGCAGAAGAGAAATAGTGATGACTGGTTGAATTACCTTTGATGTTCACTTTGTCCTGCTTATGAAAGACCTGAGCTATTGATTTGGCCATGAGCACAGTCTATTCCTAATTGAAAGATTCAACAACATTTTTAAACAGTTGGGAATTAACAAAACCTAATGCCTTCAAATGTCTTTTAAATGAGCTTTTCATAAAGAAAACTGTGGTGAGCCTCATTTATTTCAGTTTTGAGCTCAGTCAGGACAAAGCAAGAAGACAGAAAATGCTAAATTTCTGGAAGATTTCATTTTTAATTATGTTATTTTCAGAAGCTAAATAAGATATTTAATTGCATAATCATCCACACTTCATGAATAAACAAGGAGTCTGGTGGCACCTTTAAAGATGAACAGATTTGCTTGTTTTGCTGAGCTAGACGAACCTGGCTACCCCACCCCTTCAGAACTTAGTGAATAGTAATCCAATTATTTAGATATTAGTATGGGAGCAGTGGTGGAGTGGAAGTCTAAACATTTATCTTGGTGTCCAAATTGTTAGAAGAAAACAGGGAGTCTCCCACTTGGATAGGGTCACATGTTACCTTTTATTGCCTGCTTGTTCCTCCTCAATGCCCTGATTGAGCAAAGAGAAGTGGGTATTGCAATCCTTTTTTGCTTAAAAATATGTGAAAGCTTACTTTCATGACAACTCTCCAAAGACCCTTTTTTGATTACATTAATATGCAAGTAATGAATATTAATAACTATGTTGTTAGGATAAAACATCCATACCAGCACACTAGGCTTCATAAATACAGAGACTGACCAAACAGGCAGCGTTCAGGCTGTCTTTTGTTACGTGTTCTCCCCTTTTCGTTTATCTCAAAGGAAAAAAAAATAACTGTTAGAAAACCAGGTTAAACCGGTAAACAAGCAGTCTGTGTATATAAGTAATTGCCGTGTTACTTCCATTTTGAAGCTGATACTGTTTTGTTCAGTGTTCCAAGTAATGGTACTATAAATAAACCTCTTCAGCGGTGTCTGTATTGCCTGATCCTTTTTGGAAGGACCTTTCCAACTTTACAATTTGGCGCAGCGAGCAGGGTACCATTGGGACCCCAGAGAGCCCCCAAATCAAGGACAGAGGTGAGTACCTTTTACACTTGACAACTCCAGTGCACACCTTGATCTGGGACTCCTTGGGATACCCCCTTGGTACCCACCTTTTAATACAAACCTCACATAAGGCATACAGACAAGAGGACTAGATAGGGCTGTGTTTTTTATTTAGATTTTAGAACTGTAGTTTGGCCAAGTATAGTATATGGACTGCAGGGATCACTTCAGCGAAGGCTGTGCTGCCAAGACCGGGCACCTGAGTGTGCTTTGGTGGTATACGGGGTGCAGGGATTGCTTCAGCAAAGGCTGCAGTGCCAAGGCTGGGCATCAGCATGTGCTTTAGTGGTGTGGTTCCCCTGAAACACCACACTAGAGGGGTTTCCAGGAAGCTGAGGGATGGTGTCATGTGACATACCCCAGGGTGCCCTGGTATTGTCCTCAACAGAAGGGTGCACTGCCAGGGATGGCTCAATAATACCCTCCACCGAAGGGAGACTTGTTGAGACCATGTCATGTGGGGTACCCCAGTAGTATCCTCAATGGGAGGGTGCACTACTGAGGATGGCTCAGTAACACTCTCCACTAGAGGAACAGTTAATGAGTTTTTAGAGGAAAATCATAAGGTCTAAAAGGCCATGCTAAAAAGGATGGATGCAATGAAAGTGGAAATGTGAAGGACAGTTTTTTGACAAAGGAAAGCATGAGAAATGGACAAGTAAGAGTGAAAACTAGTTGAGGACACCACTCTCATTGCTAAATGGGTAGAAAAGAAGTTCTGTGCCCTTAGGAAGGAACACTTTTGCAAGGAAAGAAAAGGACTGGGCCAGCAGTAACTGTGTTGTGAAAAGATGCTTAGGTAAAAGCCCACTCTTGGGGCACTGTGGCAGCAGACAAAGAAAGGAGTAAACATAGGCATGAGAAATTCAGATCCCTAAGCAGTACTTGAAAATGAAAATATCTGGGCTGATGGAGGTGTCTTTAGGCGATAAGCAAGTGATGTAAGGAAAGCAGGCAAGAAGTGAAAACTACAGAGCTTGCAGGGACAGTTAAAGGTTGTGGAAAGTGTTAGTAGGAAAGAAATGGTGGGTTACTTACCAGTAACCATCCTTCTTTGAAATGGGCTGCCCGCATACATTCAGTATTAGATGTCTATGTGCCACAGCACATGATTGGCTGGAAACATTTTAGCCTTAGCGTGTCAGAGGAGGGTTGGCAGCCAACGCCCCTGCTGGCCACTCCCATGGCTGTATATAGATGGCCCCAAACCTGGGCCCCTCAGTCCCTTCTTATCGCTAACTCCAAGTAGCAGGGGTAGTGGGAGGGGCCTGAATGTATATGAGTAGCCCATCTCGAAGAAGGACGATTACTGGTAAAATTCATTGTTCTTCTCTGAGCGCTGCTCGCATACATTCAGTATTAGGTGACTGCTAGCTGTACTGTAGAAGGTGGGCAGAGTTAGATTCTCATCTGCCGTCAGCACGTCTACCCCCATATCACACCTCACCTAATGGTTAGGTAAAGGAGTAGTGGGTCCTCAAGTCACCACTGATGAAAACACCACCAACTGTAGAATCTTTGCAGAGAAGATGCACATAACACTGCTGAGGGGTTGGCTGCCACTCTGTCAGACAACTTGAAACTCTGACAGGGTCAAAATTGGTCCAATATTGGAGTTCTCTGCCATACTGTCACATAAAAGATAGCAAAAAGAATCCTTGTCGATAGCAAAGTTCCTCTAGCCCATAATGGGACTATCATTCCATCAATAGCATGGTCTCCCGGGGAGGGCAAACTTGGATCAGAGTAGATGGCTCCTATTACCAACAGATGGTAGAGTGGAGGGATGGGTGCTACCTTCAGGAACATACTCTTCTAAGGAAAAACAATTGAGGCAAGCTACTCACCAGAGGGCCAAGAAGCACTTGGTCCCTTCCCTCCAAACAGGGTGGGTTTTGACACCCTCCCACTGAAGCTCTGACTCAAGATGCCATAGGCAGATCTATGGTAAGGAACAACCTAGTCCAGGAAGTGGGGGTAGGGGGTAGGGAGAACAGCCACGAAGGAAATACAGAGTTCTCATCCCTTCATCTAATAGTATGGGGAATAAAGTGGAAAAGGGGTCCCCTGTTTGAGGCCTAAGCATTTGGTAGGCCTATCTATGAAAAGACCCAAACCTCCTAAGGCATTCCACCAATATGGGGGCCTTGAGTAGAGCAGTGTGTAAGGAGAGGAGCAGACATCCCAGGGAGAGAGACAGATTTTAACATCACTGTCTCTCCAATGCACTGACCAACTACACCCACTTGGTTACAGACCTATTTAAGCTTCCCAGTAGCTTTTTATTGACTTCTACTCCACCTAGAACCTTTTCCAAGGTATCTACACAAGATCTTTCTAAAACCAAGTCAGTGAATTAATCTGTGGGTGAAACACTCTGGCAGTTAGAGTCCACCACAAATCTCTTAACATACAAACTGCTGGATTGTGCTGCACAAAGAGATTCATACTAAGATAATTTCATCAGTTGACCGCCACACCCTCCTGCTGCATAGTAACAATGCCAAACACGAGTGTACTTGTGTCTATCAAAAAATGTCAGTTTTGCAATTTTGCTGACTGGAAGATTCAAATTAATTTTATTATTTGCATTACTTACAAAAATTAATAAAACAAAAAAGGATTTACAAAACAGAAATATTGATTTAGATTCTGAAAACCTTACATATTTACATAATAATTTACATACACCACTTTTTAAAGACACTTTTTGCACTGCTGTAATATGTTTTTACACAGCTGTATACAGACTACATTCTTTTTTCTTAGTGCAGGCAGTTAAATTTTAGTAAAAACCACTAAGATTTTTAGTTATTTTGACTAAATTGTCCCTATTTAAATTACTTAAATTAGATTGCTACTCTGCCTTCAACAATTAATTCTGTGAGTAAATAGATAATGTCTTAGGATCAAATAGAAAATTGGGCAGCTGTGGCTACAGAACAGGATAAATGTGCAGTTGATCTCTTGAATGTGCAAGGGGAAGCAGACCAGGTTTTACCCCTAAGATCTTTGGAAACATCTTGTAGTCTCTTTTTGAATTCAGATATGACTAAGGCGACGTGAAGTGAGACTTTTGGATTTGAACATCAAAACCCTGTTTGTGAGATGCTAGCTAAAATGTTTGGTATACCTTTGAGACAGAGTTTGAACTTAATATTGGCCATAATTGGAAATTTAAAAATTATTAGGCAAGCTAGTATGTGGCTTAGTGAAATTTACCTAACTAATTGGGGTAGGGACATTTGCTCTGTCTGGGAGCTGTTACCAGGGGTTGGGAGACACACCTACCTAAAGAATGGATCATTTTACCAGAGGGCCCAGATTTGAAGGCAAAAGAAAGAAACCTTAGAACAGGGGTCTCAAACATGCAGCTCGTGGGCCACATGCAGCCCCTAAAGCTATTTCCTGCAGCCCGCAATGACACAATGACTACCAATATTTGCAATATCATTGTATGGAAAGGTTTCAGTGGTGCGGCCCTTGGGCTAACATACTAATCCTTATGCAGCCCTCGTCATGATTTGAGTTTGAGACCCCTGCCTTAGAATGTCAGGCTCAGGTTAACCCTGGACCATCCAAATCCTAAGAATGTAGTTACACTAAAATCCTATGCCATAAATAAATAAATAAATACACCCCCAAATGACTACAGTTCTAAAAGCAGTATATGGCTCAAACTTAAAAGGAACTAATTCTGGGAGTAAAATGGACAGACCTTCCACTTTTTCTGTGAGAACCTGGGGAGAGACAGTGTTGTCAAAAAATATTGAAAAAAATATTGTTTAAACCCAGTTAAACATCTGAGATGATCTGACATAAAATGCTATAATGTAACTACTTGTTACACTCCTCCTATCACTTGTCATATACTCCACCCCATCCTAATGGTATTACCCATCAAGAAGGCAATAAGACACTTTTACATGATGCAGTTGTGGTGTCTTTTAAGGTTAAATATAACTTGTCTAATTTTACTGTACTCTTATTAAATGTATGTTTTGACCACCTTAACTCTCTACAATGGCTACAAAAACAGTTAAAATTATTAATGCACCACTATGTTCTTTGTGCCCATACTATAAAAGACAGAAGCAAAGATGATACTAAAGAGCTGTTTTGAAGTGTAAATTCAGTAATTAATTTGCTCATCACTAAAATGGATAGGCCGTACAACACATTGGTAAAAAGCCAGACTACCCAGCCCCAAAGCATACCAAATGCTGGGTTTAGTATACACCCTCACTGCTATTGATGTAGATGTAAACACTTTTTATGCAGCAATAAAAAAGAAAAAACAATCTCTGATGCTATAGTTAACATATCCAAATCTCAATCTAAAGGGTGTGCCTGTGGTATGCTATCTTGTAATTTATTTAATATGTTAAAAGAAGGCATGTTAGACATGTACCTTGGTTTACCCCCTTCCAATACTCTTTGGTTGTTTTGAAATAAGAAAGGCCATGTTCACACAATGCACCGTTGTTTTGAAACAACTTAAACCCCATGTGGGGACAAAACAACGTTGTTTTGAAACGATTGTTTCGAAACAATGCTGTCTGTACATGTTGTTTCAAAACGACGGTGAGTCGTTTCGAAATAACTGTTGTCTGAACATGCTATTTCGCTTTGAGCTTTCTTTCCTTAATTCAAATTAACAAACTGTTAATTCGAATTAATTTATTTCAAAATAATGCCTTAGTTTGATACAACTTGTATCGAAACAACTTGTATCGAAATAGCCCCCTGTGTGTGAACATAGCCTTTCTTCCTCCACCCTCACACATCTGATGAAGGTAGCTCTTCAGCTAACTGTGGCATCCTTCATTCTCACTGATATCTCTTCCATCCCCTCTCCTAATTTTTTTTCTTGGATACCCTTTTGTTGTTTCCACCCATGTTTTTCCTTTCTCTTTTTGCATTGTTGGTTATGTGTCTAACAACACTGTCTATAAAGTGGGGGTTTCAGGCTATATGTCTCCTTCTCCCAGTGGCAGCATGCCCATTCTCCCACGAAAGCTCATGCAAAAAATAAATGTTAGTCTTTTAGTGCCACACAACTCCTTGTTGTTTTTTTTACTGAACTAGACTGACACGGCTATCCCTTTTGAAATTGACAACATGCCCATGACAACCTCAAACTACGGTACAGACTGCTCACTAAATTATATGTTCCTGTTCTACTCTCCATCCTCTACGCATCTCATCCCCTGTGCTTGTTGCTGTTCTCTCTCCCTGAAACTGAGGCTTTCAGGATATCTGGTACCCACTGGTGCTTTATCACAACTGCAACTACATCTCACTGCAGTGCCCTGCCAGCTCCTCCCTGTACCTGCAAATCACTGACTCCTTCACTCTGGATGACGTCCATCAACCCAGCCACATCTTTACTGAAATAGTAACATTTCCCTGGTGGCATGGCAACTCATACCCAGACAATGCTTCAGTCCAATTAGCAAAGGAACTGCTAATTAAAGTGGTCCTGGCTGCTGCTTCAGTGTCGGCCATTGTCCATGAAAGGATTGTCAAAGGTCGTGTAAAGGTTCAGCTTTCCAACCAAATTGTAAGCCATCTGGGAGATCCTGCTTCTGGTCCACACCACAGTTTCATCACCTGGTAGACCATCCTGCAGATAGCTTCTGCTGCTGTTTCCCTACTGGTCTTATTTCTATCTGTATGCATGTGCTGTTATTTCAAATGCATGCTTACTAATGCCATCTCCACTGTTACCTTTGCTTCGACCACTCATCCTGCCTGTACCCCTCCCTCTACTTACAACCTCTCACCCCTCACCCATAGCACAAATTGACCACAAGAACTATATTTAAAATATTGACTGCATCTCACCTAATAGTTCAATTATGTCAAACAGAAGGGAATCTGTTAGGATAAAATATCTATGCCAGCACATTAGGCCTCATAAGTACAGAGACTGACCAAACAGGCAGCAAGCAGGCTGTCTTTTGTTATGTGTTCTCTCCTGAACCCATGTCTCTTGTCCCATATCCTTCCCTGCCCCGATGCCATATATCCCTTCAACCCTCCTACCCGGCTTATATGGAAGCTAGTATTCCTCTACCTGTCGAGACCAACTCCCCCAACCCTTTTACCTTAAATAGAGTTGTTTTTCCAAAAGGAAATAAAGAACTGTTAGAAAACAAGCTTAAACCAGTAAACAAGCAGTCTGTGTACATAAGCAATTGCCATGTTTTTTCCATTTTGAAGCTGATACTGTTTTGTTCAGTGTTCACAGTACTGGTACTGTAAATAGACGTCTTCAGTGTTGTCTGTATTGCCTGATCCTTTTTGGACAGACCTTTCTAGCTTTTCAATGTGGTAAATATAATCATAGCCTCCTTTGTTAGTTATTTACAAGTTTAGTCAATGGTGCACAAGCATTTAACTTTATATGTTACTTTTTGTTGCAGCAATGCCTATAAATTACTGACCAAACATTTAGCAAGGAGGAGAAGAGGAAGAAGGATTTCCTCCAAGGCTCATAGGGTATGGCTACACTGTGTGTTTGAGTTGACTTAAGGGCCCTTATGTCGACTTAAACAAAGCCCTGTCTACATGGCAGGGCAATAAAGTAGACTTTAGCATCAGGTAAAGTCAGCTTTATTACTTCCGCTTATAAAGTCGACTTCACAGTTAAGTTGACTTTATTAAGTCAACTTAAGGCAATGTGGAGGGTAAGTTCCCTTAAGTCAACTTAATTGGCCTCCCAACCACAGAAGACATGGGGATGGAGGCTGGCTAGAAGGCACAACATGGCTGGGAGCATTACCAGCTGTGTGGACCACAGCCAAACTCCCCATCTTCCCCGACTGATCTCCCCCATTCTGAGCCAGACCAAGCATCACAGCCTGACCCAGCAGTTCCCCTGTTCTCAGCCCACTCTTCATGTCTCCCCTGTTCTTTGCCCTCTCTGCATGTCTCCCCTGCTCTTATCCTGACCCCATGTCTCTCCCATTCTTAGCCCGACCCCACATGTCTCCCCCGTTCTTTACCCACCCTGCATGTCTGCCCCATTCTCAGCCCAACCCTGCCTGTCTCACTCCTTCTCTGCCCAAATCTATGTGTCTCCCCCACTGCCCTTCTCTGCCTGACCCTGGGTGTTTCCCCCTTCTCTATCCAAACCTGTGCATCCCCCCTTGCTCTTCTCAGCCCAATCCTCGGTGTCTCCCCCTTCTCTGCCCAAACTTGTGGGTCTTCCCCCTTGCCCTTCTCAGCTCAATCCTTGGTGTCTCCGCCTCCTCTGCCGAAACCCCTGTCTCCCCCTTGCCCTTTTCAGCTTGACCTTGCCTGTCTCTCCCCATCTCTGACCAACCCGCTGTGTCTCCCCTCCTCAAAGGACCCTCCTGATATTGTTGTAAAACAAACAAGGAGTCCAGAGGCACTGTTTAAGACTAACAAATTTATTTATTGGCTGAGCTTTCATGGGAGAAATATCCCACTTCATCAAACAGTTTGAAGATTGGGGAATTTACAGAATGGTAGGAAATAAATGCAGGAGAGTGTAAGACATAGGATCAGGTCATAGTCTAACAGCAAATACAAGGAGTTGTTAAGATTCAAACACCTAGAAATAGCACATGGCCAGAAAAAAAGAAAAAGAAAGTAAGTTGCTGTTTCTTTTACATTAGATTGTGGGATAGTGTAGTGGCTAGCACCTCTGTTTAACATACAGAAGGTCCTGGGTTCAATTCCAAGGGGGTTGGACTTGATGATCTCATGAGGTCCCTTCTAGCCCTATGATTTGATTTGAAATCCTGACTATGGATTTTTTTTGCCCATTATAACAGGTGATTTGACTTCACTTTCCTCTATGGGCTGTTTCCTGGTGTTTAAGTCTTAACTACTGCTGCGCCCTGCCCCTGCTCTGGCAGTCGCCCTGCAGAACCTTTTCCAGAGCCAGAGGACTCAGGGCAACATAGGGAAGGTGTGGAGTGCTGCTCTCTCACATTGCTGGGCTACATCAGGCTCCCTCATCTCCTGGGGCTCCCTGTTGTCACACACAGTATTGAGGCTGGTGTGGTCACTCACTTCCTGTAGTAAAGGGGTAGCCAGAAGAGAGGGGCACCTCTGCTGTGGTGCACTGTGGGCCAGGTACCCATAATGCACCACTCCGAGGGTGACCCAGCAGCTGCCAGAGTGGATGTGGGTAGTCTCCTGGCATTTTGAGTGTGGACGTGCTAAGCCAGCTTAATAAAATCTACTTTAAGCAGACTTTATTAAGTCAGCTTAACCGAGCCCTGTAGTGTAGACATAGCTTTAGGTAGGAGAGGAAGGATAGCCTTCTTTCAGTTACAATTTTTCTCAAAGTGTGAAAGGGAGGAGAGGAAAGAAAAGACAATGTTTTTTTAACTAGAATTCCAATTACAAGGAAGCAAAACCTGCCTGTCCGTGACCCCATTAACATAACCTGAAGCTCAGACAGAGGCCTACTATCCAGCCCTAATTTTACTTCCCTACACGAATCTGCCTCCAAAATGTGTTAGATTGGAAGAGGTGGGCAAAACACTTTCTCTGTCTCTGTCTTTCTCGCTTAACTTGAAATATCTTTATGCTTTTAAAAAACAAAATACCTAAAGATAGTTTTCCTCAAGGCTTTCTTAACTTCCTTGTTTCTCAGGCTGTATATCAGAGGATTAACAAATGGGGTTAGAATTCCATAGCAAACGGAAAATACTTTGTTTAGGTCCCTTAGTGCATCAGAGTATGATACCAAGTATACAATGATTAGAGACCCATAGAAAATTGTCACCACAATGAGGTGAGAAGAGCAGGTGGAAAAAGCCTTTTGTCTCCCATTGGTCGAAGGAATTCTCAGAACGGTAGAGATGATACAAACATAGGATGCCAGGGTCAGTAGAAATGGTGGTAATGTGAATATGGAGGAGAGTATGCTTACATAAACTTCTATCATGTGGGCATCACTGCAAGACAATTTTATTACTGGGCTTAAATCACAAAAGAAATGCTCAATTTCACTGGGGCCACAGAAAGTGAGTTGTGACATTAGGGACATTGTGGGCAAAAGAGCCAAGAATCCACTTACCCAAGAGCCAGCTGTCAACTGGAGGCAGAACCTGCCATTCATAAAGGTTGCATAATGCAGTGGTTTGCATATGGCCAAATACCGGTCGTAAGACATCACAGATAAGAGAAGGCACTCTGTAGCTGCCAGGGAACCAAAGACACATAACTGTGTGAGGCAGCCACTAAATGAGATGGTTCTGTCCCCAGTCAGGAGGCTGGCCAGCATTCTAGGCAGGATGGTGGAAGTATAGCAGGTCTCCAAGCAGGACAGGTTGCCCAGGAAGAAATACATGGGTGTGTGAAAGTGCTGATCAACCATGACTAGTGCAATGATAAGGATGTTCCCAGCCACAGTCACAATGTAGATCACTAAAAACAGCAAGAAGAGAAGGATCTGCAGCTGAGGAAGATTCCCAAATCCCAGGAGGATGAATTCTGTGATGATTGTTTGGTTTGTGTGCTGTTCATTTACTGTGGGTTTCATCTATGGAAAAATAAAAGAAATCCTACAACTTAGAGTCTAACTTTCATTTCAAAATAGGCACCATTTTACTTCTGGCCAGTTGACATCTGGACAATTGAGTCAAGACTCCAGATGTGGGCAGCATTTTGGTTAAAACTTTCAGGAAGTCCTAAGTTAAATCACATTGAATATGTAACTATTGCCTGATATATCTGTGGCTGAGCAGACCACACTTTCAGCTTCCTGAACATACGGGTGTCTTACTTTAGGCACAGTGTCTTAGCATATTAGTGGAGACTAAGAGAACTAAATTCAAATTTCCTGGGTTCCTATGAAAACCCAGGCAAATCCCACTGATGGCTTATATTTCTTTTACTCATATTTACACTGCATGCCAGTCCATGCCAATTGGGAGGACACCAGAATTTGATTCCAGAGATATGGATTTTATTTCTGGCTCTACCACTCCTTCACATTGGGCTTGTCACTTCCTCTCTCTGTGTTCCTCTGTTCCCTCCGCTATGAACTATCATTGGTGATGATAATGCCAATTCTTTTCTCAATGTAACTTGAAATTTTGGAGATGAGAACTTTCTATTTATGCTTCATTGCTCTTCTGTAAAATGGAGAGAATGATACATAAGGCACTTTACAAAGTTCTTTAATATCTGTGTGAATGAGTGCTATTTAATCTCTGAATCAGTGGTTTTCAACCTTTTCAAATGACTATACCCCTCTGAAAAAACAGATTTGTCCTGCATATTCCAAGTTTCTTCTCACTTAAAAACAACTTCCTTACAGAATCAGACATAAAAATACAAGTGCCACAACACACTCTTGCTGACAAATTTCTTCCTTTCTCATTTTATATTATTATTATTATTATTATTATTATTATTATTATTATTATTATTATTA